>RXPK01000045.1:600000-1029257 GCA_004143645.1 Protaetia brevitarsis
ATTGCGGCCGGATGGGGAAAAATCGTCGTCACGGACTGGAGGTATTTTTGTTTATCGATAAAAGTACCGAAAAACGAGAAAATTCGCCCAAATTTTGATCGAAACGACCCTTCGTTGTTCCTTTCATAGGGCTTAACCTGCAGGAAGTCTATGTCACCTCACAGGCAGTGTTGCCAATTGACAGAAGGCATATTTCACTAGATCGGAATTATAATTCCACCAGAAAATCACTAGCATTGGGCAAGCAATTACTTTATAAAGTATTTTAAGAAAAACAAAACACAAAATATTTTAGATATTTATATAATTAATAGTTTTTTACTATAAATTTGTACATAATTTAATACAACTACCTGTAGTTGTCAAATATTAATAACTTACAACAATATACAACTGTAACTGTGTTTTATAAAATCATATTATATATCCTTATTTATTTTATTATTTTATTTTGTACTTTTAGTTATTTACTTACATATATATATGTATATATACAATCAAAGTATAGGAAAACCAAGTAGTATCACTCACGTTTTTATAAGTAGGTTTTTAGGGAAAATTTTTGGTGACCTTCTACCATTTTGTTTTGTACATTGTGCCCGAAATTTTAAAAATGTATGTGTATGGTAGAATTAAAATTAAAATCATTCTCATATAAACGAAAATACACTCTAACATTCGAGAAGAAAGCTAAATTACAAAAGACTTACCTAGATTCCATATCATAGAATAGAAATGGTAGACTTACATAACATACATTATACGGTACAAAATAAAATGGCGACCTCCCTCGACTGAAATTTATCTTGGCGAGAATGACGCTACTAGGTTTTCCTATACTTTGATGTAATTTAGGTTTCGTGTTCAATGAATTCACTAGATTTATTAGTAAAACTAAAGAAAATCTACTAAACTTTTTATTAGCCACTAGAATATGATTTCTGTACACCAGACGTGCTTTTAATACACCAGATTTAGAGGAAAATTCACCAAGTTGGCAACACTGCTCACAGGCGGCATTTAGTTTGCGATCTCCTGTGCTACTATCGAGGCGCCCTCTGCAGGAGCCTAGACAGATGTGAGGTATGAAGTTGCCAGAGAAGCCTGTCGCTTCACGCTTATGGACAGAAACTACTTTCATTCGCGTTTGCGCTAAATGGAAATATACATACTTCGCTTAGTAGTTTGGCCGCTTAAAACGGCACAGAAACACTTAAATTGTTACAAAACGCTTCAATTTATGCAGCCATTTTTAAAGAGTAATCATTCCTGGTATGTACGTCACATATTCTGGGCAAATTAGAAAGTGTCAACAACTGCCCTGGTTTGGTGCATGCGAAGGAATGTATTTCACTAATTGTAAGTCATGACAGAACCAAGGAACTGCTAGAACATGACCGTAAAAATGTTAAGGTGATTCTCTCGTTTTACAGGTCACTGTAAACTCAGATAGCACTTACACATAATCGGGCTTTCTTTTGAGACTGAATGCCGGCTGTGTTTAGAAGCTGTAGAGACAATAGAACATATTCTGGCACCGCCCTGCTGCTGTAAGAATCAGGTATGTAACCTTCGGAAAAGGTTGACCCATCCCGAGGAGACAGAAAACAAGCTCATTCAGCAAATACTGAGCTGCCTTAAGGGCCTGAATTTGTTGGATGAACTTTAAGATAACATCCCCTCTACAATAAACCCCAGTGGTCGCAGTTGATTAATCGAATCATGCGGGTGCTATTTCTTATTAAACTAAACTAACTAACTACTACCAAAAACATCTAATTGTTCGCCGAATAAGTTATATCGAGAAAGCTTATAAGTGTTGGAATACTGTTATACAGTGTGACCGATTTGGTTTGGAAGCACCCTTCTGAGATCTATATTTTACATTAAAATGAAACTATTTTTTTAAGCTATGGAAGCCACGCTAAATTAGCTTCCGTTAGATTTACCTCAAAAGGACGCCAAGAATGGGAGCATATATGCTCTCATTCTTGGTCACATTTCAGTCAATAGACAAGGACACTGCTGGGCATGCTAAAGTTATAGGAAAAATGATAAACCCTTAATATCAGCAGTGATATGATGACTCTCAAATTCTCCCTCGACACACCAATCTATTAAATAGAAGGTAGTATTTGACAATACATTTGTATGTACACCTGAAGATGTTAGCTTAGCTAACGAAATGTACATTGTGTTTTTGAAGATTAAAGAATTTGTGAGACTGAAGTTTATTGGTATTTCCTGTTAGTTCCACCACACCAATCAATGTTATCTTGGACTGGGATGGATGAAGAACAAAACAGAAACCAGGAGTTCAAAACTGTAAACTGGGGGCTGGGTCAAAAAGAATCGGAGGTCCGGTATTTCTCAGGTAAGAAGCGATGATTTCCAGTTTGAACGCTGAGATAAACCCTATTAGCAATTGCAGGTTCTGGAGTTGGTATATATGAAGAAATCCAGAACTATATAGAAAATATGGCACATAAGACAATATAGTACCGTATATTAAATTTATATACTGGCAATAGAGACATATAAAGCATTGCAAAGACAACCCAAGGGTCAGCTAATCAATATCATATCGGACAGTCAAGCGGCTCTAAAGATATCAGCACTAAAATTAAAACATATCCACTTTAAAATTATTCGTGGCGCACATTAAGACCATAACTACTTCTTCCCAAAAGCTCCACTTCCCATTATCGCTAAAGTAAGTGCAGAACAACTTGAAGTAATTTACATATTTTATGCCAATCACCCTAATTTTGTCAAATAGAAACTTGTAAAAAGTGGATTGGTTTCCAAGATAAGACTAGGAGCTGACCACTCCTCTAAGCTTAAGTAAAACACATTTTTTTTTTTCATTTTATTTTTGAAAAAAATTGTTCATTATGGTCATTGCAGTTTTCGAAAAAAAAAAAATCATGATATATTTGTTAATATCGAATCTGATACTTTTGAAATAGCAGGTTATTGTATGTATGTTCAGCTCTGCAGGCCTCTTGTGCCCATGGCTTTGTTGCAAATTCTTCTCCATTCTGTTCTATTCCATACTAGTCTCTTCCAACCACTGACCTCCACTTCCATCAGATCTTTTTCCACCGCTTTGAGCCATCCTGTTCTTGGTCTTTCCCTCGATCTTCTACCTGGTATGTCTCCCTCCAGAACCTGATTTGTTGGTCTCGAGGCTGGTAGCCTGGCGACATGTCCAAGCCATCTCATTCTTTGGGCCCTTATCACTTCAACAGGTTATTACAAAGTGGATATTCCTCTTTAAAAAAGTTCATGATCAATTTTGCAAAATGCACATTTTTGGTCCCGCAAAATGATTAAGGCTATAGTCACATACGCACCAGAATTGCTAATAGATTTTTCTTTCTAGGATCATCAAGGAAGAAATTTCAACACTTTGGCAGCCTCTAGACGAAAATTTGCAGTATCCTATTTGCCCAGACACTCCTACGAAGAATACTTTCTATCGACATCAGCAATTCGCACACGGCCACACCAGCTTTCCCCCACTGACTTGTGACAACTGCGGCAAACATTTCCGCACAGAAGCGAACCTAGAGAAGCACAAAACGTTACCGTGCAAAGTTAAAGGCTTTCAGTGCTCGCAATGCGATGAGAACTTTCCTAGACTCCAGTATTTGCGTGTACACGAAAAGAATGTTCACAAAGGTGTTATGAGCAAACTACCTGTCCCGTGCAATATATGCGCGAGGGAGTTCATGACACGTCCCGCAATGTTTGCGCACCGCGTTAGAGCGCATAAAAATAAAATATCTTGCGAATTATGCGGTAAGTCTTATAGCACCGAAGATGGGTTTGAAAAGCATAAAAAACTTTGGCACGAAGGTGGTATAGTTTATAAATGTGATGTTTGCTTTAAGAGTTTTATCACGTCGTCGCGATTGGAGAAACATAAAAAAGAGATGCACGGATCAAGCGCTGACTTGCCTCCTGTATGTCATGTATGCAACAGCCGCTTTCGTACCGAAGAGATTTTGAAAGCACACGTGGCTATTATGCACTCAGAAGAACATCCAGTATACAAATGCGCCAAGTGTGATAAAATCTTCAAGCATCCTGGTTCGTTGAAGGATCACGAAGATTTCTATCACGAAGGTATTACGTGCACTATTTGCAATAAATACTTTCGAAGCAAGGATGGACATAGAAGGCATATGCTGTCTCACGGATCTGGGCAGAGTGGGGACTATATCTGCTCGGTCTGTGGGAAGTCCCTATTGAATCCTGTAACTCTCAATGCGCACATGAAGACTCACGATCCAAACAGGGTTTGCTACGTGTGCGAAGTTTGCGGACAGTCTTTTACTTCCAACTACCACCTAGTCAATCACAGGCGTAAACACACTGGCGAGAAGCCGTTTGTTTGTTGCGATTGTGGCAAAGGTTTTTCTGCGAAGCGGTACCTCGTAGAACATAGCTTGATCCACACCAAGGAGAAACCGCATAAGTGCGATGTTTGTGGGAAATGTTTTTCGCAAAAGGGCAGTCTGAGAATACACAACCGTTACCATACAGGAGAAATGCCATATCAGTGCGACATCTGTAAGAAAAGATTTCCGTCGAAAGGACTGTTGAGCATCCATTCCAAAGTCCACGGAACAGCTTTATAGTAGGTGTCCAAGGTTGTGAAAAAATATAAGATTGAAATGTTAATCTACGAGAATGGTTTTAGAATAAAGATTGAATTCCTCTGTTCTTTTTTTTTTATTGATTGTCATATTGAATAGTGCCAATAGGTAAACCCTAAGCAATTAATGCTTCCGCTGAACCTAATCCCCCAGTTAAACGTATCAGGAAAAAAAAATGGCTCTCAGAATTTATTAGAGCAGAACTGATAATACCTGGTAATACTTGTGACTTCAAATGACGCCTTATATTTTTAGAACTGTGATGAATTTTTATTATTTTAAAATGCAATTTATATGAAGTATAGTCCTTTGGTGTACAGTGCCCTCCAGATCTAATGTCTTCCCGTTGCAACGACCAAATATCGATACCATTTTCCGCATAGCAAGGTTAAGTACTTCGGCTCAGCTCAGATTCGCATGTAGAAAAAGAGCCTAGAGGGAATTTTACCAATGAAGCATTTGCATATATTAATCTGTTGGCTGTTATCGCAAGTTCACTAAACCGTAGGTGTTTCTATTCGTTTAAAATTTGTCTTTGTCTTGGTATTGTTCGTTTATATCTGTTTTTATTGTACACATTTGTTTCTCATTTATATTGTAATGGTACATATACTCTTCTATTATTTAAAAGGGCCCTCATTCGACACCTGAACAGTCCTGACCACTCCGATGTCTGCAGAATCCGGCCCTGTAGAAGGTATTCCTCGTCAAATCTACCTAAAAATAAACGTATTATTTTAATTCCAATCCAAATTTAATTATACTTATAAGAAATTTTATTTTTATTCGTTCAGAAAGAATTGAGGTTAGAAAATTGTTTGTATCGTCTGCGAAACCGTTCGCAGTTACTTGGGGAAGTTTGTGTAAATAGGTTTATAAGTATTTATTATGTATTTACGTTACGAACCAATATCCAGTAATTTACCACCAAGGTTGGCTACTCTGTTTCACACGTCTCTTTAAGCCTAACATAACTCCGTTTGAACGGTCAGAAATCGCGGGAATTTTGAAATTTGATTTAAACGTATTTACGTTCGTAACTATGAATTTGAATTGCAAAAAGTGGAATTACTAAATAAAACTTTAGTGTTATTAATTAAACGGACTCACGTACTCACCTGAGATAAGTACCCAAAGATATATGTCTGACTTTAAACAAGTTCACATTTAGAATTTTTTTTTATTAAATAAAATCACTTTTATCCACACTTAATTGTTTTAATTTTACATAAGAGATTGAATCTATTGAGGCACGACATTATCATGCCTATGATATCATTTAAACTGGTCATTGACAGTGAATTTGAAGGAGAGGACAATTGACAACATCCTTGCTCAGAATCTCTACTCTTACTAAAGATATAAGAGCTAACGAGCTATTCCTTATTTTTTTTATGTCACCGCCCCTCGATCGGAAATTTCTCGCCCTGCATGTCATCTGGCTGGTGAGAGAGCACACTTCTGAATCAAAATTAATAAAGATAGAGGACACTGGGATGTAATTTAATTAATGTTTTTCTTTAATTAAATCTTTTAATTTTTTAATCCGGGCTGTATGCTACTGTGTAGCGTAACAATATGTTGCTATACCATTATATCTATCCTGCTAAATCAGGGCGGGAATGTATAGAGCTGTTAACAATTAATACTATCGTATTAAAACTATTACAATATTTAACAGGTTAACCATAACTGAAAAAAAGTGTAAAAGAGAAACAATGATAAAGTAAATAATAAGAAGAATGGATAAGTAATCTGTAAACAAGTTCTTAAAAAGCAAAATACAATTAGCTTAGACCATGTGGTAGAGTAAGTATAGATGTATGGTCATAAGAGGGAGACATTAGAAAAGAAGCCCATTGCACATATAAATTTATACAAGAAGTAAATGTACACATTTGTTCCTTGCAAAATAAAGTAAGCTGTTACATTGTTACGACTATGTAAGTACAAAATGAATTAATATTAAAACAAGTAGAGAAATATGTTTAATATGAATACAAAGCACTGTCTTAAAATAAATGAAAGATTAAGGGTCGGGTTCATAATAAATGTCACTTTAGCACTTTACAAAAGTCTATGGATTACTTATGAGAACGTTAATTTAAAGTAATTTTAAAGCTTTAAATGAAGGATGCTAAGAAACTCTTCCTTAATTTTAAGTAATTGTAATTAATTCCAAATATGGGTACGACTTTACATACTTGAAGGTTGCCATGAGTTTAATGATTAATAAAATAGGTTCCGCAGACTATGAAAAGAAAGGTGGTACTTTATTGAAGGGCTGACAGAAGCAAGGAGCTTGTCGAGGGCACCTGCGTTCAGGGCTGCTATGTCCAAACTATACTGTTTTCCGGTTGGAATGTGATATGATTATTTTCTCATAGTGTAACGGAACGGGTTTTCTTGTCTGGAAACTTTTGGGGATGGCCAGCCCAAATTCAAATAAGGCAAGTCAAATTCCATCTCGCAGACAACCCCTCCTGCTCTTTTGACCGGCGAGCCACTGCTGAGAAACAAACTTTTGTTCGGTAGCGAATGATTTTAGTAATTTTAGCCAAAGTTGTTTCCCAACGGTGTTTTCCTCCGTCAGTCGAAGCAAGGCCGTTAGTTCGTTTCTCTTACAAAATTAACTTCCTCTCCAGGTCTTTACTGAGGGTTCAAACTGATCTTCTTTTAAAATGGCGAAATAATAGAACGACTTTCTTTTTTACAATTATATATTGAATATTTAAGACATTGGAAATAATCTAACAAACTACACAATTAAATAAAGTAACAAGTGAACGACAAGAAACAAACACAAATTTTGTCTTTTTGAATATTTTAAAATTTTGTACTGTTGATTAACATAAGCTCAGGTAAATTATCCTTACAAATTTATTAATTAAGGGAGAGAGAGAGAGCGAACGAGTTACGGTTTTTATGTACTTGCATTGGTTAGTTTTAAGCAGAGATTTTGAACATCTTACCAGCCGGTGTGGGAAGAATAATTCTTCTCGTAATCCAATTTTTTTTTAAGGCACAAAAACTTTACACAACACTCACAATTTTTTTAAGCCAAGAAAAGGAGGTAATTTTCATGAATTTTATCACAAAACAAAACACCTCTCGAGGAAAGCTTTTGCTTCCTGTTCTCGAATTTTAAGCGTATTTTGATTGCAAAAACTAAGATGAGAAGTTTTAATTTTAAGATTTGGAAACGCCCGATACGAAAAAGACGCGTGCTTTTACTTTAGCTGTAACGAAGACCACGAATTAATTGAATTCAATCAGCAATGCAAGAATTTTTATAAACTTTAGCTGTGACGTCATTTTGCACCGATAACTAGTTCGGCCTCTCTTTACAGGAGAGCGTAAGTATGACCGAAGGCGTTATTTTTCTGACTTTCAGACGTCCTACTTGAGAGGAACGTGGGAACTGCTGAACAGCATTTGTAACATACAATAAACAAAGAAGCGGATAACATACAAAGTAATACCACATTATCTAAATTACGCGAGTCTTTAAACGAAAATAGACTATTGTTTCCTATTAAGTAGACGCTACTTCAGCAAAAGCCACGGTACCTCAACTACGTATTAATAAAATGAATTTAAATACTTGCATTATACAGGATGGAATTTCGAATTCTTACAATAGTGGAGAAGAATTATAACTCTTATAGGTTAAACTTCGACGTTAAGAGGTCGGTGATGTCTTGAGATGTTTCTAGGACGAACTGTGATGGTCGATAAAGGGTAACAAGTTCTGCTATTAACAGATGATTGCAGTTCGTAGTGGGTGGCTACTTACAAACTAAACAGGTAAGTGATACGGAAAGACGATAATCAGATAAATGCGAACGAAAGCAAAAAAGGGAAAATTCAGTGAACACTAGATTGCAAAAGAACAAAGGCGTCCATTACCTTGTCGGTGCTGTTGCATTATTGAGCTCTTTTATATCCTCACTGGGAATAATGAAGTGATTTGCATGCGTTATCGAACATAAAACTACTATCCCTTCAATTGTGGTAAAATTCTCATACCAAACTCTTCACACAACACAAAAATTCTGTGATTCGAATTTGGGTCGAATGACGGTACGTCTACACGCGACCAAGGCGATATATTCAATGATGAGGGTGAAAGGACGCGTCTCAAATATCCTAATGATGTTTGGCTAAGTCGAGTATGCGGAACTACTTCATTCTCGCGTTCATACCGATTGGTTCCAAAAATTCAAACTGAACCCCTACCAATCTGTGCAAATAAGAACAGTGACTGATGGTTAACGATTCAAGACCACATATACTTTTAGATAAATGCTTTTATGATTTCATTGATTTTTTAAATACGTGATATATGTTTTTATAGCATTGTACGTATAGAATGGGTATATTTTTTTTGTATTTATAATTATTATTGTTGTACCAGATTAAATATGATCTGCGGTGCGATAAACATTACATTACAATAACGGTTACTCACTTAAGTACATCAAAATTGCTAATATATACATTTTTTTTTCTAGGATCAAACAAGAAGAAGCTCTGAGATCTTCTCCCACATCCGATGGAAATGTGCAATGCCCTATTTGCGCGGTTACCGTCAAAGAAATTAGTTTGTACCAACACCAACGATCCGTTCATGCTGACACTTGCTTTCCATTCTCTTGTGACAATTGCGGCAAACATTTCCGTACGGAACTCACCCTAAGCAAACACAAAACGTCACCTTGCAAAGCTAAATGTTTCCAGTGTTCTCTCTGTTCGGAAATCTTTCCTAGACTCCAGTACTTGTGCGCGCACGAAAAGACCGTTCACAAAATCGTGATGAGCAAACTACCTTTCGCGTGCAATTTGTGTGGGAAAGAGTTCATGTCGAGTTACGCGATGCGCGCGCATCAAATCAAGATGCACGAAATCAAGATAGCTTGCGAGATTTGTGGTAAGTCTTGCAGCACCCAGGAAGCGGTCGAGAGACATAAGAAACTTTGGCACGAAGGAGCTGCCGTTTATAAATGTGATATTTGCGATAGGAGTTTTACGTGTTCGTCTCGACTGGAAAAGCATAAGAAGAAGATACACGAATCGAACGCTGATAAGTCTCCTGTGTGTGATATGTGCAAGCGGCGTTTTAGAACTGAAGAAAATTTCAAGGAACATATGAGTGTCGTGCATTCAGAAAATTATCCCTTATATAAATGCGACAGATGCGATAAAGCTTTTAAGACGGCTGGTTCGTTGAAGAGTCACGAGGATTTCTATCATCAAGGGGTTACATGCGCTGTCTGTGGTAAACATTTTAGGAGCAAAGATGGGTATAGGTCGCATATGCAAACCCACGAATCCGGACAGAGTAAGGAATATATCTGCTCAGTTTGTGGGAGGATTTTAGCGAATAGTTCAACGCTCTACAGGCATATGAGAATTCACGATCCCAACAGAGATTGCTGCGTATGCGAAGTTTGCGGGAAATCCTTCAGTAGCAGTCAAGGGCTAATCAAACATAGACATAAACATACTGGCGAAAAACCATTTGTATGCGATACATGCGGGAAAGGTTTTTCCGCGAAGCGATACCTCGTGGAGCATATTTTGATCCACACTAAGGAGAAACCCCATAAGTGCGAGGTTTGTGGGAAATGCTTCTCGCAAAAGACCAGTCTCAGGATACACAATCGTTATCATACTGGAGAGAGGCCTTACCAGTGCGATATTTGCCAGAAGAAGTTTCCATCGAAAGGTCTGTTGAGTACCCATTCCAAGGTCCATGGAGTAGCATTGTAGACAAGTTGAAAAAACGATATGTATGAGTGAAATGTAAAAATATAATAATGGTACGATAATAAAAGTTGCATTCCAGTGTATATTTTTTTTTGACATTTTGATAGAATAGAAACATTTAAGAGCTGAGAGGGAATTTTGATGCTGATGACACATAAATGGATCTCTTAACTCATGTCGGAACCTAAGAACTGCTTGAACTTGATCGTAAAAGTGTCAAAGTAATTAATTTTGTCTTCAGGTCAGTGTAAATTCAAAAAGTACAGAATCGAGGATATCAGAATCAGTCGGGGAGCCACGTTAGCATGTTTTCTGCCACTGCTCTGCCGCTACAAGAGTCAGGTATGAGTATTTGAGAAGGCCGACATCGATAAGACCTGAAAACAGTATAATTTAGCAAGCTACTGGGCTACTTTAAGGACCTCGACTTGTTGGATGACCTCTAAGGTAACATCCACTCTGTAATACACCCTAGCAGTCGCTGTGGACGGGTCGATTAATCTAACCATGCAGATGCTGTCTCTTGCTAGTCACTAACCACTAATCAATCTCTTTATTGAGAAACTTGTAGGCGGTAAAAATAATTGTATAGTCTCTGGAAAGTAATCTAATGAAACATTTAAGTTTTCATCACTATATGAAAATTCGTATTTCATACACAGTTTGCTACACATGTGAAATTTGAAGACAAGCTTCCTGATACATAAAATGCAATAGTAAAAAAGTCAATGAAAGCTTTTAAGAATGGCCGGAGAAATAAGAAATAGCTGTCTACAAATATTCAAGATTTATTGTTGGATTGCTGTTGTATGCAGCTGACAAATTCACGTCGTTAATTGGTCATCAACTGGTCAGCTGATTAGTCATTATGCCAAAATATGTGGTAATAATATCACAGCCCACTAACGTTATAGTAAGACGATATGTTACACTCTACAACAACACCGAAACGAAAGCCCTTTCAAGACACGATATTAAATTAGAGGTACACCTGATGTAGTATTCGTTTCTAGCGTTGGGGCAGACTATGGAAAGTGGTCTGGCTTTAATGTAAGACGCGTTGGTTTGGGCTAAAAAAAATAATGTAGACATAGGTTTGAGACTATAAGAAGCACAATGAATGAAAGACAATGCTAAAAAAAGAGGGCTTTACCGATTGAAAATTCAAAGTTGGCAATGCTCTCTTACGACGTGTATTCTGGACGAATTTGCGCAAGTAGTTATGCTTCTTTAATTGCTTAGTAACTCTTGCCATATTGTCTTTATCGCTTAAGTGCTTTTACGACGCCGATTTATGGAAACAATAAATTAACTGACAGGGTGCTAGTAGTAATCGCTAGAGAGTGTGCCAGCTGTCACTGTCGTATTGTGAATTCGCGACAAACTGTTGTTTGACGCAGGTAGAATAGTAGGTATAAAATGCAGGATATATACAGTGTCTTTCACTCGAAATTTAACAATCGTGATTGGCAAATATGAAAATTTATTGGATAAATTGCTTTCAATTGGATGACAGAGCGCGAGTTCCGACACCTGTAAGGATGGTTACGGGGAGGTTATGTAGTCTTATCCCGTAAGATAGCAACGATCACTAATCGAACGAAAAACGGGAATCTAGGTCGTGTCATCTCTAAAGACGACAATGGTCTCTAGTTGCGCTCGAAAATAGATGGTTATGTCATGTCACCCTGTGGGAAGACAACTAGTTATAACCGGGCAAAGAGCGAAAAGCTGAGTCGTGTCACCCCCAGGAACGACAACGATCTTACGATCCTATTTCGACCGTGTCAAACGGGCGCTCATAAACAGACTCACGAGATCTCCACGTAGGTGGGATAGCTTTTAAAAAAAAATTAAATATGCCATGCTTAAACGAGTTGAACAGCACCTGTCGATTAATAACATTCTTTGTGATAGGCAGCATGCTTCAAACGCAATCATTCCACGACTTCAGCGATTCACTCTTTCATAAATTAAGTTGTTCAAACTCTATAGACAGCGCCGATTGTGTTGCCGGTATTTTCTGCGATTTATCACGTGCTTTTGATTGCGCCAGTCATGAACTGTTCATGGAGATGCTTCAATATTGTGCAGTGTGTGGTGTAGTTGCCGACTGGTTCAGGGATTATCTCTCGGAACGCTTGCAATTTGTAAAAATTTTATATACAACCGAAAATTCTATCATCGGTTATAGATCTTGATTATTACCCGTAGAGTTAGGAGTACCGCAAGGTTCCATTCTTGGACCTATTCTGTTTATTTTATTCATTGACGATATTGTAATAAAGTTTGTAAATAGGTCACAATATTTGTATACTGACGACACATCTGCGGTGATATCAGTATAGTCCCTCGCTATTATTAATGAAAACATTGGTGAGACTCTTAAAGAATTAAGTTAATAGTTCTCCATAATAAATTATATTTAAACACTTCCAAAATTAATGTTATTTTACTTCGTAGACCACAATCTAAATTAAACAACATTGACTCTATTTTGGATGTATCTAAAGTTAATATGTCCATGTTCTTGAGCTTCACTATTGTCGAAGATCTGAGGTGGGCGGATTATTATAACTCTTTAACTGAAAAACCGAATAGTGTTTGTTGTTTAGTGCGAACCTAAAGACATTGTTGAGTGGGGAATTTTTATTAACATTCTATCGTGTGAGGTGCACTTTCGATTATTATACGACATAGCGCTTCGGGGTCTCTGAGTTAAAAGGCTTCTATATAGTACAAAAACCAATTCTGCGCTGCGTGGCTGGTGGCTACAACAGAAAGTCGTGTCGTCTGTTTTTCAAGCAATTTAGAATTTTAACATTTTCTAGTATCTATATTGCTATGATATCTAAGGTATAGTATCTATTTGAAAGTCATTTACAACAAGGTTCTAAACGAAATGAACAAGTAATTCAAAAGTGAGGCGTGTGCTCAGTTGCCTACTCTACAGGCGAATTCTGAATTTGTTAAAGATAGTTTTTTAAAACAATATTAGCATTAGGTGCTAAATATTGCCTTATTATAATGTAAACTTTATTTTATATGTTAATTCAAGCTTACCTGGCTTATATTTGTTTATTGTTATATTTTGCTCGGAGAGATTTTTCAGTTTTCGGGGTGTTTTTTATTTTAACGTTTGGCGTATTCCCCTTAAACTAGAGAAAATAACGGTATTTTAATGTCGGTTAGCGATATCTTTCAAAATTCAGGGTGGTCGACCTGTGTGATAACAATCGAAGGCTGTTGACCGTTGAATATGATTTGAATCTCATTCTGTTGGCCACCAGAAGAGGTCTATTCAACGGTCAGAGACACGGTGCTTATTTTCCTATAACGATTTTGATGCCACAATTTAAAAAAAAATTATCAAAGTTCCAAGAAGTTTTACCTAAAAAAGTATCGATACAACTCCTGTTTATATAATCCTTATCGAATACCTGCATTTTGCCAAGAAAATATCCTATAAAAATCTCCTACGAAGAGTTCCCGACCAGATTGCCTTTCCATGCCATTGACCGAGACCGGAGGCCCGTTCCATTAGAAACTCCATTCCAGTACCAGAGTTTGCCAAGCGTCGTGTCCTTTTCAAGTTAGTATTCCATAGAATTACCACACCTAAAACAGAGAGGAATTATTTCAGTTTCCTTTCAAATTTAAACAGAAACTTATATTTTGATAATTTAGTTCATCATACGTTTATTTGGGGTTAGATTTATATCGACCGCCATTTAGTTTAGTTATTTTAGCAATTTTTATATGTAAGGGTTGTAAAAAAATATCACTGAGTTTGATCTGTGATAGCTATCTTTAACAAATATCGATAATCATAGAAAATCGTTTGCTTTAAAATTTAGTATTTGCTGTTTACGGGTAGATGGCGCCGTTTTAAATGAAATTTAATTTATTATATGACATTTCCATAACCTCTTTAGTCTTTTAAAATGCCAGGAAACTTCGAAGACGTGTTTTTGTATTAAATAAATTGTCTTATATAGTATTTTACTGATTCCAACATACGTACCTTGTGATCAAAGAGTCTCAATGATGATAAAACATAGTATTTGGGTAAATTAATAAAGATTTAAGCTTGTTTTGGTTTGAAACGTTGTTTTTATTTGAACAGTTAGTGTTTTACATCGAGTTTCGATATTTACTTAATTCAAATTTTAATAAACCGAGAAGGGGCTTTGAGGATGCGCCCGTTAGGTGAGAAAATTAACTACCCATCCGTTAGTAAGCGCCCGGAGTATGATTTTGATAAACGGTCTGGTGCCCTTTGAAGCGTCCCGTGCCACCTAGCAGGTAGGAAATCACTTTCCACAGTTTCCTTTCACTTATCAGAGAGGTCGCTAAGTGTATTGAAACCACTATTTTAACTTAATTGATTTTATTTGAAAAAAAAAATATATATTATAAATCGTAAACGGACAAGCTAAATAATAATAATATAAATTGAATATTAATAAATTGGTATTGAATTTTTTAAAAAATAAGATTTTGAAATTTCAGGCATTGTGTTCTGAGAAATAGAGCAATATATTAGACATCCTTTGTTTTGGAAGAATAATTGAATGAGAATTTAGGATGGAAATATCATTATTTACGTGAAGATATTTGCTAAATTGTCAATCTGAAACTACAATATTTATCTGTAGAGCATAACAATCATTGTAGTACGACTTTAAGCGACTATACATGCGTTAACTAGCTAACGCTGGTTATGGGTGTATGTAGGTACAGGTTATAATTTTAACTTATTGTATCCGATTTGGCATTGCGATGAAAATAATATCTATCTATCTATGTATGTATTAACTATTTTTGAATATTCCTATCCGGAGGTATTTCCCTAAATGTTCGTCTTTTCACCTAGTTTGTGAGACTACAAAGTTAGTCAGACCTCATTCGCCTAGCGCCAGCGATATGTCTCCCATTTCACAATGTATTTTTTACGACAACATTGATATAATTTAATTTCTAGGTGCCTCAAAGTAGAAGACGTAAAGTATACTACCGGGAACGTCCCCAGGGCGGATCTACGGTGCGATATCTGTTCGAAACTGTTCGGCAGCAAATACAGCCTGCGCAGGCATAAAATCAACACCCACGCGAAGTTAGTCTGCCCCTATTCCTGCGAGAAGTGTGGCAAACGTTTCCGCAAGCAAGAGAATCTGGCTAAGCATCAGACGCCGATCGGCGTCGTAGGAAATTCGATTCGGTGTTCCGAAGACGTCAGTTACGAGTGCGAAGTCTGTAAGCAGATCTTCAAATGGGCGCCGCATCTGGAGAAACACAAGAAGGAGGTGCACAAGTTTGCCGAGCAGCCGGTGTCATGTCCGTTGTGTGATAAACGTTTGCGTTCCAAGAGCCTTTTATCCAGGCACATGACAGCCATGCACCCGAAAAGTATTAATGTGAAATGTAGTGACTGCGACAAGGTGTTCCGTTACTCCTATCAGTTAAGAAAGCACAAATCGGTCGCTCACGATGGTCAACGTTACACCTGCGATATCTGTCAGAGGAGCTTCAGCTGTAAGGCCCGGTGTCGGAATCATCGTAAAACACATCAACCCGATTACGTTAGGGAATATCCGTGTTCGACGTGCTTCAAGGTGCTTTCGACACGCGCCGGATTGAAACGACACGCGAAGCTACATACCAACGACAAACCGGCGCTCGTATGTGACGTTTGTGGTAAAGTTTACTCGACAAATCAATCTCTAATCTACCACAAACGTCAGCATACCGGTGAGAAGCCCTACTCCTGTCATATGTGCGGAAAGAGGTTTTCCAGAAAGCAATATCTCGGAGACCACTTCCTTACCCATACTAAGGAAAAACCACATACGTGTGAAATTTGTGGCAAAGGCTTCTCTCAAAGGACCAGCTTGAAGATCCACCTGCGTTACCATTCTGGCGAGAAGCCTTACGAGTGTGAGATATGTCAGAGGAGGTTTATATCGAAGGGTCTCCTGAGCATGCACTCCAAAGTTCACGGAACCCAAATATAGGGTTTCAGTATCCGATATGTTGAAGAAGGATGTGGTATAGATGCGTAAAAAAGAAATGTTTTGTATTTAACATTACCTAAATCCCTTCTAGTTATCAGTATCAAAATCATTGAAACCAACCTGTTATTGATTGTGAAGCACTTTCTTCAATAAACATTATTTTATCATTAATTCACAATTGTTTCTGATTTGACGATAAGTCCTTCTCCTCTACTCCATATTCCTAAGTGGCAATTGAGAAGAAAACTTAAAGGACGATAAAATGATAGTTTACAAAACTAATATAATAGGCAAGTCAACTCAACCTATTTCTTAGAAAATAAGTTATAGATAGCATGCCATAGAATGTATGACCCAACACGTACATGCACGATGGAGCTTCTGCTCACTATACTCTTAATGCTTAAGAGTGGTTACACGAATATTTTCCACACAGATGGCCCGCTAGGTCACCCAATCTTTTAGATCCATTAGACTTTTTTGTTTGGGTTTTTATCAAAGACCAAGTGAAGGAAAGTGGAAAAGGGAAGGAATAAAAGCATCAGTGTTGCAAATTACACCAGAAATGCTGAAGCGATTAATTGAATTTATACCGCGAAAGCTACAACTATGCATTGAAACCAAATTTATTCTTCCTACAGCCCATTGACGCTGTTGAGGTATTTCGACTAACCGAAAATCTTAGTAATTCTAAAGCGGTAGATGTATGTATGTAGATAGAAGGGTGAAGTTATACTGCGGCCTAAAATATCTGTTGTGTTCTCTATTCTTGCTGCTTTACAGCTGGCCTTCCAATCCCATAAAGCGCTAGAGTATCATACTTTAAACTGTCTGGCATTGAAATTGGTGAAAGATGTGTTGTCCACGCATATAACATATTTTATAAACCTTTCTTTTTGAGAAGGGTACTTTTCTGCTTGTCCAAAAATATCAAAAGTCTCTCCAATCTTTAAAAAAGGTGATAGGAGGATGCCACAGAACTACCAACCTATCTCCATTGTTCCAATACTATCTAAATTGCTGGAGTCTGCATTTAAATCCAGACTGCTCAAATATTTTGAAAAGATCAACTATTTTAATGCTAACCAATATGGATTCAGGAATGGTAGAAGCGCCGTTTTGGCCTTAATTGGTTTGTATACTGATGTGACTGACGAGCTGGCGAGATAAAGCGCAATTTCTTTTTTGGACCTTGCTAAAGCCGTCGATTGCGTATCATGCGGTATATTGCTCAGCAAATTTTATTTTTCGTTAAAGATTTTGAATTTGAGGGAAATAACTTATGGTTTAGCCCAAGGGTCAGTATTGAGCCCCACGTTATTTATTGTTTACATTAATGATATTAGATGTTAACTACGAGAATGCACATGCGCCCGTCCTAGTCTCTGACAAGTGATGGGCTGGTCGTTGCGCCTTGGATCTCTTTCTGCTAGACCGCCTACTATCTTAGCTTCATAAAACCCAAACTATAACTTTTTCTTTAAACTCTCACATTAAACTAATTGATCAGATTCCGACAAAATGTCTTTTGAAGTAACATTCAACTGCATGATAACATGGTGAGGCTCTTCCAAGAAGTCTGTCGAATCGATTATCAAGTTATCATATTTATGTTGAAAAATTTAAGGTATCTTGTGGATCAGTCAGGCTTACTTAAATCCAGTAGACCATTGTTTAGGCAGTTAGAAATTCTTACATGTGTGTGTCATTATATTTACGAATGCATTATGTTTGCTAGCATTAACCTACACAGACATGAACAATTGGTGCAGCCTCATTCCGTCTCTCAAAGAACAACTTCTTCAGATACCACTCTATAAAATCTTACAACCTGTTGCCATCATCTTGGAGGGAGATGAATAGAAGTGCTTTTGCGGTCAAAGTTAAAGCCTTTCTAAAACACATTGATATCCAGGAGTTTGTCGAGGCAGTAATAAATATATAATCCACTCTTTTGTAATGTTTTAGTACTTAAGATATTTGTAATTTTTTTATTTTAACACGTGTACTTTTTATTGTAACACTGATGACATGTGTACATAGCACGAAAGTTAATAATAATAATGATAATAATAAATAATAATGAGCTTTTAATTTCAACATCTAAGGCAATAACATAAACTCAATTTTAGTACGTGTAATTCTTTAATAATTACAATTCTTGCATTAAACTGAAAAGCCTTGTCTTGCCATTTACTACAGTAAAATTAAATTAAGAATAAAAAAAAAAACTTGTCATTTGATCTTCTGTGCACCATAAATTACCACACAAATTAATGCAAATTTAAGGAGCATACAACGATGTTGTAACGTGTCGTTACACCGGAAAATTGATTTCAATATATTTTGAGTTAGCAATTTATTTTATCATAAATTTTAGTTTATTTGATAAATCTTTCCTGTTATGCTGGTTACGCCCGCGTTTATTTCTTAGTTTGTTTTCGCCGGCACGCATCTTAGTTTGAATTCTTAGAGTATCGCGTCCCCTCCCCGCGGCGCACATTGTATCTACGCACGCTATTTCCCCACGCGCCCGTGTTGGATTTACGCACGCTCGAATCCCCGCAAGCGCCGCTTGCCTATATAAGCCGTGCATCTACCGCGATCGTGGCAGACTCCGCTGATTCTCGAATCTCTCCCTGGCCATACTACGTTGTCGTCCCACGGGGTGATACGATTATAGCCGTTTACCGATTATGTAGGACTGTATTCTGTTGTCGTCCCTCGGGGTGATAGGTTTACAGTTTCTTTCCGTTCTTGTAAGGTTATAGCACGTTGTCGTCCCACGGGGTGATACGATTATAGCCGTTTACCAATCCTGTTGGACTGTATTCTGTTGTCGTCCCTCGGAGTGATACGTTTACAGTTTCTTTCCGTTCTCGCAAGGTTATAGCACGTTGTCGTCCCACGGGGTAATACGATTATACCCGTTTACCGATCCTGTAGGACTGTATTCTGTTGTCGTCCCTCGGGGTGATACGTTTATAGTTTCTTTTCCGTTCCCGCAAGGTTATAGTACGTTGTCGTCCCACGGGGTGGTACGATTATAGCCGTTTACCGATACTGTAGAATTGTATTCCGTTGTCGTCCCTCGGAGTGATACGTTTATAGTTCTTCCGCCCCACGAGTTAATTAGTTACGTGGCGAGATTGTTTCTTATATTGTTTATTTCACGCTCAGATTTTTATGCCGCCTCCTGTATATTGTTTAATACGAGAGTTATCGTAGATCGATTTGTGCCATAAATCATTGATATTTCATTTGCAACGATTAATCCGAGCGCCATAAATTAAACAAAAACGAAATATTTGTATATTTATTTCCCGTGCCTTCTCGGCAAATTAACCGAAAACTCCGTTAAACGAAGCGAGTATTTCATCATAATTGATTGCTGTATATATTATTGTTATATGTTAAATATTATTTGTGATTTCGCTTACCTGTATTTACACTTATACATTTATACACTTTTTTTGTCGTGTTGTTGATCTGAGGAATAAAACTACGAAAACCAAGTATATGTTTCACTAGAATATATTTTATATGTTGCGTACTTCAAGCAAGAACCCTAGATAATCACTCACGCACTGAAGCTACCTCAGTTAGGGTCAATTGTAATAATTGTACGACGTATTAGTACGCGACATAAACAAACATCTTCGTGCGCAATTTACGATCGCACAGCTGACAGCGATCTTCGCCAGTGCCGCTACGGAAGAAACAAGAATTACGAAGACGCTGTTACAAGGGTAACTCATAAAGTGCATGAGCGAAAAGTAAGCGCGCGATAGATTTTTTAACGAATCTTTTAACGAAAGCTAAAGATAAATCAAAATTAAAGAGAACATCACACACACCGAAAAAAACGTGGTTACAATGTTGCTACAAGCAGGTTTTTCGAATCAATTTCGTGAACACAGGAAACAAAATTGAACTGTAGAATATTAAAAAAAAAAGATTACTATATATAATTCTTACGTCAATTTATATGCACCTTGTATATTAGAAAATAAATATTAGAACATTATCAAATTACCTCGCCCTCCACTTTATTTTTTTTTTTTTTTTTTTTTTTAAGGGGTGGTAATGCCTAAGCTGTATATTTCAGCTTATCAGGCCCCCATCTTATTCTCATAGATATATTCGCAATGCTAAGATAAGAAGGTAAACTTTTCTTTTGCCACTCCACTTTAAATATATTTAAACATTAGTTTAAATTCTAGCAAAATTTCGTATATACATTCTAATGCCGCCCAAATTTTAGGCATTCCAAGGCGGATCAAGATCACACCAGCACGAAGCCGTTTCTGCGATGTCCACGCTGTCCGAAAACCTTCGAAAAGCGCGCCAACTTGCGCAAACACCAGATGAGAGTACACGAAGGGGATGTCGGTCCCTACCCCTGCGATGTTTGCGGCAAACTATTCCGACGAAAGCAGTTTCTAGACAAACACAAGGCGGCCGACGGTTGCGCAGCAACTTTGGAATCGAATCTGAGCTGTCCGCTATGCGCAAAGGTATTCGCGACGCGAACTAATTTGAAATACCATCTCCGCTCCTTGCACGAAGCTCGTAGGGACGCCCATCCATGCAATTTTTGTCCTAAAGCGTTTCGCACGAAGAAATATTTGACTAGACACGTCAGTCTGATGCACGAGATGAGATCCGAATTCGCCTGCGATTCGTGTGAGAAATCGTTTAAGCAGAAGCGTTATTTGGAGGCGCACAAGAGTGTGGTGCATGATAAAACCAGCGACATAGTCTGCGATATCTGCGGGAAGCAATTTCTCTTCAAGAGCATATTACACCAGCACATGGCTGGACATACTAAGGATTACAAGTTCAAATGCGATCAGTGTGACAAGGGCTTCAATAGCCCGTCTGGTTTAAAATCCCACCAAGACATAGAACATAATGGTCTTCGTTTTACGTGCGGTAAATGCAATAAAGTCTTTAGGAATCCCGGAACGTACAAGAACCATCTGCTCCAGCACGAACCAGATTATATTCGCAGGAAGCACATGTGTTCCTTCTGCCCGAAGGCCTTCACAGAAGCCACTGCTTTGCGCAAACATCTGATGATCCATCGAGGTGAAGCTAAGCATATCTGCGAGATTTGTGGCAAAATTTACTCTACCAAGAATGCGTTGACGGAACACATCCGCGTCCATACTGGCGAGAAGCCTTACGTTTGCGATACGTGTGGAAAAGCATTCACTAGCAAGAAGTTCATCAGATTGCACATACTTAGCCACACTAAGGAGAAACCTCACAAGTGCGACCTTTGTGGTAAATGTTTCTCCCAGAGAACCACTCTCATGATCCATATGCGTCTGCATAGCGGAGAGAGACCCTACGAGTGTGAACTTTGCGATAAGAAATTCATCACGAAAGGCTTATTGAACAACCACATAAAAGTGCATGGTACCATAATAAAGTAGATATATATGGAATGATAGAGGTTGTTGTAGAGAGTGGCAAATGGTGGTAGGATGGTCTTCTATGGTACGCCCAAAAAAATATAAATGATTTTCAATTGCTATAGCTGGGTAAGCTAGTGATACAGCTATTGTATAGGTGTGTTGAGTTAAATACCATGTATAAAGTTAAATTTATTTAATAGATGAGCACTAACTTATCCCTAGCTAATAGCCTTCATGTATTTTAAAAATATCGAATATTCTATTATAGTAATTGGCAACTATAGTTAAAAACTAAGTAAGGTGTACTGTCTTAAGCGCTGGATATACATCATTTAATAAAGATTTTGTCCTTCCTTAAGTGCTTTATTTGTTTATTCGAGTAGATAGCTTTTCCTACCTTATTTTCTAGGCAATCATTTTTTTTTATTATAGAGTTTGAGGTAAGTGTATCTTGTTGATTTAAATGAAATTTCGTATGTTTATTGAGATGTAGCATAAGAATAACGGTATCTTTCTTAACTACTAAATTGCTTATTTTCGCAGAGTAGATGACCCTAAGAGCAACACTACTCTCCCCTGTTTCTCAATTTCAAAGTATAAGAGAAGGAAATAAGGCTAGACTTGAACTGGTTTACACGCTCGTAATATTGCGTAAATATTTTTCGTACGACAAGTACTTACTTAGAGAAAGAATGGCAAACAGCCTTATTTTTTTTTACGAATGTCAGAATTTTTATAGACGGTTGTGTGGTGTGTCTTTAGTACAAGTTTGGACTCTCTAGAGTCATTTGGTTGTCTGTAGTGACTTTTTTTCCGTGCAACAGTATTCTATAGTGCATCCTGAAAACGACTCACATTGATTTTGAGCAACGGCGTGTTGTCAGGCTTTCAGACTCAGATACAGCGCACCGAAAACTTCTGCAGGCCTACGGAGACAGAATTTTATCAAAGGCCTAGGTTTTGTTCCCTACATAATATCGTCAAATTGTCAAAATCAAATATATGTTTATTATTAACTGCAAACTATCCCTCAGTACACTGGCACGAGACAACACGGCGTCTCTGATTTGGGTGCCGGGATATGAGGATATAAAGGGCAACGTAATAGCCGATGAACTGGACGATCTGGACGTGGTTAGATAAAGAAAGTATAAAGAAATGGAGGTCGACTGAAGGTTAACTCCATACCAAAAGACTGATAGGGGATGGGGATGGTAATTTCTCTGATAACCTACAGTAAGAAAGAAGTTAAGACTATTACTGGGTTAGTAACTGGACACTGTCTCATGGAAAAGCATCTATACAGCACAGGCCGAGTAAGCGAACCGTGGTGTAGAAGATGCGAACTACAGGAGGAAACGAGTTTACATGTATTCTGCACATGTGAGGAACTGAAGGTACTTAGGCAGAAGTACTTCGGGAGAGATCTATTGGAGCCCTCGAAGGTCCTCAAGTTTCCACTGGGCTTTATAGAGAACACCAAGCTGCTCGAGTGGAAATAAGAGAATCAATAGGGATGGTACAATGAGCACCTTGCTCAAGTACCCACCCTAACTTGAATGAATGAATGAATATTAACAGCTTGATCTGCTGTTTTGGTGTTAAAGTGTTCACAATCGAAAATATGTTGTCTAATACTCTTTTTCAAATACTGAGATGTAATGTAAGTGGCATCACAATTTTGACATGGGATTCGATAAATGACATTCGATTGTAATTCTAACGGAGTTAGAGGTTTATACTTAGAAAAGAGACTATTTAAGGTTCTATCATTGTAGGGAGCAATCTTAATAGGAATTTCATTGAATAATCTGGATATTTTGGGGGTAAGTTCATTGATGAAGGGAAAACGATACTAACCATATATGATCATCCGGTTCAATTATGGATTCTACGGTGGACCTATTTGAAGTACTCGCTGTAAGATGTTTACTGTTATTAAAGCTGATCACTGAGGAACAATAAACAATATTTTCACCAATTTAGGTGGATAACCATTATTAATAAAGATTTTATATAAGCGAAAACGGTTTTTTTCTTCGATGGAATGATTTATCTGAAAGTTTCAGTATTCTACTTTCCATAGATAAGACAAGATTTAATTTGGACTTAATAGTATAACACGTGATGCAATTCATATACCCACTAGAGAAGATCGGTTTGATGTACCGTTTAAGTGAATGTTTTGACAATCATTTCTGATCACCAACGTGTTAAGAAAAGGAATGGAATTGCTAGTTTCCTCCTCTATGATAAACTTCAAATGCTGGTTAAATGAATTAAATATATCAAGTATGGTTGAAGTATGTTCCAATGTACCAATGTAATAATGTCCTCAACGTACTTCCATGAGAATGGTAAATTAAATGGGAGTTTCGAGATACTAATGGTAAGTAATTCATCCATTATTATACATGCTAATATAGGACTCATGGAGCTTCCCATCGGAATTCCGAACACTTGTTTGAAATATTTATTATGGTCAAATGAAAATGTTTTTATGCCTTCAGGTTATTTAGCTGTATAATATAATAGGAACTCTACAATATTAGAGAAAAAAAAAATGTGTTATTTAGGAAAACTTCAGAATTGGTTTCTCGGTGAATAAATAAAAAATATTGCCTTAGGAATTCTTAGACCTAATCGAGTTCTTTCTAAGATGATAATATTTCCTTAATTTTACCTTGTAACATTCCAAGCATAGAATTAATAAATTCATAAATAAAACTATTTTATTTTAGGTTAGTAAAAACAGAATTGGACTTGGAGCCAAAATCTGAACCCGTTTGGGGATATTCTGAGTGTTCATCAACCAAACAAAACAACTTAAACGCATCCGAACGCAAAACGCCGAATTTGCAATGTCCTGAGTGTTACAAAGTCTTATCTACGCCAGGAAATTTACGTCAACATCTGCGAACGATGCATAATGCTTCGAGCGACATGCATCCTTGCCATCTTTGCGGAAAATCTTTTCGTACTACGAAATACTTGAAAAGCCACGTGAATTTCATGCACAACTGCAATAATACCAAGTTCACGTGCGATGTTTGTAACAAATCATTCAAGCAGGAAAAATATTTAAAGACGCACAAAAGCGTGGAGCACGACAAGACTAGGAATATAGTCTGCGATATCTGCGGCAGTTCGAAATCCTTCACTGCTTTGACGTCTCTGCGAAGACATTTGAAAATCCACAGCGGGGAGTCCAAGCACATCTGTTGGGTATGCGGTAAGACCTATTCCACTAAAGAAATTTTGACAGAGCATGTGCGCCAACATACTGGCGAGAAGCCTTTTGCTTGTAATACTTGCGGGAAAGCTTTCACCACTAAGAGATTTATGAGGCAACATGTATTGAGTCACACGAAGGAAAAGCCCCATGCCTGCGAGATCTGCGGGAAAGGTTTTTCCCAAAAGACGACACTCACTATTCACTTGCGTTGTCATAGCGGTGAGAAACCTTACAAGTGTGAAATCTGTCCGAAGAGGTTTACAACTAAAGGATTGCTGGTCAATCACACTAAAGTTCATGGCATGTCATTTAGATGAAAAGTATTTCTATGAAACTTATGCCCGTTAAAGTTATTTTGACCGCAATATAAAGTGAATCTTAGGCACAGAAAATAATATAAAAATAATAGTGATTCAAATTGATCTTAAGGTAAAATGATAAAATAAAAGATAGAATATTTGAAAAATTAGAATTCTGTTCTAACTACGCAATTAGATACCCTTTCCCACATGAAAGAAAGAATCCAGTGGGGTAGACCACAAGGTCTGAGTGATCAATCGATGCCGCTTCTTTGAAAGATAAAATGGTGAGGAAGATTAGTGTGAAGTAAAGTGATTGTTTCTTCTGCTGCGTGTTCAGAGAGTGCATCATGTAGCTCTACCTACCTACCTTTTGGGTATGCATTGGTTTCTCCTAAATAACATGGATTTTCGATATCCCAAATACTAAAATGGAGCGATTCATCTAACGAAGAAAGGTACCCAAGTGTATCTTTTCGATTTTCATAAAATTTGGAAGGAATGGAAAATACCAAAAAATATTTGGCATCTGAAAATTACCCCAAAACACATTTTTTTACAATATTTCAGAAACCAGAAGAGATATTGAGATTGGCTAAAGACCAGATCGTTCCTTGTTACAAATCCTAAAGTGTAGGGTTTCTAACTGAAGACTGAAAAAAGAATAGTGTCATACCCATGGGCTCTTTAGAGGGTTAAAAAATATCATTTTTTTCTCATCTCTGCTTTTGTATATTATAAATTTAATTTTCCTTTTTCAAAATCTTTAAACTGAATCTAAGTTAATTTTGTTCTAAGTTGGTATTTTGAAGAATAGTTTTACAATCTTTAGTACTGTGAATGTCATCCTTTAAATTGACAATTATGTCTGGTAGACTCCCATATTTTTTTTTCACTATTTTGCTTTTTTATTTTTCTCAAAAATATAATTGTTACACTGATGTCCTGTTAAAGAACATTGTCAGATATGTTGCAAAAGTGATGCCGATCCTTTGAGTGCAACATCCAAGTACAATATATTAAAGCTTTTACTAACACACCACAATACTTTATCCAGTTGTAAAAATATTTTATTTTTTTAAGTATCTTATATCCTCTTGCATCGAATTAAAATTTGTAGGTGGGTTGGGTGTGAGAAAAAAGTAATAAATACTAAAAAGAGACATATTGCCAGAGCAGCCTAGCTAAGTTTCTTTGAATTTCGCGGTTTCAGGACTATATTAAGAATAAAAGC
The DNA here is from genome assembly GCA_004143645.1 of Protaetia brevitarsis. Taxonomy (NCBI): domain Eukaryota; kingdom Metazoa; phylum Arthropoda; class Insecta; order Coleoptera; family Scarabaeidae; genus Protaetia; species Protaetia brevitarsis. Next base: position 626,639 of record RXPK01000045.1, read on the forward strand.
GGGAAATTCAAATAAACTTAGATAGGCCACTCTGACAGCAAACGCCTTATCTAATCATTTTATTTCCTTGTCTAGAGTACTTTGGAAATTGCCAAAACTGTGCAAAGGATAAAGTACTAGCTTATCTGGCTATAGCCTTTTTCTTGCTTCAAAATTATGGAATCTCTGCATTTTGTTTTAGTAATTGACAACTAAGTAAACACTACTATGTTAGATATACAACATTTAATAAAGATTTTGTCACGCAATAAGTATTTTATTTATTTATTCTAGTTAATGTCTCGTTGCAAAGTTTTTTACGAAACAATGCCTTTCAATATCTAATATCGATATAGGCCGATATATCGTTCGAATCTCTATATGTAGGTTTGAATCCTGCGTGAGAAGATGGGAAAAATTCCTCTTAATTATGACAGTTATTAGCAGAAATATATTAATTTGTTAATGTCTCGCTGTTTATTTTCTAAGCTAAAATTCGCGCAAAATTACTCTTTCGTTTTGCTGCTAAGCTTGAGTTTTAGTATGTGTCTTAAAATGGTGGATTGTAAGAAATGCTCTTAGACACTTGCATTGACTAAATGAGGGCAACTTCATGACGTTTTGTGTGGTTATATAAGAATAATAAGAATAATAGAAACTCCACGACATTTAGAAATGTTTCTTGTATGATTTATTTTTAGGAGGAATAGAATGTATTGCCTTGGCTAGATATTTCTACTTTATTTATGATTACATAACAATAATGTGACAATATTTTGTTATATTAACCTAACAATATAAATAAATTTATGAATAAAACTATTTTGTTTTAGGTTAACAAAAACAGAACTGAAGTCGGAGCGATACCCTGAATACACATCCACCAAACAAAGCCATTTAAAGGCATCCGAACAAAAAAGAAAAGAATGTGGCACCATCTTAAAGACGAATTTGCAATGTCCTCAATGCCCCAAAGTGCTATCTTCGCTAGCAAGTTTCCGTCAGCATTTTCGAACTATACATAATACTTCTAACGACATCCATCCATGTGAGGTTTGTGGAAAATCTTTTCGCACCACGAAATACCTGAAAAGTCACGTGAATTTGGTACACGAAACCAATGCTAAGTTCACGTGCGACGTCTGTAATAAGTCGTTCAAGTTCAGAAGATATTTGGCAGCCCACAAACGCGTGGTGCACGACAAGACTAGTGACATAGTGTGCGATATTTGCGGGAAGCAGTTCCACTTTAAGACCACATTAGACCATCACATGGCCAGGCACACTAAAGATTACAAGTTCAAATGCGATCAATGCGATAAGGGCTTCAATAGTCCGTCTGGCTTAAAGTCCCACCAAGATATAGAACATAACGGTCTTCGTTTTACGTGCGGTAAATGCAATAAAATCTTTAGGAACCATGCGAATTACAAGAACCACCTGCTGCAGCACGAACCGGATTACATTCGCAGGGAGCACGTGTGCTCCTTCTGCTCCAAGTCGTTCGCTGACGCCAGGGCGTTGCGGAAACATCTGATGATCCATATGGGCGAAGCCAAGCATATCTGTGAGATCTGTGGAAAGTCTACACCACCAAGAACGCTTTGATGGAACATATTCGCGTCCACACTGGCGAGAAGCCGTACGCATGCCATATCTGCGGAAAAGCCTTTACTAGCAAGAAGTTCATCAAACTGCATGTACTGAGCCACACTAAGGAGAAACCTCATAAGTGTGACGTTTGCGGTAAATGCTTTTCACAGAAAACTACATTAACGGTCCATATGCGATTGCATAGCGGAGAGAAGCCTTATGAATGTGAACTATGCCAGAAGAAATTCATCACCAAGGGTTTGTTGAATAATCACACAAAAGTCCATGGTAGCGTAATAAAGTAAATATATTGAATTTTGGATGTGGTGGTTAAAGATGGGAAGTTAGAACTTTCAGTGAAGTAAATGTATTCTCCAAGTGTAAGTTTTGAAGTATCGTAAAATGCTTGGTTCTATCAATATCCCTAACTGTTTTCCATTTGCTTAGTGAAAAATGTGAATCCACAACTAAGCAAAATGCACCAAATACGTTTAATAAAGATTTTGTCTTACAACACGTATTTTGTTTATTTATTCGACTAAATATCTCGTTTAGTGTTTCCTAAACTAAATTATTTCTGTCCCTACATACTCACGGGAAGATGCAGTGTGAGGGGACCATTCTGCTCACTATTGGGATAAATGTGCTGATAATTGGATTGTGCGTTTTGACTAATTGTGAAAGCTTCAACTTTGTTTTGAAAAGACAAAAAAAATGTCTTGCATTATCTAGAAAACGCTGTTTCTTTTCTGAAGCATTACAATTCATTGCTTCAAGCATTGTTTAAACATATCTAGTTAGTCAACGTAATGCATTTTCGGAAAAATAAAGTATTGCTCAGGGAAGTGGTGCACTCTATCGGCGAATGTAAATTGATTTGATTGATTTGTGATAAATATAACAGGTATCTCGGTCAGAGTGAGAGACATATTTCTATGTTTTACCCATCTGCGGAAACGACGGAATCCGTATCGGTGATTTACTGGCATTGGCGAATTGTGTGGCCTGGGGAAAAGGGAGGGTGGATGCACGTGACGCTATGAATAGCGCACCTCGCGAATAAATTCTCGTGTTTGTTTACATTAGAAGATTAGAATTCTGAGGTATTCTGTCATAAATATAGAAGAAATTGAATATATTGCAAGGCACGTTCTTTGACAAAACATTACTTGGAACAATTTTCTAATTGAGGTTTTTTCTTTTAAGAATAAAATATTTAAACTTAAAAACAAAAATCACTGAGAAAGAGAAAAGTTAATCTAAAAGGACGAAATTTGCCGACAAAAAAAAATAAATCTACTTTTCGATTTTTATTTTCTTAGTTTTTAAATAATAAGTTGTTTTGTTAAACTTAATTACTTATATTTATGATTAATGTAATATGAGAAAATGTTGGTTTTATTAAGAAGAAAAGTATTAGTTTGATAATATATAATCTGTAGTTCGATGGCTTTTTATATAATAAATTTTAATAAAACGCGGGTTTTCGTTCGAAACGTATATACGAGAACCTTTCTCTCTCTCCTATTGCTATCTTCGCTTCTCCCGTATATAGCGGTATTATCGCTAACTTCAACTGGTGTAAAGGCGGGAAATTTTTATAATGTTTTTCTATATTTACAAAACCATTTTTACTTGATTTACTTATGCTTACTATTACATAATAATAGAGATTCGTTTTTTATCATCAAATCGCCATTTATTTACATTACATTTATTACATATATGCACCACTTCACTTATTAAAAACACCGTACATGATGACACATTCGCGCTCTTTCTCTTGAGCGGCTGAAATGTTACGAGGTAACCTTTGGGGGCAACATCTGTGTATACAAGGTACATCGTAACTTTTCAGCCAATCAAGAGAAAGAGCGCGACGCGCGTCATCATGTATGCTGTTTTTAATAGCTTTTGGTTTGTTTGTGTGCCTGGAGCAGTATCTACTGACGTCATCAGAGTAACTGAGAGCGCCTCAGAGTTGGATTTAAGATATGTACAAACAAACGCGCTCGATTGCAATATAACCTTATTTTATTATTTACTTATTGTCACAGCTATTATGAATAGGAAAGTAAAAGTAATTTTCAAACTAATCAATCTAGACTACAATAAAATGCGTCATATACTGTATTTATGTACCTACCAAGTGAAGTTTTTAAAATATAATGATCGTTCTTTACATCAATCACATTGATATATTTTATTATCCAATCGTGCATATTTGAATGCAGGTATAAATCGGATTACATTTACAAACGACAGTTTACAACACGGTGTTAGCGCGAATAGGTTATGTTGCACCAAATTGCTCGTAATTGCTCCGGACGTCGGATCGCGAGCAGAGAGAGAAACCCTCTTTGTGATCTGGATTTGCTTGCTCTAAACAAACAAACACCCACAAATCATGCTCTAAAATACAAACAACGCGTAAAATCCAATGGATCTGCTTAGATCAGACAAACAAACAAACCTAATAAGTAACGTGGTGCATATATGTAAATATAAATGGCGAATTTGTACTCCCAACTACATGTTTATTTTTATAATGAAAAACGAGTTTCTACTATTATGCAATAGTAAACATAAGTAATCAAATAAAAATATTATATAAATATAACACAAAACTTAGAACTACAAACATATATAGAGCATAACATTAAATTAGAAACTAAAAAAAAGTAAAGTAAATGGTAAAAAATAACGATTATATATTAATCAAACTAAAATATTTTTCTTCCTAATAAACAAACATTTCAATGTAAACACGAGAATTATCGCGTGGCGCGTCATCACAGCGTCAATAGCCTATCCACCCTCTCCTTTCCACATGCCTCACCTACAATCTGCCTACAACTTACGAGGTAAACTATTGCAATTAAAAATATTTTACCGACACGTAAAGGAGAGCATCTTGGTATGTAGTAATCTAACTATAAAGTTTTATTATTAAATCGAGACGGACATCAACGGCGTCCTGCCATGTATCGCTTTTGTCCAAAATGCTCAAAAATCCATTAACTATTTTGTCCATAAGGTTGACTAACTAGTATGTATATAAACAATGCTTTAAGCATTATTAAGAGTACTCTAACTCTTTTAGAGAGAAGATTTTCTAGCGCCTTCATATTTATGAAACAATAAGGTAACATTATTTTATTGGTTATACTTTATAAAGTTTTGGATTGAATTGAAAATATATAAATAAAAGATGTCTGTATTTCATTTTAGGTTAGTCAAAAGAGAACTGGGGTCGAAAATAAATCTTAAGTGCTCAAAGACATTTACTAAACAAATCCATCTAAGCATATCAAAATGGAGAAAAAAAGATATACGCTCGACCATCTTAAAGAGGAATTTGCAATGCCTCCAATGCTGTAAAGTGTTATCTTCTGTAGGAAGCCTACGTCAACATCTACGAACTATACACAAGACTTCTAATGACGCACATTCCTGCGATCTTTGCGGAAAATCTTTTCGTTCCACGAAATACTTGAAAAGCCACGTGGATTTCGTGCACAGAAGAAATGCCGAGTTTACCTGCGATGTCTGTAACAGTCTTTCAAGCAGAAAGGCTACTTAGAGGCGCACAAACGCGTGGAACACGATAAGACTAGCGAGATTATATGCGAGCTGTGCGGTCAGCTGTTTCGTTTTAAGGCGAATCTGGAAATACACATGGCTAGGCACACGAAAGATTACCAGTATAAATGTGTCAAGTGTGATAGGGGATTCTGCCAACTTTGCGATCTGAAATCTCACGAGGATGTGGAACATTCCGGTTTACGTTATCTTTGTGGCAAGTGCTCAGAAATCTTTCAAAACTAAGCCGGGCTATAAACGACATCTGCTTCAACACGAACCTGATTATGTGCGTAGTAAATACTCGTGCTCCTGTTGTTCGAAATCGTTCACAGCAATGACGTCCTTGCGAAGACATTTAAGAGTTCACAGTGGGGAGTCCAAGCATATCTGTGAGGTTTGCGGTAAGACCTATTCTACTAAGGAAGCTCTGACAGAACACGTGCGTTTACACACTGGGGAAAAGCCCTACGTTTGTGGTACTTGCGGGAAAGCGTTCACGAGTAAGAAATTTATTAAACAACACGTATTGAGTCACACGAAAGAGAAACCTCATGCTTGCTCCGTCTGTGGAAAAGGTTTCTCCCAGAAGACGACACTCACCGTTCATTTGCGTTGCCATAGCGGAGATAAACCTTACGAGTGTGAAATCTGTCGAAAGAGATTTACCACTAAAGGATTACTCGTCAACCATACTAAAGTTCACGGTGTGTCATTTAAATGAAATGTAGCACGAAAATTATGCAGGAAAAAAACATCTCTGGTTCTGTGAGGTATTTGTAATAACGCTTGCCTGTCATCACAAATGATGTGTGAAGAGAAAAATCTGTATTTATAAAGTCGTGATAGTAATACAAAATTTGAGATGCAATGGAAATACATATTATGAGTTATATTTATGTATTGATAGTATATCGGACGAAATAAAATTTGAATCTGAAATGTAGCGTGTTTTATTAAAGAACATTTCTTCAACAAGACAGATAAGGGAGATGAAGATATCACAAGGATTGTAGCATAGTAATGGATACATGTATGCTGACGATTTTATTATAGTCGTTAGAGATCGGTTTGTTTTCAAAGGTTCTAGTGGAATGGTGTACAAACTGCTCTAATACAGTTGCCAAATGTGCTAAAAACAGGAGTGACTATCGGCTAATGCTCAGAAAACACACGTTCACAAGAAACAGAGCGCTAGAAGGCTTACAACTACTAGTGATAGGAGATGTGAAAGGATTCCACAATTCCGCTAAAGAGGCAAAATACCTTGAAGACTTACATCGAACCCACATATCCAAACTACCAACCAACAGGCCACTATTGTCTTGGGCAGATGCAGGACGTTGTGTGGAAGAAGTTGGGGCTTTAACCCATGAAATCCATGATAACATTTGGAGCAGTAATATGGTGGCCAAAGTGCGCTAGGTGGGAGCGGCCAAAGTGGCACACAAAGGTCGGTATGTCTGTGTGCCACGACTGCCCTTACCGCCACAGGCTGTGGAAGTAAGTCTAAACTTGCTGCCGCTATACAGGGTGATCCTCAATATATGCGACAAACTTTAAGCGCTGATTCCTGGGGTTATCTTGATCATAAAAGTTCATAAGAACATATGTCTAAAATCGCTTAGTTCTAAAGTTGTACAATGTTTAATAGTAAGTTAACGTAACTAATGTTTTTATTAGAAATTAACAAAGTAATTAGTAAAACAAAATTAACTTATACTAACCGTTGAAAATGACCGCCCCCAACTGCAATACAAGCTTCTATCCTCCGTCGTATTGACTGGCGAGTCCGTTCTAAAATACCAGGGGTATTTCGAATTGTTTGAAAAGCTACGATAATACGATTTCTCAGTTCATCGACATTTCCAATGGGAGTCGTATAAACTAATGATTTAAGGTGACCCCAGAGAAAAAGGTCTAAAGAATTTAAGTCTGGAGACCGAGGAGGCTACGGTTTTGGACCTCCCCGTCCTATCCACCGATCTGGATAGGTATTGTCCAAAAACTCGCGAGCAACTAAACTAAAATCCGCTGAAGCACCGTCATGCATAAAATACATTTGTAATCTTAATTGCAACGGAACTTCTTCCATCAGTAGGGGTAGCTCCTCTTCAAGAAAATTGCGATATACCTCGTCATTTAACCGCATCGGTAAAAAATGTGGACCTATCAAGTGATCTCCAACAATTCCGGCCCACATATTGATGACGGGTATTCACTAGTTCGTGCGGATTTTCTTCGGCCCATATGTGATTATTATGAAAATTAATAATCGCGTTTCTAGAGAAAGTAGCCTCGATGGTGAAGAATATTTGAGCCAAATAGTCAGGATTTTGTGCGATTTTGTGTTGCATCCATTGACAAAAAGCCACTCTTTGCGGAAAATCTGCCGGCAAAAGTGCCTGCACCCGTTGAATGTGATATGGATACAACAGTTGATCTTTCAATATTCTCCAAACTGTGGCCTAACTAATGTTTAAAGCAAACGCAATTTTTCTGGTGCTTGTAGTAGGATGTTCCTCAATTTCATTAGTACCATTTCTTCAACTTGTGGAGTTCTCACTGTAGATGGGTGCCCGTTATCAGTCGTCCGTTTTTTAAAATTTCCCGTTTCACTAAGACGTTGGTGAAGACGGACAAATATTGAATGATGTGGGATGATACGGTTCGGATATCGTTCTTCATAAAGACGTCTAGCAGCACGCGAATTTCCATTGGCAAGACCGTAAACGAAATGCATATCACACATCTCAGCATTCGTGTAATTCATTTTAGAAAACAGAAAACTGGCAATAAACTGAATGAATACTCTGACAACTATTGACAAATATTGAAATGACAAATAAACAATTTCCTCTCTGTGATATTATATCGCGTTAGTCATAGTTCATAATTTATTATTAAACATTCAATAACTTTAAAACCAAATCGTTTTGGACATATACTCATTTGAACTTTTATGATCAAAATAATCTCAGGAATCAGCTCTTAAAGTTTGTCGCATATATTGAGAATCAGCCTGTATATTGGCACACAAGGAACTGCTAAGTCTACATTATATCGTCTTAGGGACAATCAAGCACCAATAGGTAAATCGCACGGACCTAACCATCCAAAACTATTAGCTGAACTCAAAAAAACCTCCCTTATGGGGATGTCAAGTGATGCCGTGATTCAGAACGGCTCAACAGCGCGGAAAAACTTTTTACAGTAGATTCCGGCCGTGAAAGCCTACGCAGGTTTTGGGTAGTGTTGCTTGCTAGCTTGTTAGTTTTAATTCGTAAATTGTTACGATCATTTGGGACCTAGATAACTTACGCTCTTCTGTATATTTTCGTTTGAACCGTATTAATCAACAACTTTACTAACTAATACATTTGTTTGTCTGAACGTACTCCTGCGATATTTTATGTTATTTTAGTAAAACATATTGTCTATACCCTGATACACATTTTTCATTACTAGAGCTGGGCCAATTCAATTTTTTTCTTCTTATTAGAGATTGGCAAATTTATATGAATTTTTTTGTAGTGTTTTGATAAGAATTTGAATTACATCATAATTTCGATACTTTTTTTTTAAATACTTACACATTTATTTAATATTGCTACATAATTTTAATTTTCATGTTTTACTTTTGTGCGCTTTTAAATTATCGTATTGAATTGTAGTAAATATATGTTTGTCGTCTCTTATTGCCAATATTCACAATTATACTGCACCTAAGCAAGCCTTATCGTTTTAAAATTTCGTCTATTTCTCCTAGTTTTCCTCCTTTAACATACCGCAGTATCTGCGTTTATGCGAAGTACCTCGCAGATCTTTTTAAACCACAGTGGCGCCTTTTTACCATTTCTTTCAACCACTCCGTCTTCACTGCAGCTAGTAGGGTCACTATAAGCGAGGTCTACGGTAAGTCAGGCTTTAGAGGGAAATTAGAGTTTTTACGTTTTGGGACCGATTTGCTAAGAAAGGCGTGACAAGTTATAATAAATTTTTGTGTAGAGTATCGTGTTAACTATTTTATTTAGTTTCTTTATAACAACATTCAACATCCTTCGCGCAATAGAGTATATGAAAGTTTTTCTTCTCTCAATTATTTTTAACTTACTCGATCTGAGAATACATTATAACGTGATGTAGTTGTTGCTATGCTAATAGAATCATATTTGCAGGTTCGTACAAGTAAACGTCAAAAGCGAGGGTATAGAGGAGGGTCCCTATCTTGTAACATCATTAGATATTAAACAAGGAAATTTGAATAGCGCAGTTTACACTTGTGAATCGAGCGAAAAGAATTATGAGATCACACCTCACATATGCGAATTTTGCGAAAAGGGTTTTGCAACCAAAAAAGCTCTAGGGTTACACGTACGAACACACACGAGGCCTTCCATATGTAAATTTTGCGACAAGAGATTCGCAACAAATTATCGCCTGGTGGTACACATACGGACACACACGAAAGAAGAGCCCTACAAATGTGCATTTTGCGATAAAGCTTTTAAGCACACCGGAAACCTAAAGGCACATTTGAGAATACACGCTCGAGAGAAGCCCCACGTATGTGAATTTTGCGAAGAACGTTTTGTAACGAAACAACGGCTAAAAGATCACATAATACGAACACACCCTAAAGAGAAGCCTTACACATGTAAATTTTGCGATAGGGGCTTTGCGCATGAGTGAAACCTTACGGATTCATTTGTGCGCACATACTGGAGAGAAAGCCGCACATATGTAAATTTTGCGGAAAAACTTTGGCCACCGCCCGAAATCTAAAGGATCACATATATACACACACGAAAGAGAAGCCTTATATCTGTGAATTTTGCGATCAGGGCTTTGGGCAGCTTGTAACTCTAAAGAGGCATTTACGTACACATACCGGCGAGAAGCCTTATGTGTGCACGTTTTGCGAAAAGGGATTTGTAGTAAAATATAGCCTGCAGGACCACCTACGGACACACACGAAAGAGAAGCCTTATGTGTGTACGTTTTGCGAAAAAGGATTTGCGACAAAATCATCTTTGCGGGTACACATGCGGATACATACTGGTGAAAAGCCTTACATATGTACATTTTGTGATAAGAGTTTTGCGCATGCTGCAACCTTACGCACGCATATTCGTATACATATCCGATGAGAAGCCTCATATATGTAAATTCTGTGACAAAGGTTTTACACAGATTGAACACCTAATGAAGCATTTGAGTGTACATACTGGAGAGAAGCCCAATATATGAGAATTTTGCGAAAAAGGTTGTATAAGTGAGATGGTACATAAGAGACACATGCGGTGAACACATACGAAAGAGAGGCCTTATATATATTATGTAAGTCTTGTGATAAAGATTTCGCAGAAACTGCAGACCTAACGAGGCATCTGGACACCATAAATCAGATGTTCATAGCCTGTGTTTACAACATCCATTAGGAATAAACAAATTATTAATATTATTATTATTATTATATTGTGTATTATTCTATATATACAGGCTGTCCCATTGAATTGGGTCATTAGATTTTTTTGAACTTTAGAAATTTGATTTTGAAACTCGAAGCGTTGTCATGGCCCATTGAGATCTATTTAAGTAAAATATTTTCAACGTTATAGCACTTTAGTATATAGGGTTTTGACAGTAAGTTTGTTATTTTAAATGGAATGGTACTTTCATCAGTCTCATAAATTTACAGAGTCATTTACAACCAGTTTATATTAGTTTCCTAAACCTAAATTCAATGGTTTTTGAGATATTTTCAATTTTGTTGAATGTTTGCCGTTTGCACTCTTTAAAAATAAAATTAAATAGTTCATCAGGTATCAGGATATTTAGTGGTTCTACTAATGTCGATGTAAGTACACAGACTTAGGTATAAGGTGATACAGCAATAATCACCGAATCATATACAGGGTGTTCAAAAACGCATGTGCAATATGGATACCTTTAAACCAACAAAACTTCTTTCTTTAAAATGTAAAATGGCGTCAAAGCAAACATGTTGTTGTATTAAGTGCAAGGTAAATGTTAATTATCCCAGTGACAAATTAACTGATAAAGTTGTAAAGTGTTATAAGGAATGTGGTAACTGTGTACATGTAAGTTGCAGTGCTTTTAAACCTGGCGAAATTAAAATATTAGAGACTTACAAAAATAACATCAAATGGGTATGCGACGGATGTTCTTCCGGAACAGCAAATGAGGCATCAGACCAAACACTTCAGTTAATCGCAAAACTTACTGAAAAAGTTGAATATTGCATGAAACTAATGCAAGAACAGTCTGACAAATTACACGCCCAAAACAAATTGATATTAGAACTTCATGAACACAAGAATGAAAAAGTACAAGAAAAGAGACCGATAACGCGCTCTCTAGTAGCGAATGCAAACTGTATTAAACCACTAAATCTATCTCAGTCATACAAGGACGTTGGTGTCTAAAGAAAAAGACACGAATACACAAACAGATATTTTTAAAAGAGATACAATAAACGAAAAAACCGTAAATACACCAAAAGAAAACAAACAGCAACAAATGCCAAACAAAAATACAGAAGAGAATATTCCAAATATAAACAATTCTAGTAAAGATATAGGTAATCTAAAACAATTTAAACACAAAACAATTATTGGAAGGAAGAAGCATACGACACTGTCGGCACTCGAAGGCAGAAAATGGGTGTTTGTGTCGCAATTCAAACGTGATACTACGGAAGATGAAAAACAATACTTACTAGAGAGCAATATAAACGTACTTGATTGTATAAAATTAGAAATAAAAATACAAATATTGCAGCATTCAAAATAGCCATAAATAAGAGCAGCGTTGATCAGTTGCTTGATGCGGATCTTTGGCCAGCTAATACAATCATTAGACCGTACAGAAATTTTCAACGGCAGGTAGTTTCTCTTCCACAAACATAGATATTAGTGACCAAAATTGTAAATCTACAGACAAAACAACAATATTACATCAAAATATTCAAAGTATAAGAAAATAAGACCTATGATATATGTATTTTCTCGAGTCACAGAAAATTAATGTTCAAATTTTATGCTTGACAGAACACTGGTTGAAACCAGGCGAAGAGATGTTTATAGGGGTTGATGGATATACACTTATCTCTTGTAACACTCGCCCAAATAGATCTCATGGAGGATCTTGTATATTTACAAAAATAGGTTGTCACTTTGAGAACCTGCTAGATATTGAAAATGAAAATGTTGAGATGGTAATTGAATGTAGTGCTGTAATATCATGTAAACAAAGTCTATAGTGTTAAATATCTATCGTCCTCCACTAGGTGATGTAAATATATTTTTTCAAAGACTTGAAAATATTCTGGAATCACTATCTTCCAAATACAGAACTTACACATTGGTACTAACAGGAGACTTTAACATAAATTTTATGAATCATGCAGATACAAATGTAAAAAAGTTCTTGGACATTATGGCATGTTTTGGTTTACAGCAAGTAATAAATGGTCCGACAAGAATCACCACACAATCCTCAACGCAAATTGATAATATTTGCACAAATGCCAACACTTTCGATGCAAAAATTTTAACAACAGCTCTGTCAGATCACAAAGGTCAAATTATTGAAATTCCTAAAGAACAGCAACTATCTGCACCCTGCAGAAGCAAGTACGAAAGGAAACGGTTCTATACAAACGCAAAAATGGGTGAAATAGCACACATCTTAAGAGATTATGATTGGTCCAAGATGTATAATATGAAAACCGTAGATGAAGCTTATATGTATTTTCATAATCAAATTATGTTAGCGATTGACATGGTATGCCCTGTAAAATATATTAAAACTAAAGATAATACAAAGGATACAAAATGGATTACAGATGAACTAAAAATGAAATGTAGCATCAAACGTCAGTTATACGAAGAACTTCAGAAGGGAAAAATTTCCAAAAGTGATTACGACTCTTACTGTAAACATGTGACACAAAGTACTAAAAATGCAAAAATAAATTATAATTCGACTTATATAATAAACTCTAACGATAAAATAAAGGCTACTTGGAACTTAGTATCTAAAATAACTGGTAAAAATCATAGAAAACACAGTATGCTAGAAGATGTCCAAATGGAAAATAATACATATGATAATGTACAAAAATTAAACGAAATCAACAAATATCTATTAAACGTATGCACTGATACGAAAAAAAATAATACTTTTACAGGTGCTATACCTTTGGAGGCTGTGATAAAACATGTTTTATGCTGCCGACAAACTCAAATGAGATAGTTAACGTCATTGCGGAGCTAAGAAACACTTGCTCTGTTGGACACGATGAGATACCAGTGTCGCTGCTGAAATTATCTGCTGCATGCATAGCCGAGCCACTAGCTTACATGGTTAACTTGAGTCTTGAAACATCTACCTTTCCAAGTCATCTAAAAAAGGGAATTGTAAATCTATACATAAAAAGGGGGATAAACAACAGATAACAAATTATAGACCCATAACTTTATTATCCAATGTATCTAAGATATTCGAAAAAATTATACATAAAAGATTAACAACATTTCTAGAAAAATATAATCCCTTAAACGATAAGCAAAGTGGCTATCAGAAAGGAAAGTCAACAGCGACAACCATATATCAAGTCTTATCCGAAATTCTGGAAGGAGTGAATGATGGCGACCATGTGGCTGGTCTATACATAGACCTGTCGAAGGCCTTTGACAGTGTTGACCACCGTACATTATTTCAGGAGCTTGAGAGCGCGGGGGTTCGGGGACGGAGTCTTAAACTTCTTCAGTCGTACCTTGAAAATAGAATGCAAAGTGTGAAGGCGCGGAGTAGCAGTGGTGAGATACTTACATCCTCCTGGGAAATAGTACAAAGGGGAGTTCCGCAGGGATCCGTCCTTGGACCTATCCTGTTTCTGGTTTACCTGGACCGATTGCCGGATATACAGCGTGATCTTGTAGCACTTTTCGCGGATGATGTGTCGGTTGTTCTGAGAGCCGCAGATCTGGATACCCTGAAAGACAAAATGTTACACGCATTAGATATAAATAAAAGCTGGCTCGAAAACCATAACCTGAAATTAAATATAAAAAAGACCAACTTAATTAAATTTACAACAAGAGATACCCATGCATTTAGCATAAACTACGACGATGAAGAACTTACCTCGAGTAGCTGTACGACGTTCCTCGGATTAAAATTGACGACCATCTAAATTGGAAGAAACATGTGGATTACATCGCTGCCAAGATCGCTCCATTTACCTACGCTCTGCGAGTGGTAGCCTCCTCGGTGAACGTGTCCGCGGGTTTGAGTGCTTATCGCGCATATGTGGAAGCCCGCCTACGGTATGGGTTGGTATTTTGGGGCAACAGCAGTGATGTTGACCGATTATTCGTTATCCAGAAACGTTGTATTCGGAACATATTTGGTTTAAAAAGTAGAGACACTTGCAAAGACATTTTTATTAACCAAAAAATACACACGCTTACTGGTTTGTATATTGTTGAATGTGCAATGTTTGTTCGGAAAAATTATAACACCTTTTTCCGTCAATTTGAACTGATTCATACATATTCCACTCGAGCAACAACTAAAAGTAGTTATATATCGGGCCCTAGGCCTAATTTAACAATAGTACAAAAAAATGTTGTTTTACATCTTATTAAGATCTATAACTATATACCTATAGAACTACATCTTTTAAATGATAAGAAATTTAAACACAAACTAGAATTAGTATTATACAAACACTCTTTTTATAGTCTAAAAGACTTTTTTAATTGTAAGTTGATATTGGAATAGCTCTTCACTTTTCTTAATATGTACTTTTTATTTATTGATATACATGTATTGTCTTTTTTGTATTTGACGTGTTCTATACTTTATTGTATTATACAGGAACAAATAAATAAAACTAAACTAAACTAAACTATTTAAGCCCTTACAATGTTATTATACGCACCGAGCTATTTAAGTAGGTTTCGAAATTACAAAACTCTGTAGAAATAAATAACCAGTACTTTTAGCTAATGATAGGAATACTTAATAAGCAGAAACATTTAAATAATAACTAATAATAATGAACAACTCAGAAATGAAACTCTAAAAATGCATACTTGTTAGACATACACATCGTTCTGTTTCTTATAAGTAAGGTAAGCCTTGAAATTAGAAACAACAAAATAATGTAGTAAACTATTTTAATTTTGTTGGCAAATAAGTAATTACTACTATTTTTATTTTACCTACTGTTTATTATTCGTTGTTCTCTAATTTCAAAATCTACTTTAATACCTTCGATGCGTGTATGTGGTGTTAACAGTTTTGGACTAATGGTGCCCACTTTAACGCAGAAAACAAAAAAAAATATAATAAGTTTCAATAAAAGTAATGTTTATTGTTTATTATATGTTTAGAGAGAAAATCTTTATAAAATTTTATTCATTACTACTAGATACAGTCTCTTGCAACAACAATTGTCACACTGAAATCGTACTTTTCAGTTTTTGCTCTGTTAATTATGCAAAAATTGACAAAGCTGTATCAATCAAATTTAAAAATATTACTGCATTTGAGCTGCTAAACGCGAAAAAAATATGTAATTCTATGAAACAATATTTGGAAAAATTGTGATTTTTAATTTTTTTAAAATATGTTTACAAAAATTTGCATACAACCTCAGAACTGAATTCTAAGCAACTTTTTCAAATAACTTTTTTGGGTATCATGTCATCTAACCTCATTTTTTGCAGATCAATATTTTTTAAATTTACCCCCATACTAGTGGTCACGTGACGTGTGTCAAAATAAATTTTGGGATTTCTAGACATGCACAACCTATTGCCCCAATAAAGTTTTAGTATATTTTAGTAATAACAAAATTTCCCATATGTTACAATATTTATGCCGGTCACTGTATAAATTACTTTTACATGTTGTAATTATAGGCTGCTTAAATCATGGGCGTTCCGGGTGGTTGTAGAACTGACGAACAGAGGTCTTCTACATCACCCGCAAATCATCTGGTTGTTTACTGAGATATTTTGTATGCCTTTTTGTTATATCCTTTTTATTGTTTTAAAATAGATAAAAGTAAAGCTAGTAATGGTACAATATAATGGTTTCGAAATTACAAGCAAATTAGTATCATCTTTTTTTTTTTCCTATCCGCTACTACCAAGAAAGATATAACAAGTACTAAACAACGGATAAGAAGCTAACCAAATTAGTACAAGATTCCTATATTAAAATTAAATCTTATCAAGTACGGTATAAATAAATTCACGCAATTTGGTGCACGTATTAAGATTTAGTTAAGTCAATTTTCCCTTAAAAAAGCTATATTTATGCTGTATAAATTGTAAGACGTGTAGTACGAAACAGGAAGGCGGTATAATAAGTTAAGATAGCGGTAATTGTTGGATGTCTTTTCTGGGTATACATTAGATTGTTTCCTGACGAGCCTACACTACCTTGCTACCGTGGTAAGTTTAACTAGGAGCGACATTAAAATCCGACAGAAACAAAGGTCTCATCCCGCCGTAAAATTCGTAGTTTCCTACATGTCAACTTAACTCAACGTGTGGCGGAGTAATAACGTGAGCTGGCAACCTCACTTAGGCAAAAGTAAATTAACACAACTCTCTTAACCTAATTATAAATTTACAGTACGCGTTCATATACCTACCTATACGTAGGTAAGTAGACAGCACGACGTTAGTCTAAATATTGTTTAAATTAAACAACACTCTTGAGCGCACAAGTTGCACGGTAAGGAAATGCGACCAAAATTTATGTACATACAAGGTAATAATAAATGTTTTAATGGTCAAGCAAGTCCAACAGAATCCATATTCCACCATTCCCTTAAGAACGCTTAACCCCACAAATAAACCTGTATCGCTTATGAAATTTAATAATTTACTTGTATCTACGAGCACCTCTCTTACTCAATATCGGTCAATTCTATATTGCCATTGACCTCGAAATAGTTGTTATATCATTGTACGAGAGAACAATGCGGCACTGAAAATAGTATATTATTTTATACAGATGGAAAGTGATACTTTTCATGATGCGCTCGTGTTTAGCAGCCGAACGAAATGAGGCAGCTGAGAAACAAAGTTACTTTTCCCCAAATAAAATATGCTATTTTTTTCTTCAAACGTTGGCAAACTTATACAAGAACATCTACTTTCAAAAGAAGATACGTAGATTTGCATGAAGATTTGGACTTTTGGACTAGTGAATAGATACTAGTTGCTTCCATGGTAACGCATCATAAAGTGTGCTGTCAAGTGGACTTGTCAACCTTGAAGTTATTTTTAAGGTTACGTCAGAATAAGTAGTCTAAGGATATTGGTAAGCAATTAATGAGTAAGTTCTATCAAATAATGAAAAATTTTGACCTAAATTAGTGATTTTTAGAAAAGCATTGCGCACCGCCGGAAATTATCGAAGAGTCAAAAGAAGCAGCGGCACGATGCTGCCAACTCTCAAAATCTACTGATAAATATTTTTTTGCATACCAGGGTGCTGTCAAAAATGTGTTAGCGAATATTCAAAAAAATAGCTACTCGTCTATTTTAACTATTTACAAAAATTTATTTGGCCAACAGGTAACCCCAATTACAGGACAAAAATATATAAAATGTGAAAACATATAACAAGTATGTAGAAAAATATCATACATTATAAAGAAAAAGTTAAATACAATAAGAAACATAAATATATTATTGCGTAGTAGTTCCCAGGAAAATGCTTTCGCAGTAGATTTCCGCATTCCGTGTCATGTGGTAAACTTAAAGCTGACATGATGTATAGGTAATTGGGAATGAATGTAAATTCAGTTTTTCAATTTTAATTAAAAAGTATGTGCAGGATAATGGTTAAAATGACTACCTACTGATGACATAAAAGATATGGGAAATTTTCTTGTTATAAAAATTCCTGACAGTAAAACAAGAAAGGTTCGATCTTTTACAATCATTGGAAAAAAATTTCTGAAATTATATCGGACTTACGCTTTATTAGAAAAATATGCCAGAAAAGAGATTTTTTTAAATATCAAAATAGAAAATACATTAGAAATGTAAATGAGTTCATATCATAGCAGGTACATCCTGGAATTGAGTAACCCCGAAGAATGCACTGGGCACTGTTTAAGACTACATTGCTTATTGATGCTGGAGGAATCACTCTTTGAAAAGGCACGAAGATTGGAGATTAACTGGGGTAGCTGAAGGTTATTTAGAAGATCCTTTAGAAATAAAAATGGTCGTCCTAGCAAAACATTGAACCTGAGTAGGAATATTGAATCATCATCGTTGAAATCAACAATTGTAAACAGAATCCTAAATCGCAGTGATGATACAACGGTTTTAACAGGTTTAATTTTCAAAATGCAACAATTTCGCATTGTACGTTTAATATTCAATTTAGTGATAAATACAAATCCTATCTATATAACTAGCAATTCATAGATTAACAAAATTTTAATTGTTTATTCTTATGTGTATGTATGTTGCCATGGTAACGCTTTTTTTCTAAGTGAAAATAAACCTCCGTTGGTAGAAAAATGAAAATTCGCGGCCAACTACAAAAATAACGTCCAATTTGTCGCCGTTAAAAAATAAGTTTTTTTGCGATTTTACAACGATTGGCGCTGATTGAATATGTAATTTTCATTACACTGTAAAGAAAGCAGGGAACTTTGCCCACATAAAAGTGTAATATGCAAACCTGCGAGTAAATTCCACGTTATTTGGAGGAAATTAGTAAATATCTTGTAACTGAGGTAATTTTGCAAGATAAATCCTTTTTGGTGGTAGAAATACCTCAAAATACGGTGTAAAATTAATAAAATGTATATAATTTTCACTTTCTGGGGAAAAACTACTTTAATGTAATATAATTTTCACTGTGTGTGGGACTTTTCCTGCAGCAAATGTAAAATTCCCATATTGTCGATCTATTTAATGCAAATATGAATATTACAAAATGACGAAATTGAACTTACTTGGACAACTTAATAAACGCCACAATAAATATATTTTCCAAGTATTTATTTGATATAGAGATTAGCAAACACACACACACACACGACACACCCGCGCGCGCGCGAAAGAATTACATAAAATCGGCGAGTTATCGCCATAAAAATGATATAATTATTCGATCCAAAATATTTGATTTCTTTCCGTACTCTTCCTTTTCAACAAAAATAGCTCACGATACTATTGTAATAACGGAGGTGTAGGGCAGTTATCTTTACGACCGGAATGCGTTTTCCCGAGTTAAACGTTCCGTATAAGATGCGGCACAAAGAATATTTCTACACTAAAGTAGCGGCCACATTACGAGGGGCTTGTTCGTTGCGAACGCGCTTCCGTTGCCTATATGTAAGCTGATGCGACGAACACAATGTGTCGTTAGAACCATCAGGTGAAATTCAGTGGAAGAAACGCACCTAAGCGACAATACACTCGATTTTGCGGAGATGATGTTTTAGCAGTTGTCTCACTTCAAATTGAGAGTAGAGAGTTTGTGGCAGATACGTGCTGCGTACATTGCCGATACTCGCAATCCAAATGAGTAGGCGGTAGCCTCCTCGCGTTGGTCGTTTATTTTATTAGAGTGAAAGCTGAAAAAAAGATAAATATATAAAACGAATATATAATACAAAAACGGTTGATGGAAATGTATACATTGAAGTTTGTCTTGGCAATTATACTACTATTAGCAGTGACGAAGTTAGGACAGAGAAGTTTGGGTAGTTCCCATACTATTTCAGGTTAATTCTTGAGCTTATTTCAATGAACGCTCATGTGGAAATCATGACCTGCATGCAACCGAAATGCTGACAAAACGATGAAATAGTTTTTTTTTTGGTATACGACAAAATAAATGAAAGACAAAGTAATCATAGGCTGTGGTGGTCCTATTCACATTTTCTGTGGTTACAAACACGCAAAACAGCTAATTACAGTTGCACACTAGTCACGTTTCCTTTGGGTTATAGTTTAGATTGAGTTCTTGGCTTATATAAATTAACGAACACACAACTTGCACTTTTCTTGAACTTTTGTAAACCAACTCCTACACTTTATACCCAATATGTTCCGCCCAATAAACGAGCATACCTAATGTATGTGGCGTCCAGTACAGGGTTATCTGACAATTCTTCCGACATAGACACTTTAACTTTCGGTGAATACCATTCAGAGCAGGTATACGACAAAATCGAACGGTGTCAAGAATTTATGTGCTAGAACTAAAAGTCGGGCGTTCTCCTAGAACGCGTTCCCTGAAGAAGGTGGATTGGTAAGTTGGTCCATTGGTCCATACCCTGATAGGTAGCATTATTTTGTTTTATTCCCTGCGAAATGGATTTTGCAATAGGTGGTTTTATTTAATAACATTATTTATTTTCTAGTTTGTTTTTCCAATATTTTAGACAGATCGATGGCCCCACACTTGCCTACAAATATTTTTACAAGACTATGAGCATTCATTTTCGAAACTTTAAACCTCTTTTTTATATTTCTTAATTTTTTCCTTATTTCTATTCTTTTTTACACATTCCCTCTTCCCTATTTTCTCTTCCTATTCCCTTTCTCTATTTCCTTTTCTCTACTCCCTTTTCTCTATTCCCTTTTTCCCCGTCCTTTTTCCCTTTTCCTTATTCCCTTTTCCATATTCCCTTCTCCCTATTCAATTTTCCCTATTTCGTGTTCCCTATTTCCTTTTCCCTAATTTTATTTCAAATATTTATTAACAATTACGCCTAAGAAACCTCTTAAACTATTGTATTTTTTTTCTCAAATACTTCACTGCTATATTGGATATCCCAGTTTGTTGTCAACTTTATATTCCTAATTAATGATCTAAATATCCCCTAAATAATCTACTTCAAAAAGAAGTTAGCCTATTTAAATATATTTGAAGTTTTCCCCATCACACTTACTAATTTGTCATTTTGATTTCCTAAACATCAATTCGTACTTCAATTCATTTTTCTCTTTTCTTTTTCATTTTTCATTCTTAATTTTTCAATATTGTACAATGGGATCAGCTACAGTGCAAAAAGAAAAGAACAATTATGCTTTCAAAAAAATGCAACTGAAAGAGGTTTGCATCAATTAAGGATTCCGAGTTGCTAAAATTAAATTCCCTGCTATTATTGTGACTTAAGATTTCATGCATTAAAAATATTTTAATTCGTGGAAATTGAAATGCGAACATATATTCGGTTAAAAAAAATCATAAAAGATAATATGAATTTAAAAATTTGCTGCCAACTGCTTCTAACCCGCACCTCCCGATAACAAAAGCCGGACCGACCGCATGGCATTTGTGTACCAGACTAATGCAACGAAACCAAGGAGGACGCACTACTTCCAATTCGTTTATAATATTATAACGTGACGTCACGATTTTTTGGAAGATCCAAATCACCAGGCGGCACTTTTTGAAAGCAAATCATTATCATTTTACTTACTTGAATTTTTTTCTACAATTAGTTTTTTAGTTTTGTTCAAAATTTTTCTTTTTTTGAGTAGTAGCGTTTATTATTAGCTACTAGTTTGTATTTAATTATTTAATATAAGACACGTGTGCATTCAACAGTGAAGAGATTTTTTCGAAGCATTCTTTCACCACGGGTAAGTTAAAAAAAATCTAAATCTTTCCATTAAAATTAATGGGTTTATAATGCTTTAGACATAGTGCACTACTGCTGTAATGGGTTACACACACCAAATATTCTCTAAACATTAATTTCTTAATCAACAGGCAGCACATCACACAGGTAAATTAAATATTAATATGAAATTGCATTTTATATGCTTATCTTATATCGTTGTAGAAGTTGAAGAATCCTCGATACTGCTTAAACGAAGTCTTGAAATGTTCGTGATTTCATTTGATTCTGCGATGGACCGACAGGAAGCACGCAAAGGTGCGTAATGAGCATTTATTTATGTTTTACAAAGATTTGTTTTTAATGAGACATAACAAAACTACACAGTAAAAAATATTGTGATATTACAGCAAAATGACTGTATTATTTTATAGTATCCTTCCGGTAACATCGTTTTTAAAATAAGCTTGCTGTGTTTGATTGGTATGAGCTGTAAATTTACAAGCATCACTGTACTCGGATAAATTTACTTCGCAATATGAATATTATTATTAAAACTGTAATGTTATACACCCAGGATATTTATTTCTCCTCTCTACCTATATCAGAGAGGAGAATTCGTGCGTGGACGGGATCAGACAGGTATGTACAACCCTAACCAAAATCTCGTGACAGTGGTGAGTCATTGTGCGCACATTATACTGGAGTGGGCGGAGCGTATACGATAGCCGGTTTACAGTATAGTACGAAAGTATGTGACAATCAGGGTTTAAACTGATTCGCAAACTTTTTATGCACGCATAGGTACATGTTAAATCGGAACGATGTATCGTTACATCAGACGCATACAATGCATTATGCGCGACTCGGAACGCAGCCTATGTTTCACGGATTCTGCTCCTATTGTGCAGTGAACGCCAACTCGTTTCGTCTTCGTCTAAGTTCTAGATCCAGCAGAACATAACCCACCCTTTATATTAATTCATCGCCAATCTACCACTAGGATTTGTATGGAAAAATCTTGTCCTAACCAACATCAAAAGTCACTTGTGAACTTAACTCAAAATTTTCGAACTTTTCTGCTGTCAAATAACGTAATCCTGTATTGTCACTCTAAAGAAAAAGCTGTTTTCTCAACTTAGTATATTTTTGCAAATAAAAATTGTGGCTGTCTTAAAGTGGTTAAATTTATACATGTAGTAAGTAGCCATACTCTAAGTTGCTGAAATAAGCTACATAAAGAATTACGTGTATAGCCACCACTTTTTAAGTTTATACTTAGGCACAAATATGCAAAAAAAAAAACACGCATTCCTTAAAAAAATACACACTAAACCGAGGGAAATTTTTACTCAATGTTTATATACAGGATATTCCACGTAACTGGTTCATTAAAAGTTTATGATGTTCTATTATTTACTTGTATTTGAGATTTTGGCACCATCTGTTCGATTGGAACTATAAATGTAAAATACCTTAACCAAAATATCACTTCCGGTTTACCGGAAATGGATGTCAACTTTCTTATTTTAAATAGAATGATATAATTTTTTATTCATTTTTGGATTCTACAACTATAAATACGTCAGTTTTCATTAGCTCTTCCTATAACTACATGTTGCCGTTTTTGAGTTATTTAAGTTTTTCTTTTTTTTTTAGTCATAATCATTGCACCATTGAGAAATTAATATCTCGGTTAATACTGCAAGTAGAGACTCCAAATTTGCTATGTTATGAATGTAGATATAACTCTAAGAAACGGTAAGCACACTTTACATTCTAACATACAGGGTGTTCAAAACTGAGGAAAAAGTGACATATTTTCAAAATGCAGAAAACTCATTTTTTTTAAATAGAACACCTTGTATTTTAATTCGGAATTAGGAAGTAAATATCATCCCCTATCGCCTTATATCAGCATTCCCTATACCTATCTTTAATAGATTTTGAGATATGAGCGACTTTTTGTTAAACAGACTAAGTATTCTTTATTTATAGATAGAACACCCTGTATTTTAATTCGGAATTAAGAAGTAAATATCATCCCCTATCACTTTATATCAGCTATACCTATCTTTAATAGATTTTGAGATATGAACGACTTTTTTTTAAACTGACTAGGTAGCCCTATCTTGCGTGTTTGTAGCTGGCTCTGAATGGGATTAATGTCAAATTCATTGACTAACAAAAGTGTTTATGTATATATTGTAATTACACTTTCGTACAACGCAATATTAATAGAAAGACTATTCGAACAGACATTCTTGTATGGTTATTCAAAAATAATACATGAATTTGATGTGAATCGATTTCAGAGCAGCTCAAACATTTAAAGATAGGGCTACTTAGTATGTTTTAACAAAAAGTCACTCATATCTCAAAATCTATTAAAGATAGGTATAGGGAATGCTTATATAAAGCGATAGGGATGATATTTACTTCCTAATTCGAATTAAAATACAGGGTGTTCTATTTAAAAAATTGAGTTTTCTGCATTTGAAAATATGTCACTTGTTCCTCAATTTTGAACACCCTGTATGTTAGAATGTAAAGTGTGCTTACCGTTTCTTAGAGTTATATCTACATTCATAACATAGCAAATTTGGAGTCTCTACTTGTAGTATTAACCGAGATATTAATTTCTCAATGATGCAATGATTATGACTAAAAAAAAAAGAAAACTTAAAATACTCAAAGACGGCAACATGTAGCTATAGGAATAGCTTAATGAAAACTGACGTATTTATAGTTGTAGAATCCAAAATGAATAAAAATTAGATCATTCTATTTAAAATAACAAAGTTAACATCCATTTCCGGTGAACCGGAAGTGATATTTTGGTTAAGGTATTTTGCATTTATAGTTCCAATCGAACAGATACTGGTGCCAAAATCTCAAATATAAGTAAATAATAGAACATCATAAACTTTTAATGAACCAGTTACGTGGAATACCCTGTATAAGTCAGGCGAAACATAAAGAGTTTTCACATCCCGTATGTATGCATGTTTTAAGAAAAGCTATTATCGAAGCGATCCATGTTTGTAACCTACAAGCAGTAGGTACTACGTATGATATTTATATGTATGTACACAAGTCATAAACGTGTTCTTGCGTTGAATGCGATCCTGAATAGGAAGGAAACATGTTCTGGACCTTACATATCGTCATATACGTATGACATGTCCGAAGAAACGAGCGAAACGTCTAAAGCAGATCATTTTATCAACGCCAGCACCGGTGGAAATTGTCATCGACGGAACAATTCAAAATATTTCTGTCGCCGACGTGCATTATTAGAGATGTCACCGGAATTCGTTGGCATCGGGTACAGAAGCGCGGGAATTTTCAGCGATGCCTTGGCGGGTGGATAAGTAGACGTTTTAGACGTTAATTGTCGGTCGTTACCTGCGGGGGAGAATTATTCCGGAAATTAGTTTTCTAAGACGACGGTATGGTTGTAAAATGATAGATTAGATAACCAACTTGGTGATCAACGGTTTTTCGTTTAAAGTACAAAACTGAATTTTAATAAATCAAAACAGAAGTGTGCCCAACAGAGTACAGGCGCTTAGTTGGGTATTTTACCGACCTATAGTTGGTCAAAAGGATTTTGGATTATTTAACTCGTTGAAAATAAGGGAGTGACAAATGATGTCTTACGCAAGGTAAAATATATGGGATATTTTGAAAAAAGTGTCCGCTACTGCGTGATATTTAGCAAGAAATATTATTGAATACATAGGAACATTTAGATTAAATATTCTGAGGGAGATGAAAAAAGCAGGGTTGTATGTATGTATGTATGTAATAGAAGGGTGGTGTTACACTGCGACCTAAAAGATCTATTGTGTCCCCTATTCTTGCTGCTTTACAGCTGGCCTTCCAATCCTATTCCTTTTAAAAAGTGTAGGATGTCAGAGGGCCCCAGTCTAGGTAAGTCTCCCTCTTCGATTTCACATGCACCCAGGTACAATGCCCTCGGGTTGCACAGTGCTACGCAGTTTGAGAGGAGGTGGATGGATGTTTCATCCTGTTCCCACAGAATCTGCATTCAGGATCTTTTCCAATCCAAGCTTACTCAGGTGTCCTTTCAGTCTACAATAGCCTGAAAGTATTCCTGTTATATGCGAACATTGTTCTTACTCAGGTTGATGCATTCTGTAAACCTCTTCTGGTTATAAGTTCCCAGAAGAATTTTACTTTGCCTCTGCTCCATTTCCATTTTTAGTTTCTTCAGTATTGTACTGCTACTTAACCCGCAAAAGGGTTCAGGCCCTACGAAAGGCATTCCAGCCCCTTTTTTTGCGAGGTTATCCGTTATTTCGTTTCCTTCCACTCCTGTGTGACCTGGAACCCACAGGAGGGTTACTTTATTTCTTTTGCCTAGCTCATTTAGTTTCCCTAGGCATTCCCAGACCATCTTGGAGCTGATTTCATATGAGTTCAGCGCCTTGATGGCTGCTTGACTATCAGACACGATGATAATCTCCTGCTTCCGATAGTTCCTTCCATAATGAACTGAACACATCTTCCAATAGCGTGTATTTCCGCCTGAAATATACTTGGGTATTTTCCCAAGCTTTCGAAATATGTAGTTCTAGGCCCATATATTCCTATTCCAGTTCCTTCTGCCGTTTTGGAGCCATCAGCGTACCATTTGATGGCATTTCTATTCAAGTTCAAGATGGTGTTATGATCCCACTCGCTCCTGTTACTTACCTTTATGGTGAATTCTTTCACAAAGCTAAATTTTTTTAACATATCATCCCGGGCATATCCCAGGTTTGATCACCGTCAGGAGATTGAGCCTATGCCTAATCATTCCTTCCTTGACCATTCTTAGTGCGGTTCTTTTCGCCACACCCTCTACTACTATGTGGAGGGGGGCAAGATCCAATACTACTTCAATAGCTGCTGTTGGGCAGGTTCTCATAGCCCCCGTTATGCATACACATGCTAATCTTTGCACTTTCGAGAGGTTAGTTCTCGCGGTGGCCAGATTAGTTCTTTTGCTCCATGCTACTGATGCATAGGTGATGATCGGTCTCACTATCGCTGTATACATCCAGAGCAGTATTTTTGGGTTGCATCCCCAATTTTTCCCTGCAAAGTTTCTGCACACCATCAGAGCACCAAGCAGGGTTAGAAAAAACAAAATATATTTACTCGTACGTAAGTAAAGACTTCACTAATAAGTAATAACAAACATATAGGTATTTATGTGTGCACACTAAAAAAAATAAGTAATTTTTCTTGGTAAAAATCACTTTTTTGATAGTTTTCCCATAATACATGTAGTTCACACATTACTGGCAAAATCTGGTTCTTAGGAAAAAAAATTCTGACATTCTAATATTACTAAGGAAAATATTAATATCTCTGAGGAAAAAGAAAGCCTATTGGTTTAAAAGAGCTCATTCGAGAGAAGCGTGCCGCCGTGAAGCGCGCTAGAACCACCCTGTGGCCTGCTCACAGGGCCCTCGCGAACCTGTACATCAGGAAGGTCTGGACAGAATTAGCAAAATTTAACAATGAGCAATGGCAGTCCCGTTTACAGTCCTTGAACGCCGGAGATAACTCTCTTTGGAGGATGGTAAAATCCCTTAAGCGCGGGCCGACGCACTCTCGCGCCCAACAGTTGCATGGTCCCCGTGGTCTAGTTACTGATGAGCTTGGCCTTTCTGAGGCACACGCTGACCACCTCGAGTCGGTATGCGGTTCCGCACCTGAGGTGGACTCCTCCGATGAGGAGGACGAGGAGGTCCTTTCTGTTTTTTCCGCTATCCCTACATCCGGGGTGCGTGGGCCTCTGCCAAGAACAACATCTGGCGAGGTGGCAGCGATAATTAGCAATATGAAAACCGGCAAAGCCCCGGGTCGCGACGATATCTCTGTAAGGAACTTAAAACATCTCCCTCCTACCGTCGTGCTGGTTCTGGTCAGAATAATAAACGCCATCTTGCATCTCGCTCATTTCCCGTCCATCTGCAAACACGCCGCCGCAGTCACCATACCCAAGCCAGGAAAGGACCAACTCTTTCCCCAAAACTACCGTCCGATAAGCCTACTCTCTACACTTTCTAAAGTGGCTGAGGCAGTCATTCTCGCTCGTCTGCGAGATGATATGTCCTTACTAAACCCGCTCCCTGACGAGCAATTTGGCCTCAGGGCGGGCCTCTCAACGGACTTTCAACTTTTCCGATTGACTGAAGCAGTCAGGGACGGCTTCGAGAGGAAGGAAACAACTGTGGCGGTATTTTTGGATTTTGAAAAGGCTTTTAACTCGGTGTGGCACGACGGCGTGTTATGCAAGATGGTGACAATCGGAATCAACCCCGGGTTGCGTACGGGGCGTACTTTTTCTGTGAGGGTGGGAAACACCCACTCCTCAGTACGTTCAATTGGCGCGGGAGTTCCCCAAGGTTCTCTGCTCGGAGGTGGATGGAAATGTCATTCCATGGGCGGACCAGGTAAAATACCTTGGGCTCCGTCTTGACCGAGGTATTACCTTCCAGCAACATGTTAGGAAAGTGAAGAATCGGTTTCAGGCTGCGAAGATCCAGTTAATGCCTTTACTAGCTCGGCGGAGCAATCTTGACATTAGATCTAAATTGCTGCTCTATACCGCATGCCTGAGGCCGATCCTTACATATGGGGCGCTCGCCCTCTGCACCATGGCCGAAACGCACCTCACCACCATGGGATCCTCCAGAATCGCATGTTGCGACTCATAGTTGGGGCCCCATGGATGGTGAGGAATGAACAACTTCGTCGCGACCTCATGATTCCCTCGTTGAGAGATCATATACTTGAATTGGCCGCTCGGTCGTGGGCTGAGGGCGAGCGAGTCATCTAACCCCCTGTTGGCCGAAGTCATTGAGCCCCAGGATAGGCCACCCCCTAGAGTCCTGGTCCGCAGGATTCGTGACCGCCTTGATCTGTCCACCGAAAGGAGAACGGGGACCAAACGACGAAAGTAGGGCACGCCTTTTAGTGCCATAATCATCCTGTCACGCAACTAGCAGATTATCTTGGCGAGACAGGTGATCGCCAAAAATGTAGGACAAAGATGCCCGAAAGACACTGTCTGGCATCAGAAAGATGATGCGATCGAGGAGAAAAAGTTAAAATTTCTTGCAATTCGGAAAATTATAGTTATAAATAAAGTAATTTCAAATGGTAAAGAAATAAGTAAGGCGCGCATGCGTAAACTTAGAACGTTCTAGTTCAACTATACTGATTACTGATAGGAGGTATTAATTCATGGTAGAAAATCTGTTTGTTGTTCTTTTAATGTTTGAAAAACTGTTACATACTCTGCTACAATTTGAGCATGGAATTTTCGAAACAACTTACATGCACGTTGAAATTAATTCAGTATTATCAGTTAAAGTGACCCACGCATTCATTTTAAAGAAAAAAACGTTATTACATCAATGAACATAATAACCTTCTACAGGTGATGATTAAGATAAGTAAGCTTTCATAAGCCTTTCATGATCTAATATCGACATATGTTCGGTAAAAACGCTCGAACCTCGTCCTCTACTAGCTTAATTGGTAAAGCGCCTGTCCGGCTAACGGGGGGATGTAGGTTCGAATACTGCCTGAGGAAAAAAAAATTCTTGGCAAAAATTACTCCTAATTATTACATTTAAAAGCAGAAATACATTTATTGTTATAAGTAAGTAAAATGTTTTACCTTAATAAATAAAAATATAATCTGGAAAAAAGATTCGTTTCCTCAATGAAATACATATCTTTGAAAAAAAAATAATGTATTTTCTTAAAGAAACTATTTATTTTATACAAACTCGGTACAGTTACAGACAAGGTAGTAGTGCATTTACATCAAAATGGTATTATTTAAAGGCAAACGATACGTTTTTATGCAAAAATAAAAGACGCAATTAATCAAATTATTTTGTATGGCGATACAAAATACAATGCCATTAGAACATATATGTACAGGTAAAATAGAATTTAAAACAAAACTTGAGGAGGAACGAAGCTTGAAAAGTCAAAATTTCGTTATTTTATTTCAATTCCACCGTCGTAAATGGGGCTAGCAAAAAGATGAGTTTTGGAGTACGTATTAATGTATAGCAGCTCTACTGAATGTTACTTTTTGGAATTGCAAAATAATGATTACTTACCTCAATACGATTCTTTCAAAAAAGGTATTTTTTGCATGTCTTTTATGCATTAAATTCCAATTAAATAAATTCCGAAAAAATCAGAAGTACTCTTTGAGACTATCAATATCTTAGAAATTCTACTTCCAAATTACATGAAAAAATATTGGAAAAGTTTTCCATATTTCGAAATTTCACTATGAAAATTCCAGGCTACATGAAAAATTACTTATAATTAGAAGTATTACTGCTAAAAGTAAAATACATGTACGGTTTCAGGGGCACAAAATTGCACTAAATTCATACAGGAATTTTATCAAATTTTTTTTAGTTCGTACAATAGTCCAAAGTAGCATTAAACAAAACAATCGATAAATATTGAATTACTATATATTTTATATCCACAAGTTTATATTAATTAAATTATATCATATCCACATGATGACACGGCACTATAAAATGTCCCTTAAACAAATCTCCAGCTTCTTGTACTTTTTTTTCTAACGCTATCTAGGGCGCAGATTACAAATTTGTTATTCATTTTCTCCTCAAACTTAGATTTTGTAATTGGAGTTGCGATGTTTCTAATCTAGTTTGTTCGAGTTCCAGCACATTCGAGATAGACTAAAGTTCTTGTTTAGAATTACATTAATAAAAATACGTAGGCAAATTCAGTAGGAGCTTCGTATTGTTTTATACCTGAAAAGTCGTACACTGATCAAGAAACCTGAAAAATTCATTTGGAGCATTACATTGATTTATATCTGAGAAGTCATATTCTGTGGTAATATTACAATGATAGACAGTACTTCTCTTGTTAAATGATAAACATTCATAATTGGTAGTAAAATTTTTTATTATAATTTTCAGCATAATTTTAGCAAGAGTGGTAAATTTTCCTATTAGATGTCATAAAAATTCATAGTTCGTATAAAAATTCATGCAATTAATCTTCATGCACGGATCAAAATTTTTCTTTCAGTGTATAGGTAAAATACGTGCAATTGAATAGAGCTGGCCCATTTTGGGAGAGACAGGAACTGTTCTGTGATTGTATATTTTTGTTAGAAAAAACAATCAAATAATGTAAATCCATTTATTAGAAAATTCTATAGCTTTTTTTTGTAATCGTAAATTAGTCTTCGTCAGAGGTTTCGCACGCAAAACTCCAAAACATCTTGGTCAGGCTCTTTCCTTTATATTGGATTTCCATCATGAGTAACTAACTCTTGATGGAATTTCTCTCCATGTTCATTTGAAACTTTCCTCAGGTTATCAGGGGAAAAATAGTATGATTATGCAATATGTATTTTTAAAGACATCAATACGTTTAATTCCTTAAGGTGACAGTCATATCGTTTACTAGTTCTCTATAGTTATCAGCTCGTTTGTTGCTTAAAAAGCTATTGAAAAATCGGTAGACGACACGAATATCAACTTACAAGTATGTCTAATAGTTGTAAAACATAATTCACCTGTCCTATTTTACTTATCGCTATACTTTACTGTTGAGTGCAATTTTGGTCGAACACTACACAATATAAATACCATAATCATTGTTTGACCTGACCAGTAAAAGTTAATGGTAGATATGGGGTCTGCACAGCATATAGGTCTGGAAAAAGCAATTGCGAACCCGGAGATCTTTGTGTTGTACCGTCTAATTAGAAAAGTTTCCACAATCACCTTGAAGCGATATAGTAATTGCATGCCAATATGCAGAATATTTTACAAGTGTTTCCGCTATCTGTGTTACCGAAGGCCGGTTCTGGTACATCTACAGTCAAGTGTAACTTTTTCTAGATTCCTTTTCTTCTCTCTGTAAACATCATTTTTTAATAGAATTTTGTAAGAGTTTGTTATTTTCTAAAAAACCTGATTCTGGCATGTAATATCGACAAACCAAATTCTTATGTATTTTTTCTGGTTTCCTTAATTCTAAATTGTTGAAATATCTGGTGGTTGCTCCACAAATATATTTCATGGCAGAAGCGGTTTGTGTGGCAGCATTGCAAACTTTCCATCTATTATGGGCAACGTCATAGTGTATTTCACGGAATAATACTTCTCTTTAACAGTGACTTCTTCTTCTGCTAATAAAACTGCATTTATATCATCATGTTCTTGCATGAATCTAATTCTGATAGAACAAAGAATCGAAGTGAAGATGGTAATTAATGTTGCCATTTTACTCTGCTATTACAATTGAATATTAATTATAATGTCACAAACGAACTTTGGAAAATACGTGCGCCTGGCTCATCATAATTTAAAAAATTGTTTCTGCTGAAAACCGGCACAATCCCATGTACTAATTAGGGGTAGTTTGTTTCTATCTTCATCTTTTAATTTAGACACTACTTCTTCTAAATATAATACCAACCATGTTGCGGTATAGTCCATTAAGTTTTAAAGCTTTATTCCAGCTGAGGTTTTCGTTACAACACAAGGTACCTTGTTTAAATGCGGTTGCATTATTGTGCGCTGTAATATGACATAATATGGGTAAACCTGTTTATTCACTACTATCATATTGCTCGTAGATGTTAATATATACCATTACTATGACACTTTTACGGTAAAATATAAATTATTTCTTACGTTAGCTGCCATTGCTGAGTGATATGCAATCTCTCACATGTACCAAACCAACAGAATTCTACCAATATTGGAACATTTTCTGGTATGACCAAAAAGTAGTTTGCTGTTCAGGGTGTTTGGGTGTTATTCCAAATTCAGGTTTCGGTCCCTGACATAGCCACGCGACACTCTTTCCTGTAAGTATGTCTGCTTTCTCACTTCCCTAATTGAGTATCAAGTAGCCATTAGGGATAAAGAGTGGTCTGTTCCCAATATATAAAAGACATTTCTACAGCTCCACAGATCAACTTATTTTAATGCTTTAAGCACCACCTGAGTGACACTGAAGCTTTTATTAATTTTGTGATGACATAGATTTTGGCCTGAAATATCGTTATGTGTTGTAGAATGGCTGTAATATTTATCAAGTCTTGGACTGAACTAAAATATTCCTGCGTTCATGCCCTGCTCTGCTTTATACTATGATATTTGTAGGAAGATTGAAAATAACTAGAAATTAGAAATTATATAATGAAACAAAGTCTAAATTCAACATCATCAACTTTTTAATGGGCATATCTTTCAAAATGCAACTTCAGTATACAAAGAATACCTATTATAAGTAACTAGACATGCAGGAAATATAATGCACACTTATATATACATATTTCGTTCAATATCGAAGATTTTGCCTTTGTACCCTTAAGCTCGAAAATCGTCTTGGCGAATTACTTTTAAATATTACACGAACGCTCCCAAAATCCTCTCCAACACCGAGATCCACATACATATCCGAAAGAGAAATTGTCTGTTGAAGGATTGACTTTTTGCAGTAGATTCAATTTCATGATACTCGCACTGTAGAATGGGTATACGAATGTGGAAGGAAGACGGAAAGAGCGGATGCAGGAAGGCGGGGTACTGGTAGCAGTAGTCAATCCGGGTTCTTTAAAAAAACTACGACATTATAGCAACCCATCCGGAAACCAATAACACCGGCGCTGAGCAACAAAGATAAAGATAATCTAAAGTTGGTCGGAGTAGAGAGAGCGCGCCATACCGAAGGAATGACTGCGTACCATCTGTGCAGATTCCCAATAATGTGCAGCAGTCGGGAGAAATCATATTAAAATACCTACAGTATACCCCAAGGTGTGTTTGGCGGCCACATTCCTACTTTATGTTCATATGGGATGTGAAATCAATATTTATGAATGCTACTAATTTTACGGACGTCAAGCGTACAGAATTTACCTGAATAACGTTGTGTGGGTACTCACTGGAATATGTACCGTTACTAATTTCACCCTATTATCCACCCCCCTTCCTGTTATAAGTGTAACATAATGTGTGCTTTCTGAAATGTTATATAAAGTTTGCTTGAATATGCACGCCGCAGACTTGTGACATAATTTTACTATAGATACGTACTACAGTTGGCAGCTTTTAGATTATCCAAATTAACTATTCATTAACTAGCATAAAATTAAATTTATTTGTAGCTAAAAACTGATATCTACTTGTTAAACATTTATCTGATAAATGAAGTAAAGTGAACGTTTAGTATTGAATAACAATTTTGTAACGTGCAATCATTATTGATTGTCATGATCTTTAACGACTTTCCACAGGTTCCACAGATTTAAGATCAGTATTTGCTTCCTTTTTCCAATGTAAAGTAAGTAATCAGGAAATTTACTAAATTTCTGGCAAATTTAACGTCGAATTTGTCATAGTCCCCGTAGTCTATTTAAAAATCGTATTTTTCTAAATGTTTAAAATTCCTCAAAATTTTGACTTGACAAAATGTGATTTTTATAGGTTAAATTTTACAATGCCTATTTCTCACGAGCAAGAGATATTTATTTTGGAAAGCTATTTCGTAATGACTAACGAAATGAGCAAAGGGAATGGATGTATTCTATTGAACTGTATATAGATGAATTTCATCGTCAATACCCTGATATTAAACCACAGTGTGACACTTTAGTTCGACTAACATATCTACAGAAGTGTAAATTGTTTTCGGAATACAGGCAGTGCAGACCTATTAATGTTATATAACAAGACCGTAGTCACGTCTGTCACATCACTTTGTTAGTTCGAAGGAAGCGGTTTACCCAAACCCTTGGCCCTAAAGTCTCTGTCGCGTGTCGCGTACAGAAAAACGACGTTCGAATCGAATTAACTAAGGTTGTTGACAATTCATAAATAGGTATAGATAATTATTATTGTCAATGTAGTTGAGTAATTTACTTTCACGACTTCTTTGCTTCTGTTATAAAAACTAAAACCTCTTTACGTTTGTTTAGTTGTCATCTGCTATCTAGCAGTAGGTACTTTACGTGAGCATCCACATGAAGAAGTAAAAAAAAGTAAAAAAACTTGATTGATAAGGACAGCGCTCTAATAATTCTAAAGATGAAAGTAAAAACGCCTAATAGGACAAAATTGTAATTCGTACAACTTCAACGTATTACAGTCTTGCCCAAATAGTTGTCTTTACTTCCACCTTCAAATGCACATTTCAAAAACGTTGATTGGTCGGTAGGTCAAATTTCCCGCTCATAATTTTCAGCTGGACTAACGCTATGTGATACTGTACTTACTGATCAGGAAAAAATGTACTAATATTGCCATCTCTGTCTTTGGTGGTGGGTAAGGTGGTTTGTGCAATCTTACCATTATATACATTGTCAATATTTTGTTATCTTATACATTGTACAATGGTCAATGACAAATATACTGTTATGGAGAGATTATTTGATATTCTACTATTATTTAAAAAGGGAATGTTACTAATTTACTTAAGTATATTTTAAAACTTATTAGATATAATAAAAAAAGGATATAATATGTAGCAGCAGACAGCTAGACGATGTCCAGGTGATGTAGGTAATCTCTGCATTTGGCAGGTCCTTCAAGGCATTTTCCTTTAGAATTTTCCCTTCAGGAAGCGAGATGATCAGCAGTGATACACCTACACATCGAAAATGAATATTAGAATTTGAATGGTATAATTTTACAATAGATTTTGACAGATCAAATTTGGATCCACCTGTAATTCGAGTGAACAGTTTTATTTCTTTTACAGAGTATTTATTTCTGTAAATTTTTGTTTAATAATGTTTTTATATGCATTGGCAGATCAATTGCTTTGATATGTCAACAGACAGACATGGGAATTGCTGGAAATTGAGTTCTGTAACAATTCTATGTGTATAAATGGTTGCCTACCTTTTAGGTGCAATAATGAATTTTTAAGATTATTAATTTTATATAGTAATAAGCGTTTAAAAATTTCAAATGTATTTTTCTCATAATTCAGAGACTCATACCTTTGTTATATAAAAAGTGTAAAGTGATTCCAGATTTTGTAATTTTATTTATTTTCACTTCGTTGAAACATCCGATTGTTCCTGTCGATCACATGGCCTTTTTCGTATGTAAAACAAATGGAAGTTCCTCATTTCGGTTATTATAACGGTATTTCTCAGACAGTTGGACTCCTTGCTTGGAGACAATCGCTTTCATGTCAGTTAAAAACATTTTAAATTCGAACCATTCAATAACCGAACCTTGTTCGAGGCAGACAGATTTCCGTTTGTTCTCGTAAAAAATTTAACGGCTATTTCGATAAATCCAATTTTATCCAAATTACAACCTAAAAATAATGGTTAATGGTTAAACAAAGTTTTTCACATAAATTTTATTCCAATTACACACGATGTTTTGGGTAATTTTTCTTCAACGACGATTTTTCCGAGTAATGTTCCTGTCCTGAGCGACCCATCCTCTCTGACCTGATGTATCTACGAGGTACGAGGGCCCATATCTGACCTGAACAGTCCTGACCACCGATGATCGCAGAATTCGGCTCTGTAAAAAGGTACTCCTCGTCAAATCTACCTAAAAAATAAACGTATTATTTCAATTCTAATCTAAATTGAATTATACTTATAAGAAATTTTTATTTTATCCGTTCTGCAAAAATTTGAGGTTAGAAAATCGTTTGTACATAGCTAACGGTCTCCAGTTACTTTGGGGAAATTTGTGTAATTAGGTTTATAAGTATTTGTTATGTTTTACGTTACGAACCAATATCCAGTGATTTACCATCAAGGTTGGCTACTCTGTTTCACACGTCTATTTAAAACTAGCCTAACTCCATTTGAACGGTCAGAAAACGCGGGATTTTTAAAATTTATTTCAAACGTATTTAAGTAAGAAACTATTGAATTTGAATGCAAAAGGTGGGAATTACTTAATGAAACTTGAGTGTTATTAATTAAACGGACTCACGGGCTCACCTGAGATTATTATCCATAGATTTATGTCGATATTAAACAAGTCACATTTTGAATTTGATTTAAGTAAATAAAATCACTTTTATTCGCATTAAATGTTTCATTTACACTAAGGATTGAATACGATTAAGGCACGACATTATCATGCCTATGAGAGCATTTAAACTGGTCTTAAACATTGAATTTGAGGGAGAGGACATTTGACAACATCATCCCACAACATCCCTATGCGTACTGAGTTAAAATATAAGAAAGTAACGAGCTATTCAATATTTTTTTATGTCACGCCCCTCGATGGAAATTTCTTGCCCGGCATGCCATCTGACTGGTGAGACAGAACACTTCTAAATCAAAATTATAAAAAATAGATGACACTGGTATATATAAAACTTGATTTTTTTTTATTCAATGAATGTATTTCTTTTAAAATTTATTTTTTTAATCCGGGCTGTATGCTACTGTGTAGCGTAAACATTAATATCACACCCAAAGCAAATCAGAAACAAATCGAAAAATCTGGAAACCTTATCACTGCTGTTAGTGGAAACATATTTTGACGTCGCATGTCAGCGGCGTACAGCTGAATATAAACTGCACGGGCATAGGATCGGTAGTCAGTATCATTTGGTCGACCAATGGGATCACAACAGTTAATACACTACGTTGGTATCGTTAGCTTATGTTTCGTTGTTAATAACAATTGATATAACACGTCCAGACAAAAAAGCACCAACAAAGACTGTTTTTGTCGGTGCTTTTTTGTCTGCAATGAGGATACCATCTATTCAGAATTATGTGCAGCACAATCCTGTTCTGCCACATCAAAATAATGGCTTCTGTAAAATCGAATATTTCCAACTTTATTTGGACATCTGCAAACAAAACAACTGATATTTTTAGCTTTTGAGTTATAAATATTATTGTCGAAATATTACATAATTTCCGGATTTGCCTTTTCCACCTGGGGCAATTACAAGATGGGACACTTGGTTGGAAGCAAGTTTTTTTATTACAAAATTATTGGCCATATCTGAGAGGTGACCCACGTGCAAAATAGCCTACAATTCGGTGCCGCTTCCTCGATAAATGTACGAAGATAAAATATATTTCCACTAACACTAATAATAATTCATGTACCGCAGTTATTTTTTATGCATACAAATGTAATGTAATGTTTGATTGTCTCAGCTCTATTTTCGCTGATTTTTACCAGTTTGTTGAGCATGCTGCCGTAAAGGTTTCTTAGGGCTTCCACTAATGCGGCTACCAATGTATACACCGTCATCGTCATCAGTTACAAGCACACTTTTATTGCTGGTGATTTTAATATATTTTTGATTGCTCAAGAATAACGACAACAAGCTGCGCTTTAATAGATAATGTATTCATAAACGTTCACTGTTCCACGATTGTTCAGAATACCATTGATATGAACCTTTCGGATCATCTGGCGTAAGTTGTGCAATATACAGTACCAGGCACTGGCCTTCCTGAAATTAAAACAAAATATTACATTATGGTGGTGTCAAAATAGCTTGTAGTACAGTGTGCGATAAACAGTTATTGTGCTGGCACAAATCGGACTACACATTGGTGCTGATGCATCTGATGCGTTATCTACCTATAAATATTATTTTAATTATGCGTGTGTTACATCCGTAGATGTTGAAAGGTCTTTTTCAAAGTATAAGCATGTTTTATCATTGTGACGAAAACGGTTTTGTGACAAAAATCTTGAAACACTTAATGCTACAAACTTTTCAGCAATCCTATATCATTTCTGCTACTTAAATAAGGTAAGGTATACTTGTGTTAAACGTTAATATAATATATGAAACCTAGTGCTGATCTGGCGCGCAGATCAAAAGTTGACAACTCTAATGATTTATTAGAAGATGGTGATGATATCATTGGTGGACGACGTACACTACTTCACTCACCAAATTTGCCAGCTTTTGATTACTTTTCATTTGGGTATTTAAAAAATAAAATTTATAGAAATCGGCTACATACACTAGATGAATTAAAAGATGTTATTTCTCCAGGTATGCAAGAACTTACAGAACAGCAATTAATATATATGTTCGAAAATATGAAGAGAAGAATAGATGTTTGCATTGCTAATGCTGGTTCTCACTAACATTTAATTTAGTAAATAAATGTAAATTTCCAACATTTTTTCCACAACATGTTTTGATTAGAAATTATCATCAAGTAAAAATAGTTACTTGTATCACTAGGCCAGAAACTACAGTTTTGCGAGTATGAGTACGG
The DNA here is from genome assembly GCA_004143645.1 of Protaetia brevitarsis. NCBI lineage: Eukaryota > Metazoa > Arthropoda > Insecta > Coleoptera > Scarabaeidae > Protaetia > Protaetia brevitarsis. The sequence goes on from RXPK01000045.1 coordinate 665,743, forward strand.
TTTGTGGGCCGAGGCGGTAGTCGAGGCCCACAAGTACGAATACTCGCAAAAGAGTTTCTGGCCGTGTGATTACACAATGTTTTTGGGCCGACAAATCTAATTTTGAATTAAAATAGAAAAAAAAAGTTTGACACTAGGAGTGTAGACAGTACAGTTGCACACATGTTACATACCTTAGTAATTTTCGACGTTTCCGAGGAATAAATCTTCTTCTGTATTTTTCTTCTAGTTTAATTATCTATTAGCAATAATAAGAGCTAATGAAGACACCAATTCATCTTAGCCATGATTGAACAGAAGCTTAATGACAATTTATTACACGTCTATCACGTGGAATCTAGTGTGGCCAACCTTTAGTGACATTTTTGCCTGCATTTGAACCAATGCAAAATAAATGTTTCTTGACGGAGGCGCAAAAATGAGTGTTTCTGGACGTAGGCGCAAAAACTGTATTAATTAAAAATTAAAAGAATAAAATATTAATGACAGAAAGAGAATAAACAAGGTTTATTTGTCCTTTGGTAGCATAAGCAAACTTAAAATCAAATTAATGATATGTGCACGTCTATGATCTGGTTATATGTATTCATTCATTCATTCATTAAAGTTAGGATGGGCACCTAATATCTGGGCACTTGAGCTAAGTGCTCATGTACCATCCCTATTAATTCTCTTATTTCCCACTCGAGCAGGATCTGGTGTTCTCTATGAAAGCCCAGTATCTTGCCCAGTGGAACTTGAGAACCTCCGAGGGGTCCAATAGATCTCTCCCGAAATATTTGTGCCTGAGTACCTTCAGTTCCTCACATATGCAGATTACATGTAAACTCGTTTCCTCCTGCAGTTCGCATCTTCTACACCACGATTCGCTTACCCGACCTGTGTTGTATAGATGCTTTTTCAGGGCGGACAGTGTCCAGTTACCAACCAGTTAATGGTTTTTAACTTCTTTCTTACTGCGCCTGAGTAGGTTTCTCAGAGAACAACTTAAACATCCCCATCCCCTATGCAACGCTTTGGTTGACCTCTCAGGTCCGATCTCCATTTCTCTTTGTTACTTTTCTTTATTAACCATGTCGATCTGCCTTCTTGCGGAATCCTTTAAGTAATTCCACATAGCGGGCTCTGGACCCAGAAGTGCCTCTTAGAGCCCTCCTGGGCTAGTTCGTCGCTATTGCTATTGCCCTTTATATCGCCTCATGTCCCGGCACCACAAATCAAGAGACAACGGGGTAGTCTCGTGCAGTGCATTGAAGGGATTGTTTGCAGTCCCTAACGTGTTTTGACCTAGTTACGGGGTTCGAGACTGCCTTAATGACAGCCTGGCTGTCAGTCATTATATTAATTTTCCTCCTCATGTAGCCCCCTTTTGTAGTTATATGTAATATTAACCTGTAACAATATAAGCGGCACGTAACTGAACCTTGTCGCAATACGGCAATGACAATCAATAATGATCGCACTGTAGTAGGCTTTCTGTTTGCACATTATACTTGTGGTGCTGGTGAGATGACACTTGTATGTCGTATGATAATCTAGAAAACACGCGTGAAATAGTATATTTCAAAACACATATGGAAAGTAACACTTAATTAAAAGTGGGAAGTTTTCTGGTTAGACGAGTGCAGAAACCCCATCAGTGCGTTAGATGCTTTCTACAAGTTATAAACCTTTAACACATTTTTATTAATTTCATGACCTAAGATTCGGCTACCGGGCCTATGGCAGCTAGATATTAAAGCAGAGTTTAGGTCGTGAGTATATACAAGAGATTACCGTGATGTTATTTTGAGTGCTAGGGGAAGATGGCCTAAAACGAGGTAGTGGGGTAATACCACCAAATGTAGGTACAAAGAGTGCTACCTCTCGCGGAGGAATGTCAAAGCTACATTATTTGACAGTTAGCAACTAATGTAGCGTCAGGCCGCCATTGCTTTACATGTTGTATGTCAGCAAGATTGTGCTCTTCTTGTGAACGATATTGTATCTGTTGGAAGCTGCATTCATGCCAAGTAAGTAATATATCCAATCAATTATTGCAAAAAGTATCACATCATGTGTGTCAAAATCTTCAACAAATTTGTTTATATTTATGTGGTTTGATTCAATGTAAATTTGTAAATTATTTTATTGCTGAAACGGAACCACTGGGCAAAATAGGGCTTGCTGTAATACGCTCGCTTGCCATGATTAAAAACAACAGAAGAGCACATACTTCACACTTTGTTTTGTTAATGGATGGTAGAAGAATATAAAAGAAAGACAGATCGCCAGAGCTGGCCTACTGAAAGCGTGGAGCGGGACGTGCATGCAGTTATTAGTGGCTCTATGGGATATAGACGTAGTGCAGATCAGTTTCACGTGCCTCAAACTACTTTAAAACGTTACATATAGAAAGAGAGGCGCAAATTCTGATTATGCAGTGGCAAAATCATTAGGCAGATTTATTAGTGTTTTCAGTAAAATTCAGAAAGAAGAACTAGTCGACTATTTATACAAAATGGAGATCCAGCTTTTTGGTCTAACAATCAAGAAGCTGCGTAGACTAGCGTTTTAAATTAGCTGACCGTAACAACATTTTTCATCCATTCAAAGAAGAAACTGCTGGACTTGATTGGGTGCGATGTTTTCTGAGTCGTCATCCAGTTTTAAGTCTAAGAAAACCTGAAGCAACTTCGGCAACCCGTGCGATAGGCTTTAATAAAGTTGCCATTCAGCAGTTTTATGACCTTTTGACCAAAGTGGTTGATGCTCATCACTTAACTACTAATAAAATTTATATTATGACGAGACAAACCCAAAGAGATTGTCTAAAATAATAGCAAAAACTAGACGAAAACAAGTAGGTCCATTGTCGTCGGCAGAACGAAGAGAAACTGTAATTGTCGAAATATGTTTCTCAGCTGCTGCAATTTGTAGCTCCACCAGTGTTAATCTTTTCGAGAAAGGGTATGAAGCAAGAATTGAAACAGGTCCCCCACCTGCTGCATCTTCAGTAGTGCATGAGAGAGGCTGGATGATCAAAGAGCTTTTTCTTCAGTGGTTTATAAAACTTATTTCCTTCACAGGGTCAACGAAGGAGGGACCTGTCTTACTGCCGCTTGATGATCACACAACTCACACTCAAAATTTAGCTTTGGTGGACATGGCTCGTGAGTAATGCTATTGTGTTCCCACACCATTGTTCACACAAACTGCAGCCTTTGTATGTAAGTATTATGAAAATGATCTCCACAAGTGGCTGAGAAATAACCCTAGAAAGGTTGTGACTATGTTCCAGATCGCAATGTTATTTGGTTGTGCTTGCACGCGTATAAGTGAAGCACGCTTCTACAATGTTTTTTTTTTACTTACTCGGTTGTTGATCACCTCACCCACCCCCCCCCTCCCATTTATTTTAACGGCAACAACAAAACAAAAAATACAGTCTGGAAAATGTGATACCAGTTCCTAAAGTTACCAGGTTAATAAACGAGCTTCAAGAAAGAGAGGAAAAACTGCCATCTTGATCTCCTCACCATAGAAGCAAGGGCTAATAGCTGTTAACATCAATAAGATTAAACAGCCTGCGAAAAAGCGGGTTGCTTGTCACGCAACCAACACCAAAGAACCGTCGTCAGGTATTTTCAACTATTTTCAATATTTGATATTTATTTAAGTGTGTTGCGTTTTGTTGTTCTTACTGAGACAGTTTGCTAATAAATTAATAAACTAAAATTGCATTTGTTTTATTTTTGAAGAATGGTAATTTTAGGTGCCTCATTTTGTCCCACGTTCCTCTACCACTTTTTTTATTAAATTATTGTAAAGAAATATATTATTGTCACACACGTCAAATGTGTCATGAAAATTCTCAGTAATTAACAAATAATTTCAACTAAAATCTAAATTCTAATAAGTAAGCTCCAATACATTACTTTGCCACGAAGAGTGAAGATGGCTGTAGGAAGAACACCTATCGGTGATATAGTCTTTTTGACAATGTACTATCAGGCTTGTAGTTTTGTCAATAAATAATATGGTATAGTATAATATAGTAAATTGGAAACATAAAAATAATCAAATAAAGGTAATTTCAACACATGTATTTAATATGTACCTATATTAAAAATTGTTCAATAAATGTAAATATAATTCAAATAACACGTAGACTTCCGCGGTTGTTGTCCATACTATACTCTGCCGCGCTTCCGGGCTGGAACCACATCCTAGATCTTCTTCTGGCCGACGTTTCGTCCACACTCGCAAGGAGACATCTTCAGGGCTGCGGCTACTGTTGTTGATCTGAAACTAAAAGACTAACACATGAGGGCGGGCTTGTATTGATTGAACGGTTACTAATCAGTGGGTCGTGACAGTTACAGTTCAGAGAAGCGTGACAGTTGTGATTGAGTTGTTTTGGAAAGAAAATGGACTTCCAGGTATCGATGGTATGAGAAGATTTGACATTAAAACTAACAAGTAAATCCTGGGGATCTGCTGTCAGTCCCCTCAATCTGTGAAAGAAATGTATAGAATTTTGGATAAATGTTGCCAGTGCAAAGTTTAAGGATGTTGAATAGGTATTTGCAGACTTGTAGGCGGGGCCATGGTACTCACAATAAGACGTAATAAGGCATCGGGTTTGTAAATTTTGGGTTGACTGTATAGCTAGTTTAGTTGCAATGAAATCGCTAGGTAGTAAAGATTTATGGACTTCAGGAGGAATTGATGAGGATTATATGGATGATATGATGAAACGTTCAATACGAAATGTGGGATAACGTTTTCGGAGTCTGTAGGAGCTATCTTGGAGTAAGAATAGTAATTTTCTATTCATACTCATTACTGTCCAGTATCAGCGTAATGTTTCCCGTATCAGCTTTGGGTACAACGATTTGAGGATAGGATTTCAGGTGTTTTAGGGCAGTTATTTGGGACATAAAGATGTTTGATTTAGGAGGTTTGACCCGAGTGAGGATAGAACTCAATAACAGAGGATTGATCCGAAAAGCATTTTGTGCATTTATTAAATTTTCTAACATATGTCAATCTAAGGACACAAGGAAATTAAGTATATCTTTGCTGTCAAGTAATTTACTTTGATTATCTCAATAAAAGCAGCAACAATCGTAAGTGGCTCTATTTCATTCAAATAAAGTTTCTTTATGTGAAATAAATTTTCTCAAAGATATCTATATATATAGAATACCCCTTGTAAAAATAAATTCGACGAATTACTATAACGCTGTATGTAGTCACGTTAGAGTGCTAAAGTCTACAAGCAATGAAAGATGCATTATGAAAATCTAAGCACTGCTGTAGATTCACAACAGCACGGAAATTCTTCTAAATCAAATAGGTAAAATAATTTATCCTCCGACCTAAAGAAAAAAAAGTCTTATGGTACTATCTACTATGTTGATATCCATAATACTAGATATGTTTAAACTGATGAATTAAGCAGCATTAATAACATTAAAAACGCAATCACAAACAAATAGGCGGAAAAATTAAATTACAGCTATTAATCTTTGATGATGTTAAAAATATGGGTACAGTTCATACTTTGAAGTAGGTTTCTTTATAATTTCATTTAAAATAATAACCTGTATGTAAATGAAAGTAAAGTCTACACCGTAAAACCTAAATTTAAATGAGAAAAGTTTGCAATTCGCAACATCTGGTAGGGCACTTAGGGTAATAACAGTCAAAGTTACTTTTAATAGTTCATGTAAAGATTTTTCACTAAGGTTTTCATTATTAAAAATTCGCCCTCCTTTAATCCCCTCCTCCTGCCCGACTTATCCTTTACTGCTCTTCCGGTTCCTTCTGGATCTTTTTCGCCATTTCCTCTCGTGACCGACAAGGTTCGGCATTTTAAAATGCGAGTGAAAATCTTCTTTGTGCTCTTACTACGGCGCCGTTGTTGTTGCCTAGATAGCGGAAAAAATCAAAGCCGTACTCATAAGAACGAAGAACATTCTGATTGCAGACCACGTGAATCATTGTAGGCAAAGTGCACACAGTCTTCTTTAAACAAAGCGGACAGCTGGAGCCACTAACGAGCACGGCCAGGAGAAGCTTATACATCAAAGAGCGTTTTATTAAAACCTACACAAAGAAAGAATTCAGCTCGAAAAATAATACAGGGGCGAATAATATCGAAAGAAGCAGAAGTCTTTCTCCCTTAGTGTGTAGGTATAAATACCATACAACCCATAAGACCCCAATATCGGCCGCTTTATTCAGGAAAAAGCTTTTAATTAATTAATAAAAAAAGGAACATACAAAAACGATAAGTTTCTGGTTGATGTTTCAAAAAAACCCACATAAAACAGCCAATTACAACGATATCCATAAAAACACAATATGTCTCTTGACAAAGATATGCACACATAGAAGTACATAATATTATACTATAATAATACTACTATAATACTTGATATTATGTAAGTGTAAAGTTACTAGTTTTACTTATATACATTTTAAAAATAATTTGATGTAACAAGAAAAGGATAAAAAATGTAGCAGCGGACAGCCAGGCGATGTCCAGGTGATGTAGGAAATCTCTGCATTTGGCAAGTCCTTCAAGGCATTTTCCTTCAGAATGTTCCCTTCAGGAAGTATAGATGATCAGCAGTAATATACTTACACATCGAAATCGAATATTAGAATTTGAATAGTATATTTTTACAATAGATATTGACAGATCAAAGTTGGATCCAATTCAAATTAACATTTTTTTTTTGCAGTGTACTTTTTTTATTCGAACTTTATCTAACAATGTTTTTATATGCATTGGTAATCCAATTGTATTAATATGTCAACAGAAAGACATGGAAGTACACTCACGAGGCAAGACTATACTTATGGACATGCCGAACGATATGTAGGAAAATTTGGGAACTGTCTCCCAAGCTAGTCCATTGGCTCCATGTGATGGTAGTTCGTCCAGCCATATAGAACTTATGGAGCAATAGTTTGGTAGTACAACACTGCAAAACTTACGTCCAAAGGATCGCAAGTATGGCAATCACGGAAGCAATGTCTTCCTCCCCGTCGTTGACATTAGAAGCTCTTCTGGACCTACCACCCTCGCACATTGTCGTGGAAATGGAGGCCAGATTAATAGCATTTCGCCCATGGCAAATAGCGAATCAATCGCCAGACACTTATATTTGTGTGACCAATAAGCTCTTAGAATCTGTTACTTCCGACGCCATGCTAGGAATGTCTTCGGATCTGATGTATACTTGACTAGTGATAGATGCATACTCCTTTAGGGTGTGGACGCAGAAATATTTTGTCGTAATTCAAGGGTCAGAAAATATTACAAGCCTAGAAAACACACAACGACCTTTCAGGCGGAAATCTATGCCACTGAGATGCTTGCTAGAGGGGTTTTGTAAGAGAAGCTATGAGCACAAATCAATAAAAAAATTCGTGACAGTCAAACGACGCTGAAAGCACTGGAGGCGTATAAATACAACTTGAAATTATAAACATATTCTAAATACATGGGGGATGGCTAATGATCTGTCCCTAATCTGGGCAGTTACTCATTCTCGGAAATGAGGAAGCAAACAAAAAGGGTGCTGCAGAAAAATTTCGCGGACGCATGGCAGGCATTGGCACTTGCGGTAGCTGAACAGCAAATTATCTTCTTTGCAAATCAGAAATTGCTCCAATACAGAAACAACTGCTCTGTATGCGCCAATGCCAAAGGGTGCATTTTTTCTGGTCATGCCAGAACCAAGGTTGCTTGAACTTGACCATAAAAGTGTCAAGGTAATTGTCTCTGTGGTTACAGGTCACTGTGAACTCAGAAAGAACTTGTACAGAATCGGGCTCTCCGAAGAGATGGAATGTCTACTGTGTTCAGTAGACGAGGAGACAATTGAGCATATTTTCTGCCACTGCCTCAGGTATTTAATCTTCGGAAAGATTGACACTTCCCTAGAAGACCTGAAAACATGCTCAAGCAGCAAGATACTGAGCTACCTTAAGGGCCTGAACTTGTTGGATGAACTCTAAGATAACATCCGCTCTACAGTAGACCCTAATGGTCGCAGTGGACGGAACGATTAATCGAACCATGCGGATACTATCTCTCACTAATCTAATCTATATCCTGCGTTTTAATATTTTAATACAAACTTAATAAGAAATTTACAAAAACATTTCTACATATAATTCTTCCCCCAATTTATACACTTCCTCTATGTTATCTACTTTAAAAACAAAACTAATATCTGAGTACGACCGATTTAACATGAAACGTCTTCACCTAAAGCCGGAATAATCGCAAATAGAAAATTTACTGTTTTTGTTGTTTTTGATAAGAATTCAATGTGCTTTTGTCATAGATACGAATTTTGCGAAAATGTTTACAAAAATTATTATTTGATTAATAATATTAGATGTAATAGTTATTAGAGTTTATATAATCGCAGGAATTATTGGAAAACACCTTATAATTTTTGCGTTATTGTAAATACTTTGGAAAAATGCACTCGTTGATACAGACTTTTAGTAACAATTTTAGCAAAGTGCTGCGGGGTGCAACTATCTAAGACTATTACCCATCATATCTTTAAATGGTCTGTAACCTTTAAATTTGAGCTACCCTTCTTTCGGTTCTTGCTGTATAATTTATAGAAAATCTTGCACAAAGAATTGAACATGAGGTTTGATTAATATCGTCAGAACATAAAAATTAATTATCGTCTTGAGTATTGTCAGATGCTACATGGCCCTCGCATTTTATTTCTGAAAAGCTAAATAACTACTGTATGTGAAAGAATCGGTTTTAATCAAAATAAACTAAATTAACAACAACAACCACAAATAAAGAAAGCGAATTACCCTAAGTGTCTCGTCCGTCTGTCCACTTGCGGAAAAAGAGAACTTAAGGTAAGGGGAGAGCTATGGATAAACCGGGGAAAATGCCACGATTCTAGAGGCGGCGAGGCGCTATCAACTATTAACGCGGCGAGCCAAATATAACTATTACTCTGCGCGAGAGCCGAACAACTAATGTAGCGTATGCCTACGTTTCCGATACAACAAAAAAAGAACGAAAAGATGCAAACTAAAAAATAAAACAAAAAATCATGAACTGGCATAAGCAACTACAAATCATCCTAACCCCGTGCTTCTAAGTACTATATGGATTCCATAACAATTGAAATGTTCCTACTCTAACTTAACAATTTCCCTATGATTTTTAATAACCAAAAAAAATACAGCGGCCTCGCAATTATGTGATTACTGATTTATGTAGAAATCTGAAATATGCAAACAACGAAAAAAAGTGTCTGGCTCACAGAATCGCGAGTCTACTGTAAATCAGTCAGCTATCAGTTGTTACTATACATATGCGCCCATGGAACGACTTTCGTTATCTCCCATCATTCGTCAAGGACATTGATTACATATAATCAATGGCCAAGGAGTAAGGAAAAACCATAGCAAAAACCTCACTCTGGGAGGATCTGGGGAAGAAGTCCCAGACCTTATTACTGATAGCCGGCAAATTATTGTTATTCTTCTGCATTTTGAAGAGGCAGTCTCCACGTCCTCTAAATTCCGACAGCCTCTTCAGGTAGCTGCTCCCAAATCATGAATTTGAAGTTAAAGCAGGATAGAAGTAACTATCTATCTAGCAATCTAAAAACAAACAAAACAACAGCAGTACCTTTTCTAATACTTAACAATAACTTAATTCTAATTATTCTACTCAAGTAGTAAGTAAAGTATAATCTATAATATATTTATATTGCCTAAATAAATATAATTATTACCACAATTCAGACCACTAAAGACTATAAAATGTTCATTCATAAACACATACCGCCCTACTAACTATCTAAATATCATGCCGTAACCTATCTTGTTCCTTAGCAGCATTACTAAACACTGCCCACCAATTATCTCTAATATTTGTTTCGCGTCGCGGCCAATTTAACCCTCTAGCTAATGCTCTAATTTCCGCACGCGACCGCCACTCATCAGCGAGTGGACATTCAAATAAAACATGTCCCGCTGTATCTACCCCACCGCATTCACAATGCGAATCATTAACCTCCCCCATTCTACATAAAAAATGATTTAAAATTACCGTGACCCGTTATTAATTCGACTACCTGATGCAACAAATTAACCCTCATTTCCCTAAAACATGTAACACTACCTATAAATTTCCTAGGCTACCTGCTCTTTAAAAAAATTCCCATCTGCCCCGTCAATCATTATCAAGGTTATCCTTAAACGGTTTTTTAACTACGCTAGCCGGAATCAATCCATACCTAATTATCGCACTATCCCCTCTAAACACCGCCTCTTTCGCTAATTGATCTGCGCTCTCATTACTGATGCGTATGAGCATGAGTTCTAGTCCAAAAAAAAGTTGCACACCCCTCTCACACAACATATCCCAAGTGTCTAATAACAAATCAGCCGGATTTTTTAAATACCCTAATGTCTGTAATACAGATAAACTACCTGTTATACATCCGTGTCCCCGTCTAATATAAAGTACTGCTTGATTTATCACAACTAATTCTGCCTGAAAACTATTGCAATGATTCCCTAATTTAAACTTTTGAGTATATATTTCAATACCCCTATTATAAACAACAAAAGCCGTCCTGTACCACCCTCATCCTTCGACCCATCCGTAAAAATTTCTATAGCCTCTCCAAAAGTGCCCATAAATTTATCATAAGCAATTGCCCGGGATGAATTCGGCCCGCTATATCTACCCACCTTTCTAAATCTCCCGGTTCTAATCTAATTTTTCGTTGCCGTAATTAAACCCTCAAAGCTTATTTTATTCGCGACCCTACGAAATTTAAGTTCCCTTAAACGTAAATCTACTGGTAATATACCCGAAATAACGCACGCCGCATCAGCCGAAATAGATGAGTAGGCTTTCGCGGCTCTAGCCGTTAATAATCTTTGCGCTCCGATGACTTTGTTATTTCTTAAATTCTACACACGCCCGCCCATATCGCCCCCCGCCTACAACATTCCCGGTTCTTTAAAGCCCCTGTAAATAGAACCCGCCGCGTTACCGTTTAAACCCAACGTGACCCTAGCCGATTTTTTTACTTATTTACCTACCTTTTGCGGTAACATGCTGAATATGCGCTTTAAAATTTAATTTATTATCTAAAATAACCCCGAGATATTTAACAAATTCTACCCTTATCTAATTTAAATGTAGGCTTTCTTTGCCTCAGTCTGCCAACTCACTGAATATGTAGTACAATAAAAGCGATTTTTTTTATGATATTTATAACAAAAATACTCCAAACTGTGGTACTGATAATGCTGTAAACTTCTCCTAAACCCCTCACCACAAACAACACTAAACTGGACGTACGTTTCGATAGCAAAGCTATCATCATCAGCAGAAACACTGAACTAAATAACTACACTAAAACTACCCTAATTTATACCTAAAAAAGGTCATGATACAATGATCACGGTCATGGCTGACTGCCGTCATGCTTAACTAGTCACTAATCCTAACTCCGCCTAATTTACTACTTAATAAACCGTAAAGATAAGAATTTAATGGTCCTAAATCTGAATTCATTAAAATACTAGTAAGTGCTCAATTAGAGATTTTCTTGAACAGCTGAAGTCAAAATTTCCTTCCATTAAGTTTACCCATGAAGAGGAAACGAACAATAGGATTGCTTTTCTCGATATGTTAGTAATAAGAAATAAAAATAAATTAGAAATAGACATATATAGAAAGCCCACTACTAATAACAGATTTATTTCAGAAGATTCAAACCATTCATGGAAAAACAAACTAGCAGCTATTAACTTTTTGGTACATCGCTTACTTAATTTCCCTCTATCTACAGAACGATATAATAAAGAACTTAAAGAAATTATTAAAATCGCTGCATTTAATGGGTTCTCAGAAGACGTTGTATATAACACCATTAGGAAACATAAAAACAAAATAAGAATTAAAAATGCGAGTACTTTAAAAATTAGTGACAAGGAGAATAAGAAATATGTTAAATTACCATTTTATCCAAGTTACACGAAAGGTCTACAAAAAATTTTCTCTAAATTCAATCTTGACATAGTTACTATTTCAAATAATAGTCTTAAAAATATTTTAGGTGACCCTAAAGATCAAGTCGGGTATTTATAAAATATCTTGTAAAGATTGTCATTCATATTGGGCAAACTAAAAGATCAATTAAAACGCGTTACAAGGAGCATTTGGCTCATCTTAAGTTTAGAAGGTTTGACAAATCTAGTGTAGCCCTACATATGCTTGAAGAAAACCATAAAGTTGACAATACAAAGTTAGTTAAAAACGTAAACAACTATGTGCAATTAAATTGTTATGAGGGTATGGAAATATATAAAAACAAACATATTTTAATGAATTCAGATTTAGAACCATTAAACTCTTGGACTAGCAAACAGAAAGTACCACAAATTTAAAGAAAAATAAAAGTTTTAAAATTTTAAGATTTAAAATTTTAAAACTTTTACCCTTAAAGGGAGGAAATTGAAAAATACCTCCTTAAGTTAATTTGTTGACGAAAAAGCCTTTGTGTACAAAAGTAAAATGACCAAACATAATACTATTAAAAGGATGCACGTTTGTCTATTATTCAAAAAAAAAAAATTCGAGAAACCGTGAGAACATAAAATTATAAAGAAGAAACAATGAAAAAGAATATAAATCGAAATAAAAGCCATTATTTCGGTGTTTATTCTTGTGATTGATGTTATCCTTAGTGTAGTGGTTAATTAATTTAGTTTCTTTTTATTCCAATATCTCAATTGCAAGGTCTCTTTTTTTTTAAATGTAACATATTGAAAATTTAATACCATTGAAATCAGAGTAAACAGTATTAGCAAAATTAATGTTAAAAAATTTAAGTTATTTATAAAAATTATCGTATATTATATTATATTACGTCATACATAATATTAAAGTAAATTTAATTTAATTTAATTTAATTAAAATTTCTCAACTTTTGCAAGATTTTTTTTCCAAGAATTAAATTACCAAATCTATCCGTTACTTTCCTCCCACGCTGTATATTATCAATTATATTTCCACAATGTATAGTGTATTTTTTTGTCTCTAATGTAATGTCACTTGTGATAATAATTGAATTCCAAGGAATATTGAATATGCGCGAGCGTCGGCGAACATTGTGGTACATCAACATTTTAATAAACATATGTAAATTGCGTAATAGAGGCGAAATTATTGTTAGGCGCCGGAGACAAACGAGAATCTCATTACGATGTGAACATTCCCCGACGTCCTCGTAGCGTAGTCCATAAAGCCTAGTCTCTTCTAACTTCCTTTGACATAACCCCGGAAATCCCAAGGAATAAATCTGTCTAATCATACAGCATAACGTGCCAAGTACGCACTTACACAGCATTATAGTCTAGTAACTAAGAGTCGGCGTGTTATAAGACAGCGGCAAGATTCACGGTCTAACTTAGAGCCTGCGGCGTTACGATAAGAGGGGACCTTCTTCTTATATCATCTCTCGTCTTCCGTAACTTCCCTCCCGGACCGCTCCTAGAGCCGAGTCTATAGGAAACTGTACGGGACATCGGTGTCCCGGTGGACAAACGTTTTCTGGACAATCTCATTTTATGAATATCCGTGTGTTGGATTACAGCTGATAGGATTTTGAGACAGCGCGACTTTATTACGTCCCCGTCTTTACGTCTAAATTTTTCGTTCGGTATTTTACTTTGCCGAAATGGTGTATAGCGTAAGCCACATTAATAACCTCCTATCAGCTAAATGGAGAAACAATTTCTCACAGTCATAAAATGAAGATTGGAGACACATCCCAATAGTTATTAATGCAACCCTTCTATTACAGTAGTATTATCATCAAATTAGTAATTCGTTTAACAGAGGAGTTAAGCGTTTTGCAATTATTCTAACGATATCTGGTGTGATTTAATGGCTTATTATTATTCTCGCACTCATTTATATTGAAAACTCTTAGAAAACTGCTATAGGTGGACATATAAGACATACTATACATCAGCTTAGTTAAATTTTTGTTTTGCCTAGTTCATGGTAGAATTGATCGTCCATGAATTTTATGCAAACTCCATTTTAATATTCCAAAGTTAAACTCTCGTTCTCACTCAGCCTTCTTCAATATTCTACGCACTTCCCCTATTTTTTTAAATGTGCGAGTATTTCAATAGAATCTCTGATGCTTATGAATTAATAACGAGAGTTTAAGTTACATTATAAAGTATGCATATAAATATTTTTCAGTTTTAAATCTAATTTACCCTGGTCTAGCTCCTAACATTCTTTTGTAATTTTTTGAATGTTTGGTTTTATTAGATTTATAGGCTTAAAACGTGCACTACACAGATATTTCACATGAGCGGTTCATTAAAAGTTTATGGTGTTCTATTATTTACTTATATTTCAGATTTTGGTATCATTATCTGTTCGATTGGAACTACAAATGTGAAATACTTTAACCAAAATATCACTTCCGATTGACCGGAAATGGAAGACAAACTTTTTATTTTTAATAGAATCATCTAATTTGTTTTACATTTTTGGATTCTACGACCATAATACGTCAGTCTTTCATAGCTACATGTTGCCGTTGTTGAGTTATTTAATATTTTCTTTTTTGTTTTAGCATCAATCATCGCATCATTCAGAAATTAATACCTCGGTTAATACTGCAAGTAGAGACTCCAAATTTGCTACGTTATGAATGTAGATATAACTCTAACAAACGGTACGCACACTTCACATTCTGACATACAGGGTGTTCAAAACTGAGAAACAAAGTGACATATTTTCAAATGCAGAAAAGTCATTTCTTTAAATAGAACATACTGTATTTTATTCGAAATTAGGAAATAAATATCATCCCCTATCATTTTATATCAGCATTCCCTATACCTATCTTTAATAGATTTTTAAATAGGAGCGATTTTTTTAAACAGACGAACGCCGTATATTTAAATGTTTGTAGCTGGCTCTGAATGGGTGTAATGTCCAGTTCATGTGTTATTCTTTGAGTAACCATACGAGAAAATCGCTGTTCGAATAATCGGTTCTATTCATATTCATATAAATAACTCAAAAACGGCAACATGTCGCTATAGGAACAGCTATTGAAGACTGACGTACTTATTGTCGTAGATTCCAAATTTGTAAAATAAATTACATCATTCTATCTGAAATAACAAAGTTACCATTTCCAGTCAACCGGAAGTGATATTTTGGTTAAAGTATTTCACATTTATAGTTCCAACCGAATAGATAATTGTGCCAAAATCTGAAATATAAGTAAATAATAAAACATTATAAACTTTTAATGAACCACTTACGTGAAATACCCTGTATATTGTGAATGCAGGCATTGTATTTTCCTGTAATTGGGTTTTTCCTGTACGAAAATAAATTATTATTATAAAAGAAATTATGTGTTACCATACCGGCTGCTACATTTGATTGTGGCAGAATCCTAACGGCGGGATGGCACCTATACGGAATTTTGCCTTCTAAATCTGTTATTTGCTGCTATTAGTAAGAAATCGCTCATACATTATGAGTCATAATGCATTCTCATATTTGCTATACTTAGTAATACTTTCAATTACATATTAAGTATAGAACGACCGCCTACTTTGCCTAATGCTTAATCGATTTCTTAACCGATTTTAGGGCACACTAACACTATTACTAAATATATTGTTTGCAATATCACCATTTTACCGTAGATAAAAATAAGATATCTTAACAGCAATCAACACCGGTTAAATGTACAACGTGACATATCATATAAATTTTGAATCCCGAACCCTACGCTACTGCAAAAGCACTCCTTTCTGCAGCACTACTCATAAAACTCAGTAAAATGACAATAATAGAAAGTCAAAGCCTATTAAAGCCATCAAGATTTCCATAATTTTCAATCTTATCTCTGCACAAAGAATTGGATTTAAACTTATTTATTTTACATCCATTGATTTTATATAAACATTGATTTAAATGATGGGTCTTATTCAGTGGTATTACAGAATGGTATCAAAAATAAAAGTGTCAAACGGGGTGTACTTCAGAATTACATTTTAGAGATAATTGAGAAAGTCACATAAAATTATGTACGAACATACCAGAATTCCTATCTTTTAGCGTACAGCTTTAAATTTCGATTGGTTTCGAGCTGTGGTAAAACTGGACAATTAAGGACAAAAGACTTAGGGATACGCGGACGTTGAGGGTCTAATATTAGTCTCACTAAAACATGTGAAGGCATTCTTTTAGGAATGAGCTCCTACTACGTAGCTTCTATATATCTATTTAACAAAAACTTCGCGGTTGAAATCACGGTCGGATAAGGATACAGTCGAGAAAGGAAACGTGATAAGTCAATGCAAAACGGAGTTGTATGTAAACAACAATAGGTGGGATTTATACAACCATCAAAGAGTTCATTAAACACTATAGGTTTTAATCACACACAGGAAAGGTGTCTGTAACACTAAGTTGTTTTACAGTAACATTTTATTATGGGCTACATAAATTCTCGTTGTATATGCACGTGCCAATTTTGGGTTGACTTAACACTTTTCTTTTTCTCAGTGATCTCAATGTTATCAAAAACTAAGAACGAAACTGGAGCTGGCATGTGCAGTGAGGTGAGGAACATAATCTCGCTTCCACTAGGAAAGTGTGCCACAGACTTTCAGCAGAGACACACGTAATATTGCGTTATGAAGCATGTGGATCTATATTACAACAACGAACCAATCAAGCGGGACTGAGGGTGAACTCCAAGGTCCAATCACGACTACTTTGAAAATACATAAGGAAACTGAGCAGCCTGACAGACCGCAATAAAATCACTTAACTGTGAGTGGCCAAACGATTCGAAAACCCAAGAAAACCGATGAGTTAGCGAGAAAAAGATCATTAGCTGCATATATAGGCCTGGAACCTCTTCTAGGAATGTCTGATTATACAGCACGAGAGCAGATAAAGACTTGGGTGATAGAGAAACACAAAGAAAAATTAAGGAACTGTCAAAGAAGAAGACTGAAGAACTACTGCAGTTTTCCTAACTGAACATTGTACAGTGAGAAGACACCTACCGAACATATACTTCAGCACTGGTAGTAGCAATTATAGACTGTGTAAGAGAATAGCATGGACAGCATACCTACTACATCCTGTGTGAATGCTGGACTCTGAGCGCAAAAAGGCAGGTAATTTTGGTAAACTAAAAGCGAACCTAGATGATTCATTCCGCCAACCAGCCAGGGACCTATCACTACAGGCTTACAGAACACTGGAATGGCTCATATAATTCAACAGATTAAAGAAATAGAAGAATAAACAGAGGCCAAAAGATTGTATTGTTTCCGGAAATCTTATGTCAGATGCCCTCCATAATCACAAAAGAGTAGTGCAATATAATGTAATTTTGAATACGTTTATTTTTCTTATAATCTGTATCGTGACCAGTGACGTAATGCAAAATCTTGACTCCCTGCCCCTCCCCCCTCCCTGCAGATTTTTGTCTAGTTGCGATGTAATATACTCAAATCCTTATTTAAGCACATATCACAATGCTGATGTAGATGGAAAAATTATAAATTTACAAAGAAAAAGAATAACGGCTACGGTATTGTCACGGAACCTAACCTAAACTACTCCGTAACTGGGAGTAACTCGCTCAGCGGCGGCTCCTCTTCAATAGTCACGGGGCCATGGCCCCATCATTGCAAATCGCAAATCAATTATTAAAAAGCTTTTATTTTCTGTAAAAATACCGAGAAATACACGCACACATTTAAGTACAAAACGAATGTTGCGATTCCCATGATTTGATGCGGCAAAAGGCGTTTTGTAGTTATTTATGCAGACAAGCGACGAACTGGGGCCACGTCTAGATTGCCCCGATTTCGGACGTTTGTAGGTCTCCGCGCGGAGCTAGCGGAAGCGGGGGTGGCCGCAGTATACGCAAATGTTCAAATTACATTGAAGTGGGGCCAGCCGTATTTTTGCTCGCTGCCCGCTGGTTGATCGAGTCACGCGGCATCAGTATACGTCAGTGCTCGGCACTGCGGTGGAAGAGTCTCCCATTATCACGCCATCGCGAATTAATAACTAGAGTATTTCAAATCAAAATGAACTCATATCGTTCTTAGAGTGAAAATTATGAAATGAAATAATAAATATAATAAAGGAGTTATTCCTGAAAAAACATTATAATAGTGTTATAAGTAAAAAAAAAAAAACAAGCCATGTGTGTAGGTAAACAAACAAAGAAAATAAAATTGTATTTGCCATTTTTTATGTTTATGCTTAGAATATCCATTATATTTTGCTTGCCGATCTTCGCTTAAATAACTCATGTGCTCTGTGTTGTGTTATGTGTTCGTCGATATAAACTTACAAAAACACCTGAATAATTTTACGTTAGTTAAGTCGGTGAATGTAAACAAGTAACTCATGTATGTACGTTCAGTTTAAAAAGGAATATATGCAATTCTGAAGGAAATACGTTAGTATTTATATTTAGGTAGACAAATATTCCCGATAAGAACTTTGAACGTATTTTCATTTTGTGAAAATTATCAATCATCAATATATATATATATATATATATATATATATATATATATATATATATATATATATATATATATATAATTGGTAATTAGCAGTAAACTGCAGAAAAATGTTATCACACAATTTCCACTATATATAAATATATATATATATATATATATATATATATATATATATATATATATATATATAATTTTGAAAAGGAGTACGACCGAACTTCGTTGAAGAATAAAGTAAGTTATATGGGTAATACGGTCTTAAATAAAAATGCTAAATCGCCTCAATATTTCGTTATATATTTATAACTTCATCAGGAGAAACATCTACAATATTATAAAGAATATGAATCAATAGTAATGAAATATTTAAAATAATACTTACAAAGTTAAAATATAATAATCAAATTATATGTATTATAAATTTAGAATTTTTAAAAAGTCAAAAACATTTATGTAAACAAGGTAATGTTACTATGTATTTGTTAAGATGTTGCAATAAATATGGTGAGTTTATTAGTGTCTGTTTTGAAATTAATTGAATTTTGATTACTGTTAATATGAACCATTTCTAGAAATAACCGCTTTTGAAAATAATTACAAAAAGCGGTTATTTCTAGAAATGGTTCATATTAACAGTAATCAAAATTCAATTAATTTCAAAACAGACACTAATAAAACTCAACCATATTATTGCAACATCTTACAAAATACATAGTAACATTACCTTGTTTACATAAATGTTTTTTGACTTTTATAAAATTCTAATTTATAATACATATAATTTGATTATTATATTTTAACTTTGTAAGTATTATTTTAATATTTCATTACTATTGATTCATATTCTTTATAATATTGTAGATGTTCTCTGATGAAGTTATAAATATATAACGAAATATTGAGGCGATTTAGCATTTTTATTTTAAGACCGTATTACCATATAACTTACTTTATTCTTCAACGAAGTTCCGGTCGGTACTCCTTTCAAATAATATTCCAGATGGGTTTTTATCTCGAAATATCCAAAATTATGGTTACGATATTATGAGGAAGATGAAACAATGGGCATCCTTAAATATTAAATTAGCCAACCAGTTGAACAGAAAACACTTTTTGGGAAGATGTAGAAGACAGAATGTAATTCCAGCCATATACAACACAATATAAAGAACATATGTCAGTTATTGACAACTAATGACTGAAGCTGTCACTGGAAATTTCAAATTTTTACAACAGGTTGGGGAATAAAATTCTTAGCTTAGAAATTAACATCACTTATAAGAGCATATCTACAATTAATAACAACATTAATTTGTTAAAAAGTCAATTTCTAATGTGATACCTTCACAAATCTTTAATAATTTCAAAAACAATTTGTTTCAATCTTTTCAAAATAGATTTAATAAGGTAAAGTTACTACTTATTAATAAATTTCAAAGTTAATGAATTATAGAAATAATACAAAAAAATATTTTCTTGATAACAGTAAATGGTTTATGATGTGTCTGCTGTTAATATACCTAAAGAAATATCTGACTTTTTATCTTAGGTTCTAAATTTAGTGTTCCCGTTAGTGAAAACAATTTAATGCAAAAAGATTTTTAGCTGATGTGAGTGTAGGTTGATGATCTACCAGAAACAAATAAAAATTAATAAGAGCAGAATAACTAATAATGTCACAAATCATTTAACAAAATCTAAATTCCTTCCAAATTCATGTATTACACAAACATTTGAAAAAAAAAAAAATTTTAAAAGACCATCCAAATTTATATATTTTACAAGCTGACAAAGGTGGATGTACTGTAGCAATGAATAAAAAAGACTATATAAAAAAACAGAAGACATAATGAACTTATAAAAAATTAAAACAAAAAAAGAAATAAGTGATAATATGCTAAACATATAACTACATATAAAGCAGTACCATCGAAATTATATTGCTTACTAAAATACATAAACAGAATATACCGATGCGTCAATTGTTAGCTCGTTAACTGTGTTACATATAATTTAGCAAAATTTTTATCAAACATTCTTACTTGCTTCTCTGAAAATACTTCTTATAATATTAAAGATACTTTCACTTTTGTTAGTACTATTAAAGGAATGATTATACTCAAAATTTTATGTTGATATCTTTGGATGCTGTGTCATTATTTACAAACATTCCAATAGATTTAGTAATTGATATTCTGATACAAAATGGTCTTTATTGAACCACACACTACAATTTCGAAAGATAATTTATACTATTATTACGTTTGTTTGTAATAATTGTTATTTTTCTTTATGAATAAATATTATCTACAAATTTTTGGTACACCAATGGGTTCCCAATTAGTCAATTTTGGCAATGATTGTTATGGATTGTTTATTAGATGCTGTTATACCTAAATTACCTTTCAAAATTCCATTTATTTTTAAATATGTTGATGACATTATTTGTTCAATCCTAATGATAAGTAGATATTACCTTAAATATATTTAATTCGTATAATAATCATTTACAATTCACTGCTGAATTGGAAAATGATTGTTATGTACCTTTTCTTGATACCAAAGTTATAAGATCAGAAAATAACATTATCATTTTAGATTGATCAAAAACCGACATCTTCTGGTAGATTTATTAACTTTTACTCTAATCATCCTATAAATCAGAAATATAATACTGTGATTGCTATGAAAACAGAATTACACAATTAGCGACACAAGATTCTTAACGACAATTTAAAGAAGTTATTTAAATTTTTTCCAATAACGGCTACCCTAAAAATATTCTTTCCAAATTAATTTATTCTCCAAATTCCTTACATGAACAGATAAATACTAATACAAACTACCACTTTTAATATTATAATTACCTTCGTAGAAGTTTAACTAATAAGTAATAAACATTTTAAAGATTTTAAAAATATCAAAATTGCAAAGTATAATATAACAACCATAAGAACAATCTTCACAAAAACTAAAGACAAGATACCAATTCTGGACCAAATAATTTGGTATATAATATTCCTTGTTGTGATTGTCAAGGTTGTTATATTGGTCAAACTTCGCAAATGCTAAAGAATAGAATAACCCAACATAAAAGTGATAGTCGTATATAAACGTTCATGTGCCTTGTCTTTACATTTTCAAAATTTAGACCACAATTTTAATTATGACAATACTAAATTCTTGATGTTGAAATAATTACAAAAAGCGGTTATTTCTAGAATGGTTCATATTAACAGTAATCAAAATTCAATTAATTTCAAAACAGACACTAATAAACTCAACCATATTTATTGCAACATCTTACAAAATACATAGTAACATTACCTTGTTTACATAAATGTTTTTTGACTTTTATAAAAAATTCTAAATTTATAATACATATAATTTGATTATTATATTTTAACTTTGTAAGTATTATTTTAAATATTTCATTACTATGATTCATATTCTTATAATATTGTAGATGTTCTCTCCTGATGAAGTTATAAATATATAACGAAATATTGAGGCGATTTAGCATTTTATTTTAAGACCGTATTACCCATATAACTTATTTATTATATATATATATATATATATAATATAATATATATATATATATATTATATATATTGATGCTGTTAGTGACCGACACAGATAATAAGGAAAAATGTAGTATAAACTACCAGGCCTTGCAATCAATTAATTAAACTGTTTCGAGTGGTATCTTTATTCAAAGGTCGAATTTTCGTGGGTTGTTTGCCCACATCCTCAGGACATTGAAAATGATACATGAACCAACTTTATCCACATAATGATAAGAGACAGTTACATATTAAAACTTTACAATAAAACATTACTTATTAAAATTGTACATATTAAAAACCCTATACTTTATACCCCCACATAACATACCACCCACAACTAATTAAACGGACGACATTTTAACATATTGATACATTTGATAAATTTGGATCCAACAACCCATCCCGGAGTGCATCAGTGCATCAGTGAACTGTTCACTGTGTATACTACCTTTTTCTGGAAAATTTGAACATATGTTGCAGAAAATGCAAAAGGTTTTAACGTATTCAGTATTCATTTTATTCAGAGCTTACTGCGTTTCTTATTAACTGTCATCTATCAATTCATTAATTGCGCAGTGTATGAGTAATTGGCACAAGCAGTGAGTTAAAACGGAAATAAGAACCGTAATGTGTCTCTGTATATACAGAGAATATCGGTGTTCGATATTGGTGAGATTCAGGCAGATTTATTAATCCATTACGGCAGTTTTTCCTAGATCTGCATTTTATAGCAAAACGTCCCAGGCATTCACTTTTTTCGATATAGGACATTAATTGCCGGACAACTAATTACATTTGCTTATAATTACTTACGGTCAACTAGAATAGTTTATACCATAAATGTTTTCCCTATATTTGCATTCTCCAGAATCTTGTAAGTAATATACCTATGTGTAAATCAATTTCTAGCTAATTAATCATCTTATCTTGAGTAAGGTTTCACTGTTTCCGAGCTTCTTTATATATTTAGTATACTGATCGATAATCTCGTTTTCCTGCGTAACTCGCCAGATGCTCACTTCAAGTCATTTCACTTATCTTTTGTGTTTATTTCTAGAGCTTCCAGTTTCGTGTTCTAAAACGATCAAACAAATGTTCATTTGATAGTTGCTTTTATGTACAACTTTACTCACTGCACTCATTTCCTTTATTATTCGGCTAATAATGCTTTACCTATGCACAGTAACAAGCAAAATGTTCAATGCATGATTGGTTTATTCCTGCAAGAGATAATAAATTTTGTTGCTAATTTCCACTTCCTTCAACGACTAGGTCAGCAATATTGAACACTGTTGAAAATTTTAACACTTTTTTGACTAATTTAATATTCAGGAGAGGTCCACACTCTTTTCGTGTTATTTTGTCGAGAACTACAGAAGTTTAAATTTGACGAGCAAAGATAGTCAAGTATTGTCTTATTGCCAAAGGGGTTATTTTTGTCCAACTGACACGTGGAATTATAAAATCTTCTAGTCACATTTTATTTGATCTAGACTAGACAAATTTTACTAGCTGTTTAAACTAAATGAATGCGATCTATTGGTTGTTTAACACCATTTTCTAAACACAACGTTTTTTTAATATGCAACTCCTATTTCTTAGTGCTATAATATTCTCTCTTTAAGACGTTTTCTCAATTATAAATATGCAAAACCACTCATTCACAAGTTTTGGTTTCAACTAAACGTACCAATTTTAAAATGATTTTTCGAGAACCATTATAAAATTAAGTCAATGTTTAATGCTATTTGATTCAGTCTAAACTAATTGCGTAAATAGATGTTCCCAATACATCTTTAAGATGTTTGAAATTTTTTATGCCCACTGAAATTACGTTTAATAACACGAGGCAACACTTTACAAGTCAGTCACATTGGTGGTTTGTTTTGGATATGTTTAATACGAGAATCAAACACGAAAACAATACACGTGCAATGCAGGTGGTGCGTATTAATGCAATACTGTTTTAGAAGAGGTGGGGTTTCTATATTTCTTCCGAGGGAAAAATCTGATTGGTTGACGCTTCTGAATGTCTAGAAAAATAGTCAATCCTCATATCTGAACAAAGAATTCACACGAAATCCTAGTAATTTCTGTTCCATTAAATACGCGTAGTCAACTCGTCTGACAAAGTTTGGAAAAATCAACACTAAAATATTTGACTAGCGCAAAATTAACGCCAACACCGTAATATTTTCAACAGTAAAAGATTAGAATAGAGTTGGGGTAGCTATATGCCTATTCAGTTCTATTGTGATCTTCTGTATCCTAGATAATTAACTATGAAAACCATGTATTGGCAAAGAAAAGATGTTCAAGATTATTCAAATACCTTTTATAAAGCGGCATTTCACAATACACCATAAAAAAATCTCTCTCAATTTTTCCCAAACAGTTTTTTTATCGAGCTTATGCCCAGCGCATTCACCATTTTTTGATCAATTAATTTTCATTTTCCCTGTAACAACACGTATTAATTCAAAAAAATATTTGACGGATATTTATAGGGATACTTAAGTTGATTTATATCACGTGCAATTTTACAAGGATGACAGTTTGACCATAACTAACTATATACTCTGCCTAAAATATAAAATGCACAAATATTTAACCAATCTTTTGGAGACATGCAATTTCGAACAAAAGATAATTCTTGTAGAAAGGTATTTTATAAAAAAAAAAATGTTTACGTAAAATACTTTTTGGACTTGTCAGCTGTAAACATAACATTATCTGTCAACCCAAAACACTTCGTTTTGTCGCCCTAGGTAGCTTATTGCATTTTTTCTCATTTTGCAGTTACCTCCATTATAAATAGGCATAATTTCCTTACAGGCTTTAATATTATTGACGAAAAATCATCACCAAAAATTCACCTTGAAATAGATATAAGCGAAGGTTGAGTTATCAAAACACGGTGGTACCAATCAACATCTACGAACTGTTGACATATATATATATACATTAATAAGCAATATATTTGCTATAAATTCATTCAAGAACAAGTAATACAGTATTATTACAATGTATATAGGACATCCCACCACAAAACACACATATTCTTTTTGAAATATGAGGACAGATCAAAAAGTCCATGACTTTTTGAATAAAAGAGTTTTTTTGCAAAAAAAATAATTCGTTTCTCAGCAAAATCTCCTTTTAACTCAATATATTTTTTTCAACGTTTTTCCAATTATTTTATCCCTTTCAAATAATCGAATTTCTCAAGTTCATCAAAATACGCATTTGATTGTTCAATTTTTTCATCATTGGAACTAAATATCTTTCCGCCAAGCTAATTTTTTAGGTTTGGAAATAGAAAATAGTCACTATGGGATAACTTCGGAGAATATGGCGGAAGATGTAGCAGTTCGTAGCCCAATTCATAGATTTTAGCCATGACGACTACACACCCGTGCACTCTTCCATTGTTCGTTTGAAGACTTTTTTATTTTTGGTCAAATGCTATCGTTTTTTTTTAATCGTCGTTGAATTGATCCAAAAGTTGACATAATATTCACCATTTATATTATTCCTTTTTTAAGGTAATCAATGTGGATTATGTCGCGTGCGTTCCAGAAAGCTGTCGCCATGACATTGTCAGCAGATAAACTCACCTTGGCCTTCTTCAGCGCCGGTTCGCCCGGGGAAACTCAATTGTTTAGACCGCTGCTTGGCCTCTGGTATTTTTTAATTAATCTATGTTTCATCCACCGCTACAAACTGCACAAAAACGCATCCATATTGTTGTTTAACAACGCCAAACACTCATCCTTTGAGTTGTCTCTCTACTGCATTTATGGTTAATTGTCAGCAAATACAGCACCATCTTGCAGGAGTCGTGATTTTTTTCGACTTTCTCGGGTATAGTGACCTCAATTTGCCGCCCAGAACGTTCGCCGTCACTAGTACTTGTGTGACCACAACCAAACTTATAAACCAATTTTCACCATTGCAATTGATGGTTCAGAATCCCCACCATACTTGTCAAGTCTTTCCTTTATTTTAGCGATAGTTTTTTAAAGAAAAATACTTTTTTATTAGCACTCAAAGTTCACTTTTTTATTTTTACAAAAATACACGAAGTTATGTGCTTTGAATAGCTCACAAACACAAAGTTAGTGACAGAGCTTATTCAAAATTTGACGTACATTTTCAACAGACGGTAATTGAGTGAGCATGTTGATTTTTAATTAGCTACGAGGGAAATTCAAAAAGGCATAGACTTATTAATCCGCTCTCGTCCCTTTCTAAATACCTTTCTCAACCAAAAAAGAAAATAATAATAGAATGTATCTTTAGATATTTCGGGAATGATATCAATTCTCAGTGATGTCTCGGATGGATCCAACAATTACAACAACGAATACGATGTAATATTCATTATACGTTAATCTTAGCTGGAATACGAGATCTCTATATTTTACCACATTTTCCTCCTCCTTTTGGACAACTCTCATCTCGTTTGGGGCATGGCATTTCGATGACATACATCACCCGGCACGCGTAATCTTTCACGATCATGTAAGGTATATTTGCTTCAATTCAGGTCATTGTATGGAAGAGGAAGTTTGAAGAGATTTTACATTGGATGTCACAGAGTTTATTGTTTTATTTTGGTATGGCGGGCGATCTGGCCAGAAGAGGTTCGTCGAAGTCATTTGTTAGAACTGGCCTTTTCTTGATACTAAAAAATTCAAAAATTAAAATGCCATTGAATGGATAAGTAATGAGTTCAGGGAGTGGTGGCGAAAAGCACCAGGACAAAAGAGAGACAAAATGGTTTCTAAAAGAACATAAGCTTGAATTTGCTAAAAGACTTATTAAGTAAAGCAGTGTCAAAATGATAGTAGATCTGGTCATTCTGCCTATTAGTGCATATGCATACCATAGGCCTAGCAAATGACGCTATTTGCAGATTCTACCGAGAGGAGCACCAGTTCACATGTTGTATTTCTACTACTGGGCGTAGAAAATCCCACAGCTAAGGAACCGCTCTAAAAACGATAGGTTTAATTATAACGACAAAGTAGAGAGCGTCTTTCACAAATAGGATCACAATAGATCTAATCTTACAAATATTATGTTAAATATTTTATTCTTTTGACATGTTCTAAGCAGAGTACAATTATTGTTGAACTTTGTACGAATCTGTTACAGCAAATCACATATATATCTACTTTTGAATCGAAATGCAATTTAAAATTACGCAACTAAGTAGATAAAAGCTGTGTTATTCTTATCAAATAAAAAGTTTTATTCAAATCTAAATTCCCCATTTGCCATTGTTCCTTTGAGAAGTAAACTTTTCGTAACTAATTTAAATTTCTATTCGTTGACGATTGCCAGTCTTTGATATGGAGGATACTGCCGTTATATGGCAAGGAAAAGAAAACGGACAGTTTTTAGAATGCGACATACCCACATTCTCCTAAACCGGTTACACGTAAATAGATATTCGAAAGAGGCGCAGCAAAGTAGCAAACCTAGATGCGATTATTCGTTCGCTTCTATGACGAATGGCGTCGTCTGCGGCGTCTTAGAGAGGAAACGCCGGTCGCTGGAATACCGAAGTTATGTAAAAGGCCTGTTATTAGTCAGCGACCTACCGGAAATTAGACTGTGAGATATGTGGGCGTCTGACCTCCATGTTTTAGGCGTTTGGAGAAGATAGACGACATTGATAATGCAAGTAGTTAAGCTTCACCGCGCGCTGCCGGCTCCTCTCGTATTATTAAATTCGGGTAGTATATATGTAACTAGTTCGGCTTCTAGGTTTCACTCTTACATACATACCAACTAGGAACATACGAGTGATTACCACATTGTCTATTAGAAACTCTGTACTACGTGCACACATATATCTATCTATTCAATTATTAGAAAAGTATATCGAAAATTTTAAGACATGAGCAAGTTCTGGAGTATTCTCGTTTGAGATTAGTCTTTACCCCCATCGGGTGTGTGGCGCAAATACAAATCAAAAACAATATTTTCGCGTCCAGGGCTTCGTATTCACACACAATGTGGTAAGCGTTTAATGTCATCCCATTACACACACTGCAGTTAGTATCTCCAGTGTTGATTTAATTGTTGTAGGTGTTCTTTCAAAGTTCCATGTCCTTTTAGAAGATAATTTTTACTGAGCTGCACTAGATCTTCAGTCGTCATTCTTTGATAATGCCTTAATAACCATCTTTCCATAAATTTGCCTTGTCATATTATTCCAGTGTTCTTTGTGTTTTTCTTTGACCCAGCTTCTTCCCAGCAAAGGAAATGGTGAACGTGAAAAGAGTAAAATTGACAATCAAACCAAAGGATACGGAAATTTTGATGTACAATTAGTATGATCAGGCAAATCTCACGGGCTACATATCATTTTTCCCTAAAGCTGAAGATGAAGCAAACTCTCTGAGATCAAGAGGTTTGATGTCATTTTTGCTGCAGAATCTTGAGAAACTGCTATACGACACAAATAGGGGTGAATGTACCACGTACAGGCCTCTACACCAGGACAGTAATCCACAGAAACAGGTTTGCATCAGCTGTACAGAGGCCTAAGCATACTCGCCAAACCAAGTGCGTGCTGATGCGCACATAGAGGGAGCATTTGCTCATATTTCCGCAGCATCAATTTCCAAAGTATCGAGGCATGAAGAGATAAATAAACAAGTTGCAGGTGGATAGTCTACATCAGGAGATCAGTTTAAGATAGGTGCATATTAGAACCGCTCGAATGCAATGCAACGGAAAGGATTTTTTTTTACCTAAGTGTGTATATATATACTGCTCCTCAATCTTCTTTAGGCTAAATTTGTTACGTTACTAGTTTTTAATTTTAATAAACCAAGGTATTGTATAGCATCATGTTGATTATAATGGAGTACATAATAAAATTGTACCAAATTAATTTGTGACCATTTACACACTTCATCTATATTTATCATAATATTAATTAAATATGAACTTTTTACAGGTACAAAATACACAATTTAAAACATAATTCAATTGTACACACTGAAAAATTTAGGTATTTTTGCTTGGCAAAAATCACTTTTTTTGATAATTTTTCGCACTGAATGGTGAATGTAGAAACTTCAGGAAAATGCCGAAATGTCAGAAAATTTCCCATAATACAAGTATTTTACGTGAATATTATAGGAAAATTTCTGTTTCTTAGAAAAAATCTCTAACATTGTTGTATCAACAAGAAAAATATTAAAATTTCTTAAGAAAAACTTAAAATTTCTTACAATTTGGAAAGTTACAGTCATAAATACAGTAATTTTTAAGTAATAAGGAAATAAGCAAGGCGCGCGTGCGTTAACTTAGAATGTTTTGGTTCAAGTCAGACGTAGGCAGAAATGACATGGTGTTCGGCATCAAGTGATTCTGTTTTCTTGTTATTTTAGAACTATTATACTGATTATTAGTAGGCGGTATTAATTAATATTAGAAAATCTGTTTGTTATTCTTTTAATGCTTTCAAGTGCGCACTCTACTACACTTTATTATTTGTTAAAACCTCATTCACACACTAAAAAAATTAGGTAATATTTCTCGGTAAAATCACTTTTTTGGATAATTTTCCACATTCAATGGGGGTAAATGTACAAAATGTTTTACGTAAATATTTACGGAAAAAATTCAGTTTCTTAAAATAAAAATCTTTAACATTGTAATATTACTAAGAAAAATATTAATATCTCTCAGGAAAGACTTTTATAATTTGGAAAATTACAGTTAAAAATAATATCTTTCATTCAAATAAATTACCTTAACAGCAAAAAAATATTTTTTGGATATATGATATCAAGTACTTACGATTTTCTTAAAGAAGCTACTTATTTTTTACAAAGTCGGTACAGTTACAGATAAAGTAGTAGTAGATTTACGTCAGAATTCCATTACAAAACTGTAAATTATCACGTCATGATGTTCTAAACATATAATAGCAAAGTTTTCTGGCCTGCTGTAGCAACTACATACGTTAAACATATTCTACAAGTACAGAAATTGCCGTGAAGGTGGCAGTTCTCCTATTTCACTACACTAACTTTCCATACTCGATATAAGTTTTCTACATGGGAGACATAGTTATCAAATATTTATCTATTACTTGCCAAATAAATATTTCTTAGGAGCTGCTATCATAACAGTTGCCCAATTGCATGCGGTGGCCCTTGATTTTTGCGAATTAACCGCCAATGTGGAGAGGCAACGGGTAACTGACGTGCAGTGATTTTGGGTAAGCATTAAAAAAAAATTATAGTTTGTTTGTCTTTACATTAAATTCTAATTAAATACAGTCAGTCTATCAGGGCATTTCAATGTTGACGTATTTTCCTCTTTGTTAGGAAAAAATTAGAAATACTGAACCTTTCTTTGTAATTTTACTTTTAAACAAGCAAAACTTCTATGGAAATTATCAGGACTTCAGAAATTTTACTTGCGAGTATTCTAGACTACATGAGAAAATTTTGGAAATGTTATCCACATTTCAAAATTTTAGTATGAATATTTCAGATTACATGAGAAAAATCTTCGAATAATTACTTTTAGTTAGAAATATTACTTGTTATATATATTATTAGTAAAAGTATAATACCTGTACGGTTTTACGGGCACAAAATTTCCTCAAAATCGTACAGGAATTTTACCAAAATCTGAGTTGAGTTCTAAAAACTCAGTGGCTCCAATGCACACCTTTTGACTCTCACCATGACGTATTAATTATTAAGTTAAATAAAATTTCTTAAATATTTTTATTGGCCAAAAAAAATAGTACAAATATCGCGCGTTAGGTAATTTACAACGCTCGAATTCTACTTTTGAATCTGAATACTCGCACTGGAAATGACACCTATCACATTCTTAATGTAAATAACTATTCCGACACGCTTCTTTTTTCGCATATGCAATGGTCACTTTGTATACCTACTTACCTGTTTTTGGTGACATTTTATGCGAGGTTGGCAATACAACTCTCCATTTGACATTTCACAACTGACAATTTTTTTAGGCTTTTGCATAGAATTACGCATGATATAAGAATTATGTCCCAAACATGGAAACATGAAATTCCCTACATGGATAAGAAATCCCATTTTAAATAATAAATAAAAGTAAATTAATACGAAATAGGAAAAAAGGACTACAAAACACGCGTTTTACTCTTGTAATACTCGTACATTGAATCATTCGCCGATATCCGTACTCAAACTTATACTCGTGCTGCAAGAAACGTCATTGTAGCACTAGTGTTTTAATATTACTATTTACTAGTCCATTAATATCAATATCAAACACAACAACAGTCTTATTTGGACTGACATTTGTTATAATATTTGTAAAAGTGTAAAAGTAACAATAGAAATACCAAGGATCTCGTAAAGTGAGCATTGCCGTCAGACAAAATATTTTTTTTATTTTACATATAACTAAAGTAATCAATATTTCGAAAGTAAGACAATAAATGCTTAATTTATGAACATTTAGCCTTTTTTTACTCTATAGCAATTTGAATAAAATCTACGAGAAACAACGTATACACTACACGCACAGTACAATTTTTGATCACATTCCAACTGAACGTTTCTTTGATGATGTGTCAAAAACTGACAGTGCATAGATCTTCACCAAAACGTTTGCTGGAACATGCCAAGTCCGTGCAAGCCGATTGGGTTGAATGTTGAATTACACGTTGGGTTACATATCGCACCTACGCCTTCGGTATGTGCGAAGCTTAGGCGGATATTACAGTAAAAGTTCTTTGTCAATAACACAGGACTACAAATTATTTTTTTTTAAAAATGTTTAAATTTCAACAACTAATTATATACAATTTCGGGACTCTGATTATAAATTTCTTTTTCGTTTTTATGTATCATTAATTACAAAAAAAGGAAAACAACTTATACACAATGTACATTTATTCCACAAAATAAAAATGAAGATATATTTCCAAAAAAATAACATATGTGTTTTGTTGTCTGTCAAGCTTAATATCTTTTACGTTTTGTATGAAAACTGCGCTTAGTTGCTTTTTTGTTGTTTTTTTTTTTCAGATTATCGCGTTGCAACATCCAACAATAGTATGTTATCATTGATATGCTTCTATTTACCTTGATAACGTTGTTCCATTTCCCGTATATCCTGATGAAACCTACCATCCTGTTTTTCACTCACTGCACCGAAATTTTCTGGGAACTGATCCAAATGTGAGAAAAATGTACTTTACACTCATATTGCAGCCGAAATGCTGAAACTTCTTTAACATGTTGTTGACAACATCCTCGTAGTTCGGGGTCCTTATAATTCCCAATAAACTTTTCAATAACCCACTTTAAACGCAATCCACGCATCTTTTTCAACAGTATTCATACAATTGAGAAAATCTTTACAAAGCTACTCTTTTTGGGCCCTACAAAAACTCTTCTTCTTTTAACTTTGCTTCAGATAAAGTCGGAAATTTGTGCAAATATATTATAAACACATCCATCTTTGCCAAGAGCTTTAACTAATTGCTTCTTTAAGCCTAATTTAATATGTAGAGAGGTAAAAGGACTTTGGTAGGATCAACCAATTTAGTACGTTGTATGTTTTTTGTACCTGGAACGAGATCTTTTCGAAGAGTCCACTGTTTTTAGCCCAATGTTTGTCTCCTGCACGACTATCCCATTCACAGATAAAACAGGGGATCTTTGTAAATCCTGATTGCTGACCAAGAACCTGGCACCTTTAGATCTCCGCAAAGCATCCAATTATGTTACACATACTGGATTTTCTTTAAAAGAAGCTCCAAGTTCTCATAGGTCTCGTTAAGGTGTACCGAATGTGCAACAGGAATGGAGCTCAACATATTACCACTATGTAGTAACACCTTTTAGGCTTCTTTTGTTGGAATCATGGAAAAGACGTCATTCTGCTTTGTCATGCGAAGCAACTCCCAACTTTGTAACTAAAGCAGGAATGTTGTTACAATATACTAGAAGATCCATCTAAACTGAAATAAGGGCTTAATTTTTTTTAGATTTCTATAGAAACTTGTTGATGTTCCAGGAACCAACAAATCTTCTCACGAAGTCTGCATACCAACAATTCTGACGTGTCTTTCGAAAATGTAAATCTCTTATGAAATCACTCTGTTCATTTTGAGTAAATAGTTCTGGTTTATCACATTCTTCTGGATTAAAGTCTACGTCGTTAGAATCATATGGGTCCTCATCGGAGTCAGATGAAACTATAGCTTCAATTTCTTTTGGTGGAACAGGTACTGATACGTTAGGTGCGTGCGGCACAGATCTGATAGCAGAGCTGACGTTGGGATATGTTATATTTCTCTTATTCTTAGCATTAAAAGCTTTTATGTTGCAAGAACAAAAATAGCAATTATCACTGTTTTTTTTTGTTTCGCCATACCATGGGTCTTCCAAAACTTAATAGTTTTTTTCTACCTTTCGTCCAGTTTCGCAAACCCACAAACCCCCCTGCACACAATGTGTGGTGCCCAGGATTTATCTTAGTCACCAAGTTTATGCTAAAATAAGCATAATATGTTGTCTTTCTTTATCATAAAACTTCCACAAATGTAAGAAAAACAATTAGGATCATTTATACAATACCGTCTTTCCATTATTTAAATTAACAAAACAACGAACAAACATCTACGAAAATACGAAGATCTAAAATCGATACGCACAGTAGTAAAGCCAAATGCAGACTAAAGACAGGTATCCACGTGTTGTAAGATCACTAGAAATATAGAACAGTGTCGTCAATTTAATTTTTTATAATAGCATTTTGCTAAAAAAAAACATCATTATCAAATTTGGACATGAATATTTTCCACATTTATTTTAATTTCTTGAATTAGCTGAATTTTAATAAGCACACGTTTTATAAAAAAAAATCTATACGTGATGGAAAAGAAAGGCTGTTATTATCGAAATCAGGAGGTGTAAATCATTCAAGAAAAAGTATTAATTTCTAAACATCAAATTTGTTGTAGACCTCTGTAATTTTTGTTTTTTTTATTTTTCCGTTTCTCAAGGCAAATAAAGATTATATTATTCTTAAAAAAAAGAGGAAAAAATATCTTTTCCAGTGTAATTAGTTAACTTAAAAGATGAACATCTTTTACAAAAGTCTTAAAGCCCTATAGTTTTCAAATTTAATAACCCTCTGTTCATAATTTGTTGTGTTATTGCGATAGTTAATATAAATTTTACATTATCTGTAATACTTATATTGGATTTTTCAAGTAAGTACTGCTATCTCATTTTTTTAATATATTTTTTTTTATTTTGCAATTTATTACTACCAGATAATATTGCGTTTAAATTTTTCAAGATTGTTGTTTTTGTTTTTCAGATCTAGTTTTCGTTCTAGTGGACCTCCACCAATTTATATTTAGCGCCTTTTACTTTTTACTAAAGCAAAGCTATTGCTCTGTATGTAATTACACTCGCTTTATTCCTTTGTGAATTTACCGCATTTTTTTTTTGCATGTAGACTGTCATAAAATAATCTCTCGTAAATTTAATGGTCGAAAAATTGTTGTTCATTATCTTATTATTAGCGCAATATATTCCGAACCTATAATTTCCGTCTTGCCGCTAGCGCAGCCGGGGTAAAAGACATATGTATATATAAGCAAGCATCCTGGCGTATTAGGTTAAAAAGGCCCGTGCGCTGAATTTAATACATGCATTTGCCACCAAAGCGTGGAGCCATCGTGTAGTTTGCCACCTCGATATTACATAGCGTCATTCACGTACACTGTTTGTTTACTTACTTACGCGTCGCTTGTATACCTCTTACGAAAGGCTGGTCTCGTCCTCGTCTCCTTCCAGCCCCTATGATCGCAAGCTCCTTTTATTCGCCCAATTTACTGCTCGCCGATCCGGGTGACACGAGAGCAAAGAAACTGGGTGCATTCTCCCCCTGGCAAAAATATTGCGGAAATAATGGATTTAATAATCGGAGACCGAGTCGGGAGCTTGAATTATTACCACGGGTCTTTAGGTTAAAATTAAGAGAATTTAACATATTCTTTTTTTAATATATCTGCGCCCTCTATTTTCCTAAAGTTTAACGAAATTTGTCTAAATTATGACATAGAAAGATCAGTATCAGGGGTAGAATCATAATAAGCAAAATTCGATCAACCTCCCATTAGTTTTAGAAGAAAAAAAGAAATTAGTTTTATCCAATTCTTTAATGTAAAATTATTAGCAACCGGTTTCGACTCTATGCCATCCTCAGGCGTAATACGTCAAATTAAAAAGTTAGAAAAAGTTACGTCATTAAATTTTGAAGTGTTCTTACATTTTAAAAATATTAATAAAATAGAATGGAAAATAGGACAATGCACAAATGAAATTGAAAACACGTTAAAATTTATATTGGTTTGTACTTTAAATGAAGAGTACAAAATATTTCTAGTCCGTTTTCTCAGTGTACGCTATGCATGAAGTAGGTACCTGAAATTCATTCCTTATGGTTTTTATTCCAGGGCGCTTGTTGATATTGCTAGTTGGCATAAATCTTCCTTTTCATATAATATAACAACCAAAGGGTTACGAAAAGCTAAGCGCCTTCTGCATCAGGAATCTCACCTAAACATTCTGTCTAATTTTAATTTTAGGGTATTTGGAGCAACTTTGTTGTAATACTTCTGTTACTTGCTTTTTAAAGCTTTTAATACTTTTAGACCGATGTTGATCTATTGATTTTAAGCAGTTAACACTAAGCAAAAGTGGATGATCTTATTATTTGATTCTTTACCTCAACAGTTCTTCCTCTACAATGTTATTTTCTGGCTCATTTACAGGGGAGTTTTGTTGTAGATCTTCCGCATTTGTTACATTATTGTTCTTCCCGTCACTACCTTCCCTGAGAAATTCTGTATTGGATTTATTAAATATACTCTCATTTCCACCAGCATGATTTTCAAATTCTGTATGAAAGTCTAGCGCGTCTTAGATAGTACCGCTAAAATTGTTATGGAATTCATAAACATCGTTTTCATTTTATAACCTCTTTACGATTTCAAGTGAAAGATTTGAGTCATTCAAGCCATTAATAAGTGGAGTGCCAAATATAGGCTCGTATGCAGTCCGCTGAATGCCTCTGTGAAAAGTTCTATTCTTTTTTAATTGCACAAATCTTAGCCCTTCCGACCATTTGGACGTCTGATTCTGTTGCATTCAAGTTATTTAAATATCCCTTACCACCTGATTTGCTCGGTGAATATATCCTTGGCTTTGCGAATAGCGTAACTTCCCATGAATTACGTTTACTTGAAACATATCTAGCCTGTTAATTATTTCATTCATGAACTCCCTGCCGTTGTCACTGTGAAGTAAGCAAAGTGCCCCGACAACAAAAAAATATCCATCAAGTTATACGCTACTTCTTCTACTCATTTAGTTTGAGAGCTTTTGGAAACACAAATTTGGTGAGGCGATCTTAATAATTCATGATAAACTTATAGAAGCCATCCGATTCTCTTTAAATCAAGAAATTATTGGTTTTACTACTAATCCTGTGCGCTTTAATGTTTTCCTTAATTGGCACATACTGCAGAATTTTAAATACTCCTCAATAACGCTTCTGGGAATATTACAATACTTCTCAGCAATTTCTTTTTTATTCCCAATCTTCTTTTCTGACCAGCATCTTTGTGAGCTTCCTCTAAAATACCATGTGCCTCCTTAATATGGTAATAATGCTTTATAGAACCACATTCTTATTGTTACATTTAGCAACAATAATCTTCTCTTTTTCCTTTATTTTTATAATTTCAAATCCATGTGGACGTCTACAATCTTCAGAGCTGAACTTTTCGTTGGCTTTTTTCTTTCTTATGTTATCCTTGACTTCATTTGCAATATTCTACTGATCAACTGTCAGTACAGTGATAATTATCACCGCCACTCTATTCAATCAATTCAAGAAGCTTGTTTTCAAATATGTGCTTGTCAACTGCATTTTTTCAGTCTTCATAATTAAAATGTTTACTTTCGAATTTCGTAATTACAATATAAAAACCACCAATAAACAAACTTCACAGAAACACTTCGTGAACATAATTTGTTGGGTTCCCTGTTTGCGCGCCGATTGGTATCGGCTATTCTAGGTGATATAACTCACAAATCTTTAAAATGTATATTAAAACGCATTTTTAAATAATTTATGGAATTATAAGTAAGAAAATATTTTATAACTTTGTCTTCCTGACTGAATATCATTATCATTGCTGCCAAAGGAACTCCTTAATACATTCCTCATCAGGGGCAGTTACGTGGTTAAGACACTTGTTTTGTGTAGTGAGAATATTGGCTCCGTTATTGCTTTTCATCTAGTCAGGGATCTGAAAGTATAGTTAGATCTATACTAAGAAATTTTAAAATTTGCTTATATAGTGTGATTTAGTGATTGTAAATTTACCAATTTTTTTCATTTACCGGTAATTCGATAAATTATAATTATTATTTATTTTATATGTATAACTGTAAACAATTTTTTTTTTTTTTTTTTTTTTTAAATTAATATGTCTAGCCCTGACTTGCATTTAAATGTTTTAACTATTTATCATTTTGTCAGCTGTCATTAATACTACAACTTGTAAGCAATTACTTATTGTGATTTTGTATATTGTTTTCATTTTAATTTGTATATTTTAGTGCTCCTGATGATGTTTTAAATTAAAACGAAAATATTGAGGTATTTATTTGGTTTTATTTAGACAGACCGATTACCCATATAATTGTCTGATTGTTTATATATATATATATATATATATATATATGGCTTTACATTCCCTAGGGAATCTTAGCCGCTCCTAAGAGCTCTTCCGACATAGATTCAGGTGATGGTGGTCCGTCATTCCACCGCCCCCTTCTGCTTGCAGTTTCATAGGTTCTTGTTTCTTCTTGCTTTTTCGCAAATTTCTTTCCACTGTCTCCTATTCTTCATTTCTGTTTTCCATCCCGTAATTCCCATTCTTCTAATGTCTTGTATAATTTGGTCCTCCCACCGTGTTTTTGGTCTGCCCCTAGGTCTATTAGCGCATGGTTTCCAATTAGTAATTTTCCTTAATAACGACTCTTCTCGTTCCCTATTTATATGGCCATACCATCTCATTCTTTGCGACTTTATTATTCTGACAACATCTTCTCCTCCCAGTACTTCATTTATCTCACAGTTCATTAATAGTCTATATTCTTCGTTAAATTTCTTCGGTCCATATATCTTGCGTATTAACTTTCTCTCAAAAGTTCTT
Source organism: Protaetia brevitarsis (assembly GCA_004143645.1). NCBI lineage: Eukaryota > Metazoa > Arthropoda > Insecta > Coleoptera > Scarabaeidae > Protaetia > Protaetia brevitarsis. The sequence goes on from RXPK01000045.1 coordinate 704,218, forward strand.
AGTTGGATTTCTTCTTTATTTGTTGAGCACATGGTTTCCGCAGCGTGTAACACCACCGGTCTTATTACACTTTTATATATTTTCAGTTTGGTTTTTCTTCTAATATTTTTACTTGCCATTAGTTGTTTATGTTTATAGTACGCTTTATATCCTAATTGAATTCTATTACCAATTTCCCAACCCCTTTCGTTTCTATTATGTATAATTGTTCCTAGATATTTAAAAGATTTAACTTTTTCAAACTTATATTGTCCCACCTGTAAGTCCTTATCCTTTAGTCCCTCCTTCCTTGCTACTTCCATATATTTTGTCTTTTCTTGGTTAATCTCCAAACCTCTTTTTCCTGCTTCATTACTTAAGTCTAATAGTGCTATTTCTAATGTCCTTCTGTCCCTTGCCACAATTGCCAAGTCATTTGCAAAGGCTACTACTTGTACAGCTCTATTTATTATTATCCCTCCTAGATCACATGCTCGTATAGTTCCCTCAATAGCCATATTAAACAAAGCTGTGGATAAACCATCACCCTGCCTCACTCCTCGATAGATATTTATTGCTCTGGATATTCCTTCATAGGTTTGGACTGTCGCCACAGAGCCTTCCATTCTTGCTTTGATCAGCCGTAGATTTTTTCCTGGTATTCCCAATTTCTTTGCATCTTTTAGAATAACACTTCTTTTTTAAGCTATCGAAGGCTGTTTTAAAATCTACAAAAATTATATGTAACACAATATCCTCTTCATAGCTCTTCTCTATAATTTGGTTAAGTACATATATTGCGTTCACGGTTGACTTCCCCTTCCTAAATCCGTTCTGGTACTCGCCAATTGCTGTCTCGGTATATACATTTAGCCGTTTTAATAACAGTGTTGTAAATAGTTTATATGTTGTGTTTAGTAATGTTATTTGCCTATAGTTCTCGCACTTTGTAAGATCTCCTTTCTTTGGAATTGGTACTATTATTCCTTGCTTCCAATCTTCCGGGATAAGTTCTGCCTTCCATATTTGTATTAGCAAATTATGTATTCTTTTTGTCAGCTCTGCTCCACCACTTTTTAACAGTTCATTGCTAATGTCGTCTGCTCCTGAAGCTTTGCCAAACTTTAAATTACCTATTAACTCCCTGCATTCTTCAACTGTAGGATCTTCTATTTCTACCTCCTCTGTTGTCTCGATAGTTGAGTAGTATTCTTCCCGTTCATCGCCTTCTTCTTGTGCATTCGATTTTATATAATCCTCCTATACTTCATTCTCTATGTTGATCATTGCTATTCTCCTTCTTTTTTGCTTTTTTGTATATTGATACAGTTTAGTGTTGTTCCTGTTATCTCTTTCTATCTCCTCCATCATTTCCTCTATCCACACTTCTTTTTTCTTCCTTAATATCTTATTACCTTCTTTCCTTTTTTTCTTATACTCCTCGTAGTCATTCTGGTTATTAGACCTTAGCCATCTCATTCTTGCTTTCCTTTTACTCTCCATCATTATTTCACATTCTTTGTCAAACCATGATTTTTGCTTTGGTGCGCCTTCCTTTCCTATGGTTTTTTCCGCCGCTCTTATTATAGCATTTTTTATACTTCTCCATTCGTCGTCGATGCTTTCCTTCTGTTCGTTTTCTTGTACATTACTTTGATTTCTTCCTCGTATTCTATCTGCTTCTCGCTCTTTCTCAGTTTATACAGACACCATTTCCTCTTGATATTTTTCCTTTTAACATTATCTGGTTTTCTAAATGTCATCTTTGCAATCACTAAATGGTGATCAGTGTTTACGCTAGTACCTCTATATGATCTGACGTCCTGAATCCATCTTTCTCTCTCCTTTTTTATTAGTATATGGTCAATTTGATTACCAACTGTTCTTCCAGGAAGGAGCCATGTTATTTTGTGTTGGGTTTTATGCTGGAACTTAGTGCTTGCTATAGTCATATTCCATTGAGCCGCCAAATTACACAATCTGATTCCATTGTCTGTAGTAATATCGCGTATAATACATATTTTGCACAATATTAGAATTTTGTAATAAATATTTGTATTTAATTATTTTAACAGTTGTTAGAAGTACAAAAAAATATTTAAGGTTCAAATTTTAATGTTATTTTACAATAATGTTGCATTAATTTAATTAAAAATTGCTATTAATTTAAATACGTGAAATGTTGTTATATATTATTATTTTTAAATATTAAAAAATGAGTGTGGGGCGTTTTGCTTCCTACCGTCCTAGCAACAAATGAACATTAATCTCGCTTTTCTTTGCGTTGCATTTTGTTATCCATCTCGTTTGAGACTTATTTTCTCTTAATTTCTACACATTTCTACATTTTTTTCAATTTTTTGCTTTTTTTTGTTGAATATTTTGATTCCTTCTCTTTCTGACTAACTCGGTGGCATGGAGGTTATAAGTTTCTAATCAAAACATTTTGTCAGTTTCTTTTTTATATTCTCTATTCTAGGGCATTACAGCGGCTCCTAATCTCACGAAAATTTAAATTAAAATTAAACAAAAAACATTTCACATAAAATTAATAATTGGGTATATTGTTACTTACACTTACCTGTTTTTTTTTATTTTATTTTCAATATCCTTTTAGACCTTTAAATATCTATAAACACAGTATTTCGTACATACATAAAAATTTCTGGTATGGATTTTTATTTACCGAATTACCGGTAATTTTTTGTAATTTACCGGTAAATTTACCAAACGTTTTTTGGTCAATTTACCGGTAAACCGGTAAATCGATATCAATCCTTAGTGTGATTCACTAAGTGTGCAACAAATGGGAATTTTCTTTATTAGTTGCGCAATTATAAAATAAATACTGCCAAACGTTGGTGCATGCTTGACGTCTAGACTAGGTACACTTAGACTGTCTTAAAATCAATTAGTTTACAGGGCCGACCAAAAAATACGAAGAACGTATAAGAGTAAAGCACTCTCGTTTCGAAGATTACAGCAAAAGGTTATTAAAATTAGTTGTTTAGAATTAAAGAATGCACCCAAATATAAACTCACAGCCTGCTACTAACAAAGAAAAAAATGTGAATTTTGTATTAACTCTTATATAATATTTGTTTTTTTTTTTTAATATTTAACATTACTACTTATTTAAACAGAAGATCTCTTTACAACAATTTCTTTCATATTTATGAAAAAGTGTTCCTAAATACATCTTCCAAATTTAATGAAATATGAAAGAAATTATTGAAAAGGCATCTTCTTGTAGCTAGTTTAAATAAGTAATAATGTAAAATATTAAAAAAAAAAAAACAAATATTATATAAGAGTTAATACAAAATTTATAATTTTTCTTTTTTAAAGCAGCACTCTTTAATTCTAAACAACTAATTTTAATAACATTTTGCTATATTCCAGTCTAGATGCCAAGCATGCACCAACGTTTAGCAGTATTTATTTTACAATTGTGCACCTAATAAAGAAAATTTCCATTTGTTGCACACTTGGTAGACCACACTGTATATTATAAACAGTCATTAAATTACTACCTTTCTCAAACAATGCAAGTGACATCATTTCCAGAAGACCAAATATATCTCGAAAATTAACGAGTTTAGGTCTAATGCTTTACTTATTCAAAATTTACTAATATTACAGTTTCAGTGAAACATCCGGTATATATTTATACATTTTTGATATTCATTAGATATACTAAATCTAAATTCTATTTAAATACTTTTAATACATGTTTCCAGTTCCATTTCAGTAATTTCACTGACCAAAAAAATGGTGACAATGGTGACCCCTTCAGATCACCAACAGAAAATTGGTTTTGACAAGTGCTCTGACCACTTACTGGTGGTTATAGGAATTAAAATATACAGTTCTTCTTAGGGCTGCCCGTAAAGAAACACTCCCAATACGTGGAATTTAAACAATCCCATAGTCAACAGAAATAATGGACAAACACCAACCTATACAGATCTTCTTCTAATACATGTGTAATATTTTCGAGTACGAAAAGTGTTCGTAGTTTGATAATCAGTTACTCATATGAAAATATAATCTGTAACCATTCTGCCTTCAAAATTAACAATTTATTTGTAGGTCAAATGTATTCGTATATTAGTATATTTAGGTGAATATAGTATAGATATGCAGATCTAACAAATATATTTCTTCACCCGTGTCAAGTATAAGCCTGGTAATATTTTGCTATATACCTACATACATTGCCTCCCGCGTCTTTTTCATCGACCCTGTCCCGTTTCTTATCAATTTCCTCGTAAAATGTGAGCGTGGTTGATATTTGATCCCGTTTAGATTTCCAACACGTCATTTAAAGTAATATTTCTTATATTTCACTGTTGTCAAGGTAAACCAATTTAAAGATAAACTCCTGGTTGAGAATTTCCTTTGTGTGTCACTAAAAAGCCGTAAAAGAAACATAGTTCCAAAGTCCCGTGGGGTTACGACATGTGTGTAGGCTATATTGGTTTTTAGAATGCGATATTGTATATAAAACCGATGGCATGCGCATACGTACAAACGTGTATATAAATACATATGTGTCGCTATCCGTAGTCGCACACATATGCCTTTCAGTTTCTATATGAGTGTCGCGAAATTTCTTTGTCTTCCAAGTTACTTTGATGTATTGCCTATAATATATAATATTTTTCTTCTGTTATGTAGTATTTGCGCTGGTAGTTCACTTTGCAGCTGTCTATGAGATGTATATTTTAAACATATTGGTAATTGGTAAGAGAAATAACAGACGCATGGTTCGATTAATTTCCCAACTACTGCGGTCACTAAGCTCTATTGTAGAGCCAAAAGGCAGTAGCAGAAGAGGTTCTCAACTGTCTCTTCGTCTAACATACTCAGCATTCAGAGAGTCCGACTTTGTATAGACGCTTCTGAACCTACAGTGACCAGTAAACACAAAAACAGCTACTTTGACACTTTTGGTATGATTAGATGAGGTATCCTCCTTCACAATCACCAGATCAAGATGTTATTCCAATACTTCCTGATTTGCTTAAAAATTGATTTATTGTTTAGCTACCGTAGGTGTCTATGGCTGGTACTAGTCTCTGAAACTGCTTCGCAACACTCTTGCTCACAAGCGAGTCTGCTGGTTCATGTTCGGAAATGTGTAGGTGCTCAGGTACCCTGATGAGGGATAGATTATCATCCTCAGTGTATTTAAAGTGCTTTTAGAGCTCGAGATTAGCTTCGAGTTGCATTTTGTGTCCACTGAAAACATTTATAGATTTGTGTTGGTGATATTTTTATTTATAATTCAAAGCAGTTGCAGTTTCTTCTATTGGCTCTGAGGTTTTTTTTGCAAATACATATATATTGCTCTATTGTTATTTAGGTGTTAACTTTACCGAAAACCATTTCTTGTCATTGATTTGATACAATAGATATATTAATTTATCCATCAATTTGATAGGCATCATCTAGCGCCTAGATGTGAGGTACCTACGCTAGTTTTAGTTGCAAAAATTATCATTATCTCAAAAAGTGCAACAAATAGGTTGGTAAATATATAAAAAGTCAAAAATGCGTCATAGATTCGAAAAATCGAATAAAAGGTAGGTTCTTCAAAGGATATTCAGTTCAACTGGTCAACCTAAAGTATTATACGGAGAAATTCGTATATATACTTAATAATAGTATGTATAGTGGCTTAAAGTCATCCTACAATTATTATTAACCTTTATAGATACATATTGTAGTTGCAGATCGACAATTTAACAATCTTTTACGTTAATAATGAAGTTTCCATTTCCATTCTTAATTCACGTTCAATTATTCTTCCACTTATTAGGTATAAGTATATACGAATTTCTCCGTATAACACTTTAGGTTGACCAGTAACACTGAAGATCCTTGGTAAGGTGAAACATATGTATGCTAATATCAAACGAGTGTTACACACGTTTTTAATGTGACCTAATTTTTTTAATAGCCCAAAAATAATTTTGCTATTACCCTATTACCAAAGATCGTCGCATAAATTTTCTACTTCAATAAAATCAGTATATTAGTGAGTTTTTTTCTTATTTCGTATAAGTACCCTAACAAAAAAAAAGTAAAATAAGAAGACATCATAGTCGGTAAAAGGTATTGGTATTCACAAAATTTGCAACCACCATATTTTTTAAGCACGAGTGCCACTGATCCAAAGTCTGTCTACCGCACATTTGAACGACATAGATTGCAAGATGAAAAATCGTTGTAGTATTTTTTACTCTCAAACTGCTATAAAATATTACTGCGCCCGCACCTTGCTCTGTTATCGAACCGGCCGTAAGACATCAGGTGTCTGCCTACGGCAGTGTCTTTACGTTGCACCTCCATTCCTCTTTGTTTGGAATAGACGCAGTAAAGTGACCACTGCTCAAATAGAGATCATCTCGGATGGCACTTTCAGCATGTTGGCGGAAGTAACCGAAGTAACTGCTTATTCGTCGTACAGACATGAGTATGTGGTACATTTATTGGTTCGACTAGGTTAGAACCATGACGTCGGAAAAAATACAATCTAAAATAAAATAAAACTAGAGTGAGGACATTGGGTGCAGTTCGCTAGCAAGTGTTAGTTAGCCAAGCGTCGATCGGATATATGCAGTAGCGTAGATAAATTGAAAGTTATATTTTATTAATCGTTAAGTACGTTTTCGATACGATTGTAATAGGAAGTCACTATAAAATACTTTTCTAAATTGTTCGTTGCAAATTGGTTTCGTTAGTAATTCAATATATTTTTAAATCTAGGGAAACATTCACGTCGCCGTGGCGTCACATGAAGTAACTGGGGCGAAATGGAAGTATCCATTTAAATCCTAATATTTTAAATATTTGAGTGTTAAAAGTGCTGTTGGAAATTTCTTTTAATTGCCTATCTCATGCGAGACTCGGCCTACCACCCAACGTAACCCACAGTACAGGCCGTCTCTGGACTTCGGATGTCAACATTTCCACATATATATCTTCTATTATAACTGTAGTAATAGCAATAAATGGTGCTCTTGTCACACGAAAATTTCAAATGTCGCTCGCTGCCGTATATAATCGCCCGCTAATTGTCGCGTCCACTAAGGACACGTCCATTTAATTCTATGCGTTTAAGTTAGGCTGGTGTCACACTATCAAAGGTTTGATAAAACACCTTTTATAAAGATTTCATAAAATATTCTTTGATGCAAAGGTTAAAAAAATATCTGAAAACTAGTATTACACTACATAAAATATTTTATCATAGTTGTCGTGATGGATGAACAAAACTCTGTGCTTATATGACTTCAATTAGTTCAGTTGTCATAATTTCTATAACATTAAAAAAAATCGCACAATTGCGAGTAAGAAGCAAAGAAGCCGTGAGTGGATTAAAGTTGAAAATAATGTTTTATATTGGAATTTTACAACCTTTCTGTTTCAAAATTTAATATCAACAAAATAAGAAAAGTTATATCGAAGAATAAATATTTATATAGAATTTCTAACCTATACGTAGAGTGGAAAGTGTACCAGTTGATCAGATTCATTTTGTCGTTTCTGTTTTTAATTTAATTTTGTTACTGTTTATTTTTACCTCGTACCTTGTCTTTTAATTATGAAAAAGTGATTTTATTTACAGTGTAGTGCTTACATAGATAATACAGTATGAATAAAGTATATTCATATCAGCCTAATCTGATATTCACATTAAATATTTGCAGTCTCACCTTCATTTCTGCTAAATATTATATTATATATCAGTGTGTGTACATATTCCTTGATACGTTTTTAATCTTTAATTTCTATTTTTGTAATCTTCGTGTTGAAGATTATACAAAAATTCATAACTTTCATATTCAGAAAGTAAAGTTTTAATAGCATCACATGACCATGTGAACTTAGCTGACGTCATTTTGTAAAATCTTTTATCAAATTTGGTGGGATGTAACTAACTTTTATAAAAGATCTTTTATCAAATCTTTGATAGTGTAATACCAGCCAAGGCCTACTGTCCACGTAGCCCATGTCATACCCATGACATCGTCATTTTACGCTTGTGTGTAGCTTGCTTGTATTTTGGCTAGAAAGGGACAAAACTGTGTCCACGGTGCGGCATCGCCGCATTTGCGTATCGGCATGCAACTCGTACGGCAACCTGCCACTACTTAAGCGTACTGCGAGACGCAAACACGTCGTTGTGGACAAAATGGTGGCCTCAGCAGCCAATTGTGTTCGGATTATCGAAGAATATCCTTGTTTCTACAATAATAAATCAGCAGAATATTCGAGAACAGACGTCACGGATAAAGCATGGAGTGAAGTGGCCAAAAAGAAGGCTTCTAGTAAATAATCATATTATTTATTTATTCATTTACGCAGTAATTTCATTGCTAGGATAGTGCACACTCCGGTCTCAAGAAATAGTTTGTTAAATAATTACGTAAACCGTTTGGTGTATTTATCACCGAATGTATTGATTGCGTACTGTACTCCTTCATGTTTACGTACATAATTATGTAAAATACATATACATTTTACTATTGAAACTATTGTAACATAGTTGCGACATGTTATAGGTGTTAAAAGAACTTGAAATTTTTGTAATATCATACCAAATACACATTCAATTGTTTTTCGTCCACGGCTCAATCTATGACTCAATATTCTTTTGGTGTTGTCTGTGTGTTTCACGGAATATGGTCTCATTCAATACTTTTTTAAGGGAAATACATTATCCCCAACAAAGTAATATGGAAATATATTTCCAGAATCTTCGTCATATAACGGTGAGCCTGAATTAGAAATGTTTAAGCCATTTCTTTCTAACCACTTTTCCAAATTTGACGCTTGAAAGCCGCCACCACCACTATTTATTCCAGCAAATCCTCATTCTATAGCCGTAATATATTCGTCTGCATCGCAACATCCTAATAAAATAATTGAATGGTATCCTTTATAGATTGTAATTTGTAGATTCTGTGTTAGGATACTTTTTTTTTAATTCTTATGTGTTTCCCGTCCACATATCCTAAGCAATTTGGCAAATTCCAAAGTTCGTAGTATCTGGTTGCAATACCCTTCCATTCATCTGTAGTTGGTACAGGTATGTCGGTGTCTTTAAGTGCAATTCATGTAACTTCTGTCGTCTCTGCTACGTGATATAGTGCATTCTGCTCGAGCAAAGTAAAATCCTAGTGCTCGAAAACTACAGCCAGTTGATAGGTATCTGGAAGAAAAGACGTATGATATTGTAATATGTATGTTTCTTTGCAGTGAACGACTGTCAAACTAGGTGGAGCAATATAAGAAATGGATTCTTAAAACCAACTTCTAGTGGTTGATCAACGAAGCACATTATCCTATCTATATGATGAATTACAATTTGTTCTCCCTTTTAAGAAAGCAACTGTTCACACTGGTGAACTAGGCAATGTCCCTTCTTTTCCAGAGGCAGAGACTCGAAATATATCAAATTCTTCAACTAACAAAGAACCTGCTAAATCTGCTAAAACAGTTGCCGAAGAATCTTCTGAATCGGCCTTAACCAAATTTAAACGACCCAAAATAAGAAAAGTTACCAAGGAAGCGGATAAAGCGTATGTGGACTGGATGAAAAGAAAAGAAACAAAGAAGGATAATCCAAGAAAAATGTTTTTACTTAATTTATTATCAGATGCGGAAAGTTTGAGGAACAAATGTGAAAGTTTAGAATTACGGTGCTATTATTACTCGAGGATATTCAGTCGGGCTCATCACAGCAACGGTAACCATACAGGACAACTATTCGCCAACACATGACCCATAACAATACAGCGACAATTTCACCAATACAACACTCGGAACAATACAGGTATTATTCGTCAACACAGCAATTACAGTGCAGAGACAATTATTCGCCAATTTTTTCTGTAGGATCTAATTCAATTCCGACGACTGCTGTTTTATTAATAAACCGTTTTCTGTTTTAATTTACTTTGTTTTATTTTAAATTTATACCAATAAATACTGTACACAAAAAAAAAACTGTTTAAAACTTACCTCAAAGTTATAAGTACCCTTTCTTCCGGGCTGACACAATCTCGCATTACAGTATTTCGTTTTTGTATCAAAGGTCCAACAATAGAGAGTTCGGTACGTATTTTTAATCATTCGGTAAAATGATTGAAAGTAGAAATCATCTTCTGATAGCTCTCTTGCCGCAACAAATAATCTACAATTATTTTTTTTCAATATATAGATGAAGCCAATAGAATCTACGTCTGTGTAGTCGCCTTCTAATAAAATTGTATACCGCAATCACGTCTTCATCATCGCCTGATGACATTTTCGCAGTGAAATAAAAACGTGCTTCTGCGATGCTAAACTGGAGAGAAATAAACCGTTTTGTAGCTTGCATGACGATTGTGTGAACATTATGTAAGATGCAAAGTACGTCTATCGTCATTTATAGTTTGCATGCATTCGTCAAATTACGCCTCAGTGGACAGTATGCTTTATTTGCGACTGTCGCTGCCGCTCGCCTCCACCCACAATTGCGTCTACTAAGGACTCAGGGTTACTGTTCACGACGAGATACTTGTTTCGGGTATACTTTGACGATGCCTGCGCGAACAAAGTACCTATATGTGCTTGCTGCATCCATATTAAGTTTAATAATGCAATAAAGTGTACGACAATTTCTATAATACAACATATTTAACGTGTAATTTAACTAATGTAAAAGCTTGCTAAAGATACGGATTAATAAAATCATCAAATATTTTATATTAATAAGCTTGTTACACCCATTGGTAGAACGTTGCCCCCAATTATGGCTCGAATCACCCTATACCATCTTGTAGCGTTCTACGCCTATAGAAAGCGCGCATTGAATTTAATCTATAAGCATAGGTTAAATTCAACTTTAAGCCCTCATATCTTTAGTAACACTCTGAATTTCGCCGATATTTTATTAACTCGGCCTCTCAAACATCCCATCACATGCTCCATACTTACATTCATTATAAGACTTTATCCGTTATAGTCGTAAATAATACAAACAGTGGAACGAGTTCTACTATCAATAAATAGGGAATGACTGTGAGGTTATAAAAATTGTTTGCATGTAGTAATATACTCCTCTAACACTAGGTAACATCTGAGATAATAATAATAGTTGCTATCTACAACGTGTGTCAAAAGGTGCGCACAATAGGGGATTTTTCTTTGTTATGAACTTTCCTAAAATTGTAATAACGCAGAAAATTTGAACATCTTTTAAATCAAACCCAATTTATCTTCTACGACTTAAGTATTTAAATTGAAAGAAGCTCCCAAGCTTCTTTCACTTAAAGAAAGCGAGACTGAGGCTAGTTGCAACAGTTTCTAAAAAAACGACCTCTTACATTGTACAAGTCATCAATAAAATTATTCACTGTACTGATCGAAGGTTGAATTTGTGATAATTCAAAATTCTTATCTCGTAAATAGTGCTTAATTTATTCTTGGTTTAAAATTTAAACATTCTTAAATGCATTGGGGATAAAAGTAACAAGCAAGGGTTAAAAGTTAAAATAAACAGTTAAAAAAAGATAACAGTTAACACTATACCGTGGTCGACAAATTTTAATTTCAGTATAGGGACCTTATGCTATGCATAAAATGCAATGCGCATCAATATCGATGTTGGAACGATATTGGGCGTTAGGCATGGGCAAGGGAAACACGGCTATATGCCTGTTTCTATTTTAAAGCGGCGCGCTCTTTCCTACTCTCTGCTTTCCTATATCATAATTAAATTTTGACGACTACAGTATACTCCTAGCTTTCCGAACTGAAACAGTGTCTTGGAAACCCTCCTGGCCGATGTTTCGTTTACATTTGTATGGGTCATATTCGTCTGAAACTGAAGAACTAACTTATAGCGATAAATTTATATATGGGTAATGGAATACTGAAGGAATGCCTAAAGAGCCTAAAGATGATAAAACTAAATATGATAAAACTTTTTATAGGAAATATATGCGGAAAGCGAGCTAGAGAACTGCTACAAATGAGAAGAAAACAGCTCGGCATCATCACCGATCTGATGACACATCATACTCCGGTGAAGGAACACTTGTGCAAAATCGACGGTTCTGATGAAGCAATAAATAATTGCGAAAGCTTAGAAGTTGAACATTTGAGTATCTTGTTTCAACCTTGGCTGCTATACCCATTTAACCTTACCTTCCCATACAGGATGTCTGTCATAAATTCTACGAAGAAAAATAACATGACTTTATATAACCTACTATCTTATACTACTATCTTTAATAATAATGGTGTTATTTACGCTTTTGTAAAAAAATGCGCTGCTGCAAGCTTTCGGTTAAGGCGGCGTAGTTTGTATATGCATTTGTGTTCGATATTCATATTTTAAATATCGTACATACATACTTAATTTGATACAATAGTGAAATTAAAGCCGATATATTTATATACAGGTGTCCACTATGGTCGAACATTTACTTGACTTTAGCCCAAGGTAACTTGATTTTTTTAAATCGTAGCCTATATATGTAATAATAATAATTCATGCCTTGGCATCCCCCACAGATTTCACTAATTACAGGGGCATCGGCCCAGCCATAAGGTTTTATTACGCCTGCGCCTGTGGAGCGACTTAAGATGTTTGTCTCTTAGCATTCGCCAAGGCGTGAGGAAAACCACGAAAACCTCACACTAAGAGCAGTCCGTCGGGCTCGAACCGAGGATCCCGCGACTGGTAGCCAAGCGTGCAAACCACTAGATCATCAGCCGAGCTTATATCTTTGCTTATGTGAAATTAACCCTTACGCAAAGCCCTTTCAATACATACTAAACATTTGTAATGCCTCATGCAGGATATTGTAGATAATTATTTTTAAATAAATCCAATCAATTTTAAAGCCAGCTCAATATATAAATAGGATATAAGTAAATAACGCCGCAAATTAGTAAGCAAACATCGATATCAGATCACAAAAATACAAAACAAACAATACGTTTTTTTTAAAAATAAAATTTAATGTCATTCGTCTAGATTAGATTAGATTAGATTAGGATTGGGATGGCCTATCGATCTGTTTCACCGCGACCTTTTCAGATCTATTGTGATTCCCTTTTTTCCTAGAGGACGCTCTCTAATTTTGCCCTCTTAATTAGGCCTATCATATTTGAGAGCGGCTTCTTTATGTAGCTACTAGCTGTGGGGTTCTCCTCCCCCATTACTAGAAACCTTGTCCTCGCCAGGCCTTCACATTGGCACAGCACATGAACTGGTGTTTCTTCCTCCTCTTGGCAGTATCTGCAGGTTGCATCGTCTGCTAGGCGTATGTAGTACATATGCCTATTCAGTCTACAGTGACCAGTCAGCAGACCTACAATCATTTTGACAGTCTTCCTGTCTTTATTCAGTAGATCTCTCGTGAATTCAGGCCTCTGCTCCTTTAGGAACTCTTTTGCCTGCCATTGTCCCGGTGATTTTTGCCACCACTCTCTGGACTGATTGTATCTCCATTCATTGATGGATTGTCATTCGTCTATGAAACTATATTACCGATGTATGATAGGCTATGGTAACGGTCTATTCCCATTATAATCTACCAAAAAATCATTATCTTTAATTAATAGTAGCTAATAATAATTAAAAGTCAAAGCTATCAAAAAAAAAATTGTTATGTAATACATTTTCCGTGATTTCTTTTTTTGTGGAGTACCTAAAGAGACTGTTAAACTACCCCAAAATTTGCAAAAGGGGATAAAAGTATGCCTAACGAAAAGAGGATATATTTTTGAACATCTGCTATAAATTTTGATAATTAAAATGATTACTACGTGTAAATACTTTTAATTAAGGATATATTTTGTTGTGATTTAATGTTCAATTGTTTTTACTATAGATGAAAGACAAACATTAAGTAAGTTTAATGATTTATGACTAAAATACGTACTATTTAAGTAAAGATATAATAAAATAAACAAGAAAATAAATAAACAGTCACTGAGATGTAAGAAGAAGTATTCATACAATATTATTTGTTGAAAGTTTTGACGTTTAACTATTATGCCGGTGAAATAATTGTCATGTCCTGTCCTATTGAACATAGGTATTATTATTTCTGCTAATTATCATTAAATATCATTCTTTTTCCAAAAAATATGTCATTAGTTTTATATTTTATTATTTGATACTAATACATATTTACTAATTCGAGGCTTTATTCAATTATATAAAGTTTATATACTAAACCAACATGAAAATTAATGAAAAATTCGTTAGATTTATTTAAAATCATTAATTATCTACAAAATTCTGCATGAGGTAACATAAATGTTTGGAATAAATTAAAAGGGTTTTTTGTAACGGTTGATTTAACACAAGCGAAGATATAAGGTGCTATTTAAAATAATCAAGCTACCCTGGGCTAAAGTTAAGCAAATGGTCAGGATTACAGTGGACACCTGTATATAATTATATTGGTTTCAGTTTCACTATCGTATCAAGTTAAATATGTGTGTATTATATTTAAAATACGAATATATAAAGCAAATGCATATACAAACTACACCGCCTTAAACGAAAGCTTGCTGAAGAGCCATTTTTTGCAAAAGAGTAAATAACAATGTTGTTATTATAGATAGACATATAGTAACTTATATAAAGTGATGTTATTTTTCTTTGTAGAATTTAAAAATAGAGTAATATACAGCCTGGGCCACCACATTCGCGTCGGTTTACATACATATACATACATATATATAGTGGTAACATATTTTCAATTTTTTTTTTTGTTAAGGGTTATACAGGTTCTGAAGGACCACATTTCAAAGTTATTTTGAAGTATACACAGTGATTCAAAGAAAAGTTACACACCACAGTTGTGAAAAATTAAATGGAACACCCTGTATATTATTCCTAACTCAACTCGTTTACGAGATAATTAACTATTCTTCAAAATGTACTTTTAATTTTCGCTATCTTTAAAGGCAAGTAACTCATTTTAAATGAAACAGCCTGCATTTATTATTCAACATAGATAGACGATATTTATCAGCCTAACTTTTCAACTGGCTTTTCCTATATACTAATTAAAAGTCATAACTAAGTAAACTTCAGAAATGTACTTTATTAAAGCGGATAAACTGATGTGTTAAAAACTACTAATGTTTTAAAAAGTGTTGAAAATAATGGCCATCGTTTTCAATGCATAACATTTGGTGTTATAGGTCGAAACGCCATTCTTATTCGCTCTTTCATATTGTCGAGTGTGGTCGGTGGTATATCTTAAACAATATTTTTAATATATCCCCTAAAAAAAAATCTGGGCTCGTTAGATCTAGAGATCTTGCTGGCCAATTCTGTGGGCTTCCACCTGTTGGGATACTGCCTGATCTAATTTCTCCCGAACGCTTATTTGGAAATGCGCAGGAGCACGGTCTAATTGCAACCAAATCTTTGTCGAATAATAATAGGTATATTTTCCAAAAGTATAGCTAAGTATATTTTATAAATTGTAGAAACATGGCACCATTCAAGAGACCATCAAAAAAGTATGGACCTATAACGTGCTTTCTAACTATTCCGCCCCACATATTAACAGACCATCGATATTGACGATTTAGAGTTCTAAAGAAATTGAGATTCTCATCACTGTAATAATGAAAATTATGCCTACTAACTAATCCGTTGTTATGAAAAGTTAACTCATCCGAAAATAACACATAATCAAGAAAATCTTCGTCATCTCCCAACTTTTCTAGAACCCATAAACCAAATTCAAGCCGCCGATCATAATTTAGTTCCAAAAGTTCTTGATGTGGTTGTATGTGGGTGCGTAAAATTAGTGCATCTTCTTGTTCACCCTTAACAAAAAAAAATTGAAAAGATGTTACCGCTTTTCGTATATAAACCGACGCGAATATGGTGGCCCAGCCTGTATATGGTGTTCCATTCAAAATAACGGAGTAAGTATGCATTTTCCTACTTTTGGAACAACCTGTATAATCAAAAACATTTTTGGATTATGCAGCATTGAATTCTGTAAAACTTTTATATAAAAGACCCAGTTTTCGGTAGGACACCCTGAAAATCCTTTGGGTTTTAATTTGGGTGTTCTTTAAACTCAAATCTTGGTTCTTAGTTAATAATTTAGAAGAATACTTGGAGGATAATATGCTACATGAAGCTCCGGAGTCTATCCTTAGTTTTGATTTTAGATACTGCAGCAAAATGATTTTTATTCTTACAACTCGCACACACTTTTCCGTAAGCTAGGCACACTCTTATTTTGTGTTCTTCCACATTTTCTATAAGGTTCTCCCTCCTTGACTGGTCATTTGAAACTTTGCATCTTTAGTACTGCGAATTGGCACTGTTTCTCCTTCAATGTCTTAACTTGAGTTTTACCTGCTTCTACTACTCTACAGTAGTTCATTGCTTTATGTAAAGTCAAGTCGACTCCTAATAATCTTTCTTGTAATACTGAGTCATTTGTAGGAATAACAATTATATCTTTCTTCCTGTTCTCCAAACTCACACGCTTCGGCTAGGATTTTAGAATCTGTCAAAAACTGGTCAAATGCTTCTTCTTGAAGCTGTACTTTGGGAAGGAACTTGAAACTTTCCTTAGAGCACAATACATCTCAAATACTTTAACTACCTTTTCATAACTTTTCTTGTCTTCTGAATTTGAACGTGTTACATAGGTCTATACTTCAGTTTCGTATTTTCTTTGTGCTTTCCAGCCACTTTCACATACATACATATCAAATTGGTATTTAAACCTCTTACAGTTGCACATTTCTTGTGTTAAAACTAACGATTTGGGTTTGTTTAGGTTTCCCTCCACTTTCTTCTAGTAATATTTTCTGTATTTCTAGTAGTAGTATTTCTAGTACACCCAGTATACTATTTATTTACGTCTTTATTGGTTCTTTTCAACCTGACACCATGTTATATCTTTTATAGTAAAAGACCAATAACCTCCCTTGTATGTTCATTACTTATTATGTTATTACATAAACAAGAACCTGAACGTGGCTAATGCTAATAGCTCTACATTTTTTTTTGGAAAATCGGTACCCCATTTGTAACATACTCATGTATGCTATGCTGTTTACGTTTATAAAGGTATTGTGACACATACAATATTAGAGCAGTACAATATATTACACTTTAGATACCCATGTCTAATTAATCGTCCATCCATGCAAATGACATTACACTCCTTTGAGTCAAATAGATTTATCAAGAGGACCGGCAATCAGTCATCTCAGAAAACAATTTAAATTCCGTTCTGAACACATGGAAAGAAGAGAACTGGGAGCCGATGAAATATACGCAATGGTGGAGGTGAGGGAAAAGTCGGGTTGGGAAATACTGGAAACAGCGCAAATAGGTAGGTGAAATATGACGTAAATTCGTAACAGTATGTGGTTGATTAGTTCGGCGGTATTCTCCAGAGTACTGGCAACCGTACCTATATAAAAGTAATCTCTGCATAACATTTCAAACACGCGCATATATATACATATATGTTTATGTATGTGTGTGCCTGGGTGAAATTGAAAACACATGTTCTTGTATACCTACTAAATTTTTGGAAATATTTCAATACATAGATATATCTGCGAAAATAATTTTATTATTCAGTGATTTATAAAAGCGGTTAAAAGGTTAAATTTCGGCTATGTGAAAAAGCGGGAGCATTTTTACAGCAATATTCATGGTACTCTATACAAAATAGTGGAAATTTTAAAATATTTGGTATTAAAAAACTATTCATATAAGAACTAAGGAATAGTAAAGGAAACTGAGCTAGATATTTGTTAGCTCAGGAATGATGAATCAAAAGCATATAATTTATCTGCTGGAAATAAAAGTTCCCTAATAAAAATCCTCAGAACTAGATACAGTTAAGGAAAATGTATGGGGACAGTTCCTTAACACGTTAGTAACACAAATTACAGCGAACGTAGAGGAATATCACCCCTCTCAACACAATCATAGCAAAGCGCAAACATTTTGTGATCGTAAACATTGTAGGGGATAGAATTATCCCGGATAACATGTAATGCTTAACTGTACATTGGCGATGACAAGCTACAGTAAAAGGTTATGACAACCATTATTGTAACATTTACGGCGACAAGCGTAACAGTATGAACTGAGAGACAAAATTGCCGTAGCATGTACCTCCAACTAAACGTAGTTTCCTGAATGTTCTTACTGTAAATAGTGCTCTTATTATCGGCTATTATAGAGTGTACCTGACAAATTCTTGTGTAATAATCGTAATCAAACTGTTGATATGTGGTAAGTAATGTATTACTTGTGCCTATTGGTGCTGTATCTAACTACAGCATATACTTAGTACAAGAACAATAATACTAATTGCTATTACACTCATATATTTTCATAAATAGGTAGCAACTTGCCACTACTATGATTATTTGAGTTTTGCTGCATCTCGTGTGTTTTCGGGGAACCTTGGTAATTCTACTGTGTCTTGCGCATAACCGCAATAACTAGTGTTGAATCACGTAGACACAATGGACGGATAAATCTCCCGTGCTTAATAAAATTGTTTGCTCTTAATACTCGATAATGCCAGTGTTAGAAGTTAGAAATAGAAGAATTGCTTTCATCTTAGGGCTTCAACTCCACCACTTAAATGAATTTTAGGTAACATGGTGCTGTGGATGGACACCCAGTTTTCGCGAGAGTTTTTTCTTTAAGTTGCATAGATTTTGTCTTGTTTACTCAGTTCAGCCTTTGTCAATGTTTCGAGAGAATTTTCACAGATGTAGATTTTATTTTTATAAGATTAAGTTAATGAATTAATTGTTTAATTTATTTATTTAAGTGTTCAGTTTTTTTTTAAATTGATTTCATTCATTTAAATGTCTAGCGTTCGCTTGTATAGTTTATGTTATTATGTTTTGAGATTTTGTCTGTGCGTTTGCGTCGTACGCAGCGGTTGAGATTGTATCACTCAGTTCCTTGGTCGACAGTCAGCGTGAGTACATGTATTTTTAACTTGTTTGCTGCCATTTTGTTAATACTTTTGATATAGAGATTTGATTCGCGTTAATTGAATATATTCTGTCCGTCAAGGAATTCGCATAATAATAATTGTTATTATATTGATGTACACATTATAAATATAAGATCATTTATTATTTTTGTTCGGGAAGATATTTTAGTTTAAAGAGTTAATTTTTCGTTTTTAAATTTTGCCGATTTTCTTTTGTTAATTGCTAGTAATTGTCCACGTTTAATTCAGTTTGTTTTACTTTGAAACAACGTGGATTGAATTTGAAAGATATACGATTATCTTCCTGAGCAAAATAATCTTTTGCTTTGATATAGGAAATAGCATTGTCCTATTGTAATTTAGAATCACGTGCAGTTTTTGATTTATGCCAGGACCCTCTGTTCACGGTTTTTTTTTCTGCAAAAATTTGTATTTAACATTTTTTTTATATATAATAAAATTCTTGGTTGTTTATTAATGTCATTCAAAATTTGTTCTTTTATTTTTAATTAAACCTTTTCAATTTTTGGGGTATTTAAGAAAGTCAGTTTTCTTTCACTCACATTTTAGTTTTCGCAGTTGGATTCAAGTTTTGATTCGCGAGGGTAACTCTGAGTTTAATTGTTCTTTTGCGCCCTTTTAAGATTTTATCCGTTGAGCTAGCTAATTTAATTTTTCCTTTTCATTTATTTAAAATTCTTTTTACATTTTCAAATTCATTCAGTACACAGCAATACGTGGATCATCTTTTGATATGCACCCTTCATAATCATAAACAATATATTAGAATGTATTAAACATTTAAGAGTATCGGCAAGTTGCAAGGATTCCATTCAATCAGTTGGGGTAATTCTTATCCTTCTAAAGCTTGTTTTGAAATGTCTGTTCATGCTATTCGGTTATTTACTTGTTCTTTGTTGTTATTATATAGCTTAAACATTACATTACATTCATATCAGGTAGTCACTGTGTTTGTCCTATACAAAATAAAACTATTACTAATAATACTGCTTTTTTTTCTTAAGTAATAAGTATTATGTACCATCTTTAGCAAATTAAATGCGAATTTAAGCTCCACAAATCTTCGATTATTAATGCAATCGAAGCTACACCAGACTATAGCACAAAATAGTAATTAAAAATTATTTGCAAACAATTTTGAATTATGCATTGCTCGCTACGCAGCACTTACAGTTGCGGTTGCATAAATAATCGAATATTTGTAGAGCTTTCTTTGTACTTTATCAGTTATTCACACAGAGTACAGAGTAAGCTATTTAATAAATATTTACTAAACCTCCTCGTTTCGTACACTAACCATCATTGAACAACAAATTTAAAGTAAGCATTGCTTAGTTGTAGCAAACCATTACCTTTTAGCATATCAGGTATTTAGTGAACGTGCATTAATGATACTGTTTCCTTATCACAAGTAATCCAAATAGCTTGTATTAATTATGAAGGTGTGATAGCCATTATAGAATAGTTCACTCATAGCAATACATCTACTTGACATGGGCAAATCTTTTACTTACCGCAACTGCATATATTCTTTGGCTTAACTACTTCAGTTCAATTATCATCAGTAACTTCAAAACAAACAAAATTTTTTAGCGTGTATAAATATACGAAGCTATAGATGTTGGTATAGAAAAAATGTATGGACATCCGTGTATGCAAATAAACATCAAGACTTAAAAAATGCCGCCTTTGCAGATATATAGCATTTAATATAAATTATGTATTGTATGTATACAAGGTTTTAGTTCCTCTAGGTACTAAGCATTATGTTATAGTAATTCTAAAAATGAAATTGACAAGAGTACTGGACCTCGGCCTTTTAACGCTCCCTGATCTAATAAGCAAATAATTTAACACGTTCGTGGACCAAAGGCTTAGTAGAAAAGTTCATAAAACGCCAACAAAACGGCTTATGTCGTTTTGTCCGCGAACGTGTTAAAAGTGTGACACCAATGTGTGCAATTTTCAGTTTACTATTCTTAACTGCCTCTAATTTTCTATTGAACAGTATTACCTTTAAAATAATAGGTAGGTATGCATATCTTAACGTTTTTGGATAACCTTGTTTACCTTACAGTTTAAACGTATTAATGCTGCAAATCGAAACCGGTTTTATGTGAAACCGATTTTTAAACCTAAAATCGGTTTTTAAAATCAGATTATTGCGTATTAAATATGAAAAATGCATAGCAACTCTAAAAAAGCTCTTTTTCGGGGTTTACTAAAATCGGTTTTGAAGATCGATTTTAAGAACCAAATTTAAGAACCGGTTTTGAAAACTGATTTTTACTGAAAATCGATATTAACTGGTTTTACTGCAATCGATTAACCGATTTTGAGCTTGAAATAGAACCAGACTTTCCGGTGGATTTACAAAAAAGAAAAAAAAACGCAAAATATTTGAATACGAACATGAAGATGAACCAAATATTTTAAATTTTAATTCAAAATTAATCTTTTTTTTTGTTATTTTAGGCACAGCTTTAAATGCAGGTAAAGAAAGATTTACAAACTCTTCTGATTGAAAGAGTCTTTCTAAAGCAGAACTTACTAAACAATGCTTAGAAACTTAGAAACACGATTATCAGACATTACTAACAAAGAATAATTAAAAAAATTCTCAAACCAGCGAAAATAGGAGACATAGCCAAACCAAAAGTAATAATGGTGCGAAGAGGCACTAGAATTTTTGCTTCCGAACTAACCACTCTAAATAATAGTTCATATTTTTAAACACTCGAATAGATAATATAGAATGGAGGCATCATTAAAGTGGCCAGAAATTAAAAACGCCAAAAAGTATGCCATTCCATTAAAAAACAATATAAGTTAGGTCTGGAACGACGTTATAAAACTGTATATGCGTACCTAATTTTAAAATATGAAGCTTAAGAATACCTATATCTTTTCTTAATATTTCTGTTTTGACACTTTTATAATGTCAGATTCATCGAGCTTCCACACACTAATGTGCCACCTGTATATGGAATGACTAATTGAATGTATTAATAACATTCCATTGTTTTTTTTTGTTTCTTTAACATTTTCTTCTTTTCTTATACAAGTTGCGTATAAAGGCTGGCACAGAAATTTCGCACCAGGGCGGCAACATATGTAAGAACGGGCCTGGTGTTGTGTTTGAGCTGCTTCAGTATACCTACAATAGTTTGAAACATCTTTCATGCAAAAGTAAGTACCACCCACAAGAATATCGTTTATAATCCTAACCGAACTGTGCACAGAGAAATCAAATGAAGATGTGCGTGACCCAGGCGGCATCCGGTATAATATTTTTTACTACCTTTCATTTGATTTACTAGCTGTACCGTATATATACTGTTCCTGCGAGTACTGTACTGAACGACACTTACAATAAATAAAAAAGAACATGTATTAAATTGCCTCAATAATTACATATCATTCTAACCTGATTTTCCACACTAAAAGTTGACAAAGTGAACATAAGCCAATTTATCTAGTTTAAAAAGTTATAGTTTATATTTATTATTATATTTAACTAGCAAACCTATATTTATATTTTATATAACTCAGAAATTCTGAATAATTAAGTGTTTGATGTATTTTCAGTGTTAATTATAGTGTAATAGAATATTTCAATAAATTCAATAATAAAATAAATAAATTCAGTGTTATAATTAATAAGAATATTAAATTTATTATCATCCTGAATAACACTAATGCAATATTAGTCATCCCACTTGTTATGAAGCACTACGAAAATATTTACATTTATGCCTATGTTGTATATGTTGCCACATCAAGCATAATCATGAAATTAAATGCTGTATTATGATAATAATTTTTTGGAAGTACTACAAGAGAACATTTGTACCACCCTTATTTCAAGAAATCATTCTAATATATATATCTAATAGCTAACTCGTCATCTTACCCTCCACGAAGGATAAGATGATGAATATGACGTGGATAAATATATTTCAAAATTTTCGTTTCAAATATTAACCACTACGTAATCTAAATGTATTATGTAAAGTACTAATAGCAGCCAGTGACCTTGTAATTGCCTGTCTTTTGTTAGAACAAAATAACAGTCACATTTTTAAGCTTCCTGTCATCATCTTACCCTCCTTTCCCCTACTACATAAGTATAGTAAAAATTAGGTATTTTGTAGTTGTCAAAAATGTGTCAGACTATGACGGAGGAGATTCGAAATTTCCAAGGCAAAGCTAAGCAGGAAGAAGAAAACTATGGCGGATAAAAGTGTCTATTATTTTCTTTCCACTTTGTTGCTTCAGAAAACTCATCCTCAAATCGTGTTCTTACAAGAACTGCTCTTTTTGTCTAACAAATTCCATTTTTCCCTCTCAGTCTTTCTTAGTTGTTGGTTAATAGCAGTGTAATGTTTGCCTACTTTATATTGCACATTTGTTTAGAAGAGCCTTAATATTATATTTAAGATGATATCATACAGATATTATGTTGTGCGAGTACAATTTGTGCAATTCAAAATGCACAAGTTGCAAAAGACAAAGCAATGATCATTACTACACGGTAACGTTCTGAAATTTACCTCAGACACATTTAAAGAGTTAACATCTCACTTTGTGTAGAAAATATAAACAATGTTACAATTATGACGTGTACATTACAGATTGCGCGCATTGTACATACATGAAATTTTATATGAGGAAATACTGCGCCTCTTTAAAATACAGATACATAAATACTTTATCCACGGTTATATCTAAATTGAGTTAATGATTAATGATAAAGTTATGGCTAAATGAAAGGCAATTTTCTTAGTTTGCTTCTATTTTCATACTTATATCAATACTTATATGTCTGATTTTATGTATATTGTTTGTTTCGGAAAATTGTTAATTGCGCAAACGTTATTTACAAATTTTTAATATGTATTTTGTGTAGTTGACAAACAACAGTAAGTTGTGAAATAAAAGAGAAGTTATTCCGTACTATTATGTAATCAATATTCACTTATGGTGTATACTGTGTATAACTTGAAAAAGACATTAAATAATGTTGAAACTTCGCTAAATTAAGAATTTAGCCATAATTTCCCCTAACAATTTTGTAGCACAATAGAATATACTGGCTAATTAATAAACTCAAGCAATTAATGATAAAGAACAACAAGTTTGAAGCTCAATCAATGATATAGATAGAGACATATTCGCTTACATGTACAGAAAAAAAAAATGAAAAATATGGAAATGCATAAAGTACTATAAAATACATTTTATTTTCTTTGTGTGTTATCATATGTCAGTAGTATATGAGTGTTTTTTTTTGTAGTAATGGGGGAAACAGTTACTTTTCATAGCGATTACATCCACGAAGATTTGTCGACTTTTAGAAAACTGATAGTCGTCTGCTCTGTTTCCATCTCTGGTATTGTTTAATTTTGTGATAATTATTTTTTTTTCTTTTACAGAGAATCGCGACAACACAATGGCAATGGAAAATAGATTGGATTATAATTTTATTGTTTTATTAAATACTGAAATTCTCATACATTTTTACTTACTTCCGCGAGTGCGCCTCCATATACCCAATTCCTATTTTCTTTTGATTGTCGCAAGTTTTTATAAAGATTTGTACAAGCTTATGAAAACCTTGTCCTGTGTCAACTAGAAACCTGGACATAACCTTGCAACAAGCTTACACCCTTGTCAATGACAAGGTTACCGACAAGCTTGCACCCTTGTCGGGACACCTTAATAAAGTCTGTGAAAACCTTAAACTGTTTTCTGGGATTATTTTAAGATATATCAGCAAAAAATGTTGTTGAAGATGCTAAAGCTCAAAAATGACGATAAAGAAATTAAAACAATAGGGTAGGTATACCGATGACATTTTTAATTTATTTTAAGAAAAACCTCATCAGTATTTTCTATTAATCCCCCGCTCTCTGTAAACGATTGTTCATGGACCGAACAAGTTTACTCATGGTGTCTTCCGGTATAGCGTCCGATTCTTTAGTAAAAGCTGTTTAAAGCTCAGCTCGTAACAAGTGCAGGATTTCTAGCCCGAACTTTCCTTTTCAATTCATCCTAAACGTATTCAATAGGATTACAGTCAGGGCTACACGCTGGCCGGTCTATAACTATTATTAATGATATGCTTTACCAGTGATTAGCACTGGATGGCGGGGTGGGGGGAGGGGAATATACTCCCATTACCCCCCTTGTACACGCGCGTGACTCTACCCTATTTTTTTCTTAAGATTATTTATGTTTATGAAAATCTTTGCTTTAAACTCATTAATGGCCAAGGTATCAAAAACGAACCATTAACAGAAACAGTCTTTTTCGATTACTTCTTTTTTAAATAATTTTAATGGAGCGACGTTGTACCCCTAATTAGTTTTAAATTACTTTTAATTCTTATACAAGTATCATTAACGAACCATTATTTTTCATTAAACAATGAAAATTATTATTATTATTCTGCATTTTTCTATAATAAAGCATGCATATATTTTTTTAACAAAATTTTAATTATTTTTGTGCTTGACCATTAATGGGTTAAAAAGAAAGTAGTAAATGTTAACTTGTTGCGGAGGCTGGCAATATTCATTGTAGAAAACAGTGGAAATTAGTCCTTTTTTTGTGACGTAATTGCTTTATTTCTTCTTAATTTGTTTATACAAGGATTCATTATTTATTATGCTTTGAAAATTTTTGTTGTCCTCTTCAGAAATTTCGTATATTACTTTTAATCTTTGTTGTTCTTTAATGTCTCTAACCTTATTTTTATTGATTTAGTTTACGTCATGATAACATAAAGAAAATATTTTATAGCTACATAGATATTTTGCAATGTTCATGTTTTAAATTTACTTGAATATCCGTGATGTATTTGTTTTGAACTTATCTATTCGATGGTCCATACCGCACGCACCATCCCAAATACGAACAGATATACATCGTTGTATGTATGAAGCGCGTGCTGTTCGTAGTATAGATGTGGCTTCTGTTGTATATGTATAAATTCCACCCTACAAATTATGGAAAGGTGTATAAAAAAATATTTCTATATTCTCTAAATCGTTAACACTTATATTTCCTTTGGTCTACACATCTATTCGTTCACACCCACTTAAAGGGTCAAATAATCCTGTCTATATACAGAATATCTATACACACACACTATATACAACATACGATAATCTTTCTAACGCTGCCACAGGTCGAGATGCGAACCACAAGTGCAATTTACTTGGTGTCTTTCTACTCGCCTTTCCGAAAACGACCAAAAGCGTATACTCCCATTACTCCCGCAGACGGAAGGTATTATTGATAAATTTGCTTCCATAGGGGGAGACGTTAGATCTTTTGACTGCTGTACATAGTACATATAGTATGTCCTTGAGCGAGTGAATCATTAAGGAGCGTGGTATATAAATTTTTTGCGCGATAAATAATCCGAAAGGTTTTGTGAAACATAAAGCCGATCTACCAGCAAAAAATATTTACAATTTTATTCATTGTTCGCTCAAGTATTATGTATTATGTGGACGCCTTGCTTTGCCGATTTCCGAATACTAGATAAGAAAGAGTGATCGATCGTTGATTTGATATAACCGAGTGCAAAAGTCGCTGATTAAGCACATCACTAACTCTTATTCCAACTTGTTGCAAATACTGCCGCACAGAAGATACATTGTGTGGACGGGCATTATCGTGCATGAGGCTGAACTTTTCCTCAATAAAATCGATATAAGGAACGACATGGTTCTCTAAAATTTCTCTGACATATCGGTCCGCTGTCAAACCTCCTGTTCGGCCGCTAATTTCAATAAAAACTAGCTCGGTTTTTGGCGTTCATAGAAATGCCAGGCCACATCATACCACCTCCAAAATCCACCTTCTCTAGAAAGCAGTGTTGTGCGAATCTTTCTCCCGGCTTTCTGTACACTCGTACTCTTCTATCGCTGCCATGCAAACACACTCTGCTTTCATCCGATAACAATACAGAACACCCTTTCTCGTTTGTCTAATTAATAATTAACCTGTTCTTTTGCAAAACGGAGTAGCTGGCCTCTTTGACATAAGGTCAGCTGCGTAGAGTCGTCTTCTGATTGTCCAGGCACTGACAGCCCCTTCCCGCATTTCTCTGAGCGCCCGTTGAATCTGGACTCTAGTGAAAGCCCTTCTCTTGGAGAAGTGTGGACAATGAATCAGACATCTCTTTCAAATGTGCACCGATTTCTGTCAGAACCTTTGCTCCGATGAAAGTTACCAGTCTCTTGGTATCTCCGGTAAACCTTTAACACCACTGACTCATATTCAGCACACAAGCGACTTCACGCTGACTCTAGCCTTGTTGCAATAACGCAGTCCCTTCAGCCGCGTTTTCGCTTGTTGTGTCAATTTCTAGGCAAATCTTAAATATTGACAGCGGAAATGTGTGTATTTATATATTTATAGTTTGTCTTCATATATGTATCGTATTTATTGGTCTTTTACAAAAGTTTTAATTAAATCTTAATATGATATCGACTAAACACTTTGTTGTTATAAATATTAAATTAAAATCTTTATAAGTACACATTTTAAATATTAATCACGGAAGTGTTTTATATAATTATAAAAAGTTTCATGGTTTTTTTCAATCTTGATAAAGACAATAAATATCGAAACGTCAATGAATGAATTAAAGAAAGCCAAAAAATCCACTGCTTCCCTAACTTTTGATTTATATTGTGCTACTTGGGTAAATTACAGAAATAAATTTCCTTATATATTTTAATTTGCTTGTAAAAGTACCACCCAGAGCCATCTATCGGGTAAGTGCAAAAGATCTTTCAGTGCCTCATCAAAGCTCGCACTACCTGCAAAATTACAGGTTATTTTTACGAGGAGATTGTTTCTGTGGAAGGTAATACGTTTTAAAACAGATAAAAGTGTATTTTACTGATTTTACTCCGTTATTACATAAAGGATTTTGTGGTATTTGTAGTATTATTATTTGTGGTCGTTTTGTTTTCGACATTATTATTCATTATTAGGTCCCATAAAAAGTATTTATTCCCTATATAGCATTTAATTATTTTCCTCATTATGTTTATAAATAATTGCAATGTTTTGCATTACTCTATCCGTTATCTCTCACATAATCTAACACTTTTATAACAGCCACCCACAATCCACATCTACGTCATTATTATACCGCTAGCCCCTAATTAATGTTAACAACAATCAGTTTAACAACTCGCATACCGTATAATGCTGAAGGAGTTCTCGAAATTAAAATCAATAAAAGCATATATAAGAAATTCAATAGGACAAAACAGGTTGCACAATTTAGCGATACTCTCAATCCAATGTTCTTTGGCCTGAAAGTGCACTTTGATGAAGTTGTCAACAATTTCCCCGAAAAAAACGCTTTTAATTGTTGTTATTCATTTTCTTCCATACATATGTCATGTAAGTACGTAACAATAAAATGTGAACAAAATTAGAATCAACAAGGTAGTATACAGGCTATTCCACGTAAGTGGTTCATTAAAAGTTTATGATGTTCTATTATTTACTTATATTTGAGATTTTGGCACCATTATCTGCTCGATTGGATATAAATGTAAAATACCTTAACCAAAATATCACTTCCGGTTGGCCGGAAATGAATGTCAACTTTCTTATTTTAAATAGAATGATATAATTTTTTATTCACTTTTGGATTCTACAACTATAAATACGTCAGTTTTCATTAGCTATTCCAACATGTAGCTATACATGTTGCCAATTTTGAGTTATTTAAGTTTTTCTTTTTTTTTTTAGTCATAATCATTGCACCATTGAGAAATTAATATCTCGGTTAATACTGCAAGTAGAGACTCCAAATTTGCTATTCTGAATGTGTAATAAACTCTAAGAAACGGTAGCACACTTCATTCTACATACAGGTGTTCAAAAACTGAGAAACAAAGTGATTAATTTTCAAATGTAGAAAAACTCATTTTTTTAAATAGAACACCCTGTATTTTAATTCGGAATTAGGAAGTAAATATTATCCCCTATCGCTTTATATGAGCATTCCCTATACTTATCTTTAATAGATTTTGAGATATGAGCGACTTTTGTTAACCAGACTAAGTATTCCTTTTTTTTTTAAATAGAACACCCTGTATTTTAATTCGGAATTAAGAAGTAAATATCATCCCCTATCACTTTATATCAGCATTCCCTATACCTATCTTTAATAGATTTTGAGATATGAACGACCTTTTGTTAAACAGAGACTAGTAGCCCTATCTTTGCGTGTTTGTAGCTGGCTCTGAATGGGATTAATGTCAAATTCATTGACTAACCAAAAGTGTTTATGTATATCATTGTAATTACACTTTCGTACAACACAATATTAATAGAAATGACTATTCGAACAGACATTCTTGAATGGTTATTCAAAAATAATACATGAATACTCATATAAAGTGATAGGGGATGATATTTACTTCCTAATTCCGAATTAAAATACAGGGTGTTCTATTTAAAAAAATTGAGTTTTCTGCATTTGAAAATATGTCACTTTGTTCTTCAGTTTTGAACACCCTGTATGTTAGAATGCAAAGTGTGCTTACCGTTTCTTAGAGTAATATCTACATTCATAACATAGCAAATTTGGAGTCTCTACATGCAGCATTCACCGAGATATTAATTTCTCAATGATGGAATGATTATGGCTAAAAAAAAAAAGAAAAACTTAAATAACTCAAAAACGGCAACATGTAGCTATAGGAATAGCTAATGAAAACTGACGTATTTATAGTTGTAGAATCCAAAAATGTATAAAAAATTATATATATCATTCTATTTAAAATAATAAGTTGACATCCATTTCCGATCAATCGGAAGTGATATTTTGGTTAAGGTATTTTGCATTTATAGTTCCAATCGAACAGATATTGGTGCCAAAATCTCAAATATAAGTAAATAATAGAACATCATAAACTTTTAATGAACCAGTTACGTGGAATATCCTGTATATAGTACTATACCTATTTCTTATAATTCTGATTAAGGTCGGCTGAGGTTTCAAGAGACTCTAAAATGGGGTGACCAAATCATGAACTGGAAAAAACGGGACAGGCCCAAAGAGGGTTTGAGAGGACACCCTCCAGCTAAAAATGGATCCAGGAGCCCATTTATTAAAAACCGCCGGCAACTATTTTTTTAAATATGCTCATTTTAGCTATTTTGACATCAAAAATCTTAAATTTATCTTCCCTTTTGTAATTTAATTCAAACTGTGAGGCATATCACAAGCGAAAACAATAGTTTTGCAGTGAATTTATTTATTTGTACATATTTTACAACTAGCACTGGCTACACAAATAGCCAAAATATTACTTGAAGTTATTATAAATTAGGAAATTTTAATGATTTTAAATGTGTTTGGTTTGACACCTGGTACGATCATGAAAAACGGGACAATCCCGTTTTTTTTTCGGGATATTTGGTCACCCTACTCTAGAAGTAACTATAATAAGAATATCGTCGACCTTAGTTTTTTGGCGACTCCAATCTAATAATTTGCCAAAAAGACCTGTAAAGCGCAGCGCAATGTAAATTGCGTTGCTGCGCCACTGATTTTGGGCTCTAAATATTAACGTCTCACCATCTGCGTATCTATATTATGGAAAATTATACGTATTCCATTGTAGGGACCAAAACTGGGCTTAAAATTTGAGGCATCCTCCTCGTTAGTTTGTAATATAGTATAAATATATAAAATAAACCACCGACGGGTATGTTAATGTTACTAGCACTAAAAAGACAAAAAACGGTTATAACATGAATTACCTACATAGAAATTCATCAAAGCAGACCTATTAAAACCACCAAATGCAAACAAATTCAGGATGAGTAAAATGTGCGCAATATCCAGGACTTGCTGTATAATTACCAAATGGTGCACATACAGACTACTATATACCCACTTTCCTTATTAAGTATATGCTTAACTTGCCACACCATGCGATTTTCGTATAACAATTTATCACTTTCAAGAAATTAAACAATACCCAATAAGCTTAACGTCGTATATTAGTTCTATGATAAAATGTTTATGGATCTTATGGCTTTAAATGAAAAGCAGTTTTTAATTCATCAACCAGTTCCAGTTTTATAAATGTTTGTCTGTAATGTTAAATGTGATATCGTCTCTTATAACATTATAACGTGTTGTAAGTAATTGACTGGCAGCATTATGTTGTAAAATAATAACAGATGGAAGTCATCCACATTATGGTAATTGTTTTCATTATTTATCAAAACTTGAAAAAGACATTAAATAGTTGAAACGTTGATGAATTAAAAATTGTCTTTCCTTTAAAGCCGTAAGATCCACAAACATTTTAATATAGAATTAGAATATAATTGGCTAAATCGGACGGTAAACAGTGCAACTTTGATAGGAACATCAAACTATTCTGTTACATACTCTTTTGATGACAAATAGAAAACCAAGCTCTTGTAAGTTTTTTAAAAGCAATTAAACGGGTATGATATGTACTCTCCCTGGCATATTCTAATAGTTCGAGTTGTTGATAAACATAAACCACACCCATATATTTCTTAAAATATTTTTTTCTTACTTCTATGTTACTTATCTTTAAACATGATTAAATTATCAAAAACAATTGCTTGAGCGTTAATGTCACTAACAATTTCTTCAATAATTTGTGGATACAATTGCCTTTCAGACATATTTCATTAAACATTACATCAACATCGGAATCACAGAAGCTGAAACAAATTTTACATTAATGTAAACGACTATCAAAGTTTGCGCATTAAAATATATTTTACCTTATCACAATTTTATAATTATAAAACCTATTAGACCTATATATTAAAAAGTACTTCTATTAATGTACATTGTGAAAGTATTTAAATATATATACACACAATGATGAGTATTAACTAACTTACAAACATATTAATACTTCAACAACAACTTGTTTGAGCATTTATATTATCAGTAGAAGAAATTGCAATGCTAGCAATAGGCTTTGGTATCATGGGCTTCTGATTTTTTAGCTTATGTGCTAAAGTAAGAAATATCGCTTCCACATTATCACACTGAGAATCAAGTCTTGCTGATGTTTCAAATAACTGTAACAAATCCATATGCTTAAATTTAACTTTTTCAGTATTAAATACATACTGGCATATTGTGTAGGTCAGCAAACTTCTGGGCTGCATTAGTATTTACAGCATTTCCAACGTCACATTTATTTCCTACTAATATCCTAGGTATATCATTAAAACTATATCTATCTACTTCCCCAATCCATTGTTTAAGTGAGTTAAAAGAATTTGGATTAGAAACATCATACACAAAAATCACAGCATGAACATTTCTATAGTAATGTTGCACCATTGATTTACGAAAACGTTCCTGGCCTGCAGTATCCCACAACTGCAACTATTTAAAAAGAAAAAATATAAATAGTAACCAAATGTGAAACTAACCTTTGATATATTACAAATTACCTTAATCTCCTGGCCATCAATGTTTAATAGCCTTTCCCTAAAATCAACACCAATTGTTGCTTCAGGTGCATCTAAAAATCGCCCCTCACAAAAACGATATGTAAGAGAAGTTTTTCCAACATTAGAATCACCAACTACAATAACTTTGTATACTTTTAAGGATCCTTCGTTTACATTAATAACTGACTTAGTAGTCGTTAACATAATATACTGATAATACAAATTAATAATTATAAAAACAAGGGCAACTTATGAATTTAAAAGTTTGTTCGCGTCGCATGAACTATTTGCACTTTTATTACTGACACCTAACATCACCAATCATAATAATCGCTTATCCATGCACGCTTATCATCTTAGCACCCACTTGACACCTCATAAACAAGTTTCTGTCTTTCGGTCGATTCTGCGCAAACGGAGATCTTATAGTTCTAGGCAAATTTAATTTAATATTGGTGAAAAAATCAACACAAGGTGATTTTAATAAAATTTAACAGCTCTTTTGAACAATAAAATGATAGAGTAATTTTTCAGTGTTTTTATTGTTATTTTAGTTGTTTCTTGTTGTACTATTTAGTCAGTTGCGTTGCGCAAAATCTTGGGGCCCCTTGCCTACTACTATGTGTTTGTAAAATGTTAGCAATAATATCTGAGCAGTGTAGGATAAGTTGTAACGCAGAGACCCGGGGACAGTTTCTCGAGTCAAAGAAATGTTCTGCTGGCGCACTATAGATGACACCACCAGCATTTTCTATTGTTGGCAGTGTTCGTATATACCTTGATCGGCAATTCCCGGCGCCGACACGAAAAATTCCCGTTTTGACACTGAAGTTCCCTTTTTTTGGCGGCAAATACAAACTTATTAACTTTTTTTAATACATTACGAAATTAAAATAAATGTACCGATACAATGACAGATTCATTTTAACTAAAGCAAATGAATAACAAAATACAAAAATAATAAAAATACAAATTTATTTTTATGGATGCAATAGTAATATTTTATCCAATAATTTCCTCTAAAACAAAACTTTTTCTCTCTAACGTTCAAAATTCGCTCTAAAAAGGGAATTTCCCTCCCATATACGAACACTGATTGTTGGACGTTTGTAGTGGTAATATCATAATATTTCCATAAAAGAATACTGCGGTGCCATCTATAGTACGCTAGTGGAACATTTCTTTGACTATATAATATAAGGGCTATTCGAACATGCAGTTCGCGAACGGTTCGTGATCACGTGAACCAATCAGAAAATAGATTGGAGTTCTTACGAACTGGAATGCGTTGTCTGATTGGTTCACACGACCGTGAACCGTTCGCGAACTACATGTTCGAACAAACCTATAATATTTGGTATTGGGGTATTCTGTTAAGAACTTGAAATTATATTGCAAGACACGTTCTTGTTGACAAAACATTAATTGAAAAATTTTCTAAATTAAGATGTTTGTAAAAAAAATAAATATTTAGTCTGGGAGTACAAATCGCCATTTGTTTTTATATATATGCACCACTTTACTTATTAAACACAGCATACATGATGACGCGTTCGCGCTCTTTCTCTTGATTGGGTGAAAAGTTACGAGGCAACCAAGTATATACGCAAGGTCCGTTTCAAACCTTCACAGACAAAGTTCGACTGGTTTAGCTTTACCAACGCATGTATTATGATCATCTTTTGTTATTTCAAGAGAAGTATTCACATTAATGTTTAATTACCCGCAGACAACGCCACAATCAAGCCAATACACGTTCTGGTTTTATGTTTACGCAGTCCATAGACGTTTTACATTGCATTCTGTCCGGCGCAGTTTTATAACACGTTCAGATTTACGAACCAAAACAAACCTGCTTTTTTGATACTTTTCCGCTCGTGAGTCCCTCGTTTTAAAATATACTTTTTGTAGAATTAAAAAAGAAAAACTTAGTTTAAATGTAGGAGACAACCAAATATGTTTAAATTATCGAATGAGTGTTTATGCACCCTCGAATGTTTAACTTTAACTTTTACGAATTTGACATCCAAGCTTTACACCAGCAGCAACTTGTAACTGCTTATAACTCTTATGAGCTTCATATTTGGAAGTTTAATACTTGTAAGCAGTTGCGAGCTGTTACCGCCAAACCTTGGATTCAAATTATTAAAGGAATACAACAAATTGTAGATATTTTTCGTTACCCAAAGAAGAAACAAGCAAGTCTGGCTTTTTAGTAGATAACATATGTATAGAGTGGAATCACATTTTGTAATTTGGTGGTTTGAAAGGAACTACAAAAATGCGCTATCTTTACTAGTTTTGATCGTTTTGATCAGTGAATGTCCCAAAATGGCGTAATTATTTGTTTGGAAAACGTAAAATGCTTGGGTGTGGTCTCTTTTACTGATTTAAACCGTTGTATCTCCAAAAAAATTAAAATCTAATACAGAAATTTCGTCTGGCTGCTGTAATTAAACATCATCACCAACTTTCTTTCATTTTCGTTAATAGGTTATACGTAATCATTCCTTAGCTAAAGGTGAATGCAGTAAATAGAGTAAAAATGCCTATTCCACAATTTTTTACACAGAATATTATAAACTACAGTAATTAAACATAATGTCACGTCTGGCAGATTACTTTGTGGTTGTTGGTTATGATCATGAGAAAGAACGTAAGTTTTTAAACTGAAATTGTGAAATTCTATTGCCTGTATTGCAGGTAGTGGTGTGAGTAGTGGCATTATATTACAGAGATTCCCAGAGAAAGACTGGTCTGATACTCCATTTATAGAAGGAATAGAATGGGTTAGATGCTAATAATTGTTCTTAACTTTTATAATAATAGATCCAATTTTTAGTTTTGTCAGCCTCAAGGCTGGGCTCTCTCCACAGAGAGACAGGAACCACGATTTTTTGTCTCTGTTCTTACAGATATAGACGCAAATAGACATTATTGCGCTTGTCTATGCTTTAATGAGACAATATCGATAACTCCTAGTAAACCTGTTGATGAGGTAATTTAAAACATATTTGCGATATTCAATACTAACCTATTAATTGTTAATGTTTGTTTTGAAGGAAGAAGATGTTGAAAGTGATGCCCCTTTAGCTAGACCTTTACCAGCTATTTGCCATCATAGTATAATGTATGCTCCAAAATGTTTAGTGCTCGTTTCTAGTCTAGATTATATTGAAACATTTAGGGTAAGAATATTTTTATCACACAAATGCAAAAGCTTGAGTGAACAAGTTTCCCCTTATTCCACCAAATGGTTCAACGATCTTTACAATAGAACATTTAAAATTAAATCTAAAGATAGCACTATTTGAAACTAATTTGAAAAGTCATAAATACGATAAATCAGTTCTTAGTTATAGAAAAAATACAATCTATAAGTTTTGTGGTAGATTATCTAACAATTAGAGAGTTCTCATTCCCTGTTGAAACATATATATGTAAACAGAAACTAAGAGATACAGAATTTGTTAAGCGAAGAAAAGATGTTCATTTTATATGCACATAAGGTGATTAAAAATTTCATATAGTTACCTATTTATTTGATACTTTAAAATTTATGTATGCTTATGTCAAATAAAAAAATCAATTTATAGATACGAATGGGTTGGTTTACTTCCAGTACTGAGTGAGAAATATAAAAGGCGTAGCAAGTTGTGATATTGTTTATAGTTGTTTTTTTAGTATTCAATTTTCGTGCAATTTTAATTTTGGATATCTTTTCGACCTGACAGTAGTCAAGCAGAATTGTTATGGCAGAAACTATGTAGTCGTAATTATAAAACGCTTAAATTGAGTTGTTTCTTGATGTGATAACAATATCAATAGAATATTGCTCGTATTTAGATCAATTATTACTGCATCCTCTGTACTAGTCACCTTCAAAATTATTCTATAATTCTGAAAGAACACTCAATCTTTCAAAAGATTTTGTTTTTAATTGGTAATTGAGAATATTCTAAAATTTTTGAAAAGAAATGAGTGTGATTCTGTTAGCAGATTTTGTTATTTTCTTTTCAAATTAAACCACTTGGAAAACCATCTTTTATCTAACTAAATATGCCTACTTTTTGAATAGGGTGGAAAAATTCTCTTCTGAAGAGTTTTTCTAAATGAAACATTGTATATCAAAAGAAATAAGAAAAGTTTGAAAGGTACATAACTTCTCGAATACGTCTAAAATACACTTCAGGGCAAATTAGTGGTTTAATACTTTCTTTTCTTTTTTTTTGAGTAATTTGCAAATGATTGAATAAAGGAATAAAAATATTAAAAGATAAATTCGTTACCGTATCATGGCTTGCTAGTTTCATTGAGTGAAGGAGTTAATATAAATTCTCTAGAATTAAGTAAAATTTACTAATAATTGGAAAACTGCTGATGATAAATATTTTAAGTATAAAAATCAAACAATGCAAAAGTGGATAATTCTAAAAAAATAACATAACGTACATAGGAAAAAAAGATACTTTTTCTTGTCTCAAACTAGGAGTCTGGTATATGCTAGGGGTATTTTTATAAAAAATGCTGATATTTCAAGGAATAGGTGTATTGCATCATCTAACATCGAACAATGCTTTTTTTAATACCGTGTACGAGATTGAGTGATTATTGCTATATTACCGAATACCTATGTTCTTGTCCTTGCATCGATAGTAGTAGAACAACTAAATATCCAATGTCCTGTGAAATATTTGATTTTCCGCAGAGCGAAAACATCGAAATTGGAAAAGAAACTCAAAAATGGTTCAGTTTAGGGATGGGGAAGCCTGACATGAACTGGTCATAAATGTTGCGGTAAATTCACTAGATCAACAAAACTTGCACTATCCCATTTAAAATAAGAAAATTGTAAACAACACCCTGTATACCTAAAATGGTCAAGATCAAAATAAGGTAGCCCACTGAAACCCTTACCCTTAGATGCAAAAAATCATCTCCGATACTGTAGGGTTGTTAAGTCATTTATATTATTAGCTTCCTTACAATGTATACGAATTTACAACCATCTGCCAAATTATCTAAAAATCCTGACTTACAACATTTTTAAAAATAAATTAAAGAAAACTCGTAGTTTAAGCTTTTTAGACAACATTGAAGATTTTTTTTTTTACACTCAACATTTACGTTAATCGTAATTTGTAATGTAATGTTATTGTTTAATTAATTCTTTTGTATTTATGGAGCCCAATATATTATTATTACTATGATTTAAAGAACCCTTTCTACCAGAAAGTAGAAATAAAGATTATGGGCTAAGTTTGTTAGGTTAAACACTATTTCCTTCGAGTTTGTAGCCCGAACCAAAAAAGGAATATTTTTCTATGAATGAAGTAGCATTAGAGTTATTTATTTAAATTTTCCTAAAGTTTATGGTTCTTACCTAATGAATAGATTACTGCCATATATTTTCTTTCTATATCGATATAGTTATCAAATGCAAATATATTTATATAAATATATATATTTCAATACAACATTTGTTTTTAAATGAATCTCATTGTCTTTATCATACTGAATTGGATCACATCCTAAATCATCCAACTGCATATCGGTAGACTTAAGAGTTTCCGGGATGTATGTATTTTCTTAGTAATGAATGTTCGTCTGAATAAACTCATATCTCGGTTGGTTTCCAATATATATTTTCATTCTGAGTCGAATTAGGTCAATGGCAAATTAATATGATCATTAGCTCAAACATATTAAGTTTTTTCCTCGTTTTTACCAATTTGTGCCTATGTGCACCGCTCTCTCAAGAAAATATTGCTGCATAATTTTTAATTCGATGGATTCCAATAGTGTAAAAGTTTATATATTGATGAAAATACCTTAGATAGTGACTGTGTTAGATTATAATAAAATATAATCTGAACTAAACTAAAAATGCGTGTTTTCCGCCTTGAGAAGTGAAAATTCTAATTGTTGGGATATTCTATGTCTTATTGGATATCAACGCACATGATGTATAATACATTTTTGCTCACATCGCGTTACCCTCATAGTAATCATAATTATCTTATTCATTTTATAGTAACTTTGACAAATTTGGGGTAGATTTCAGTTATAATAAAAGAAAAGGAAAAGTAAGGTTTATTGGTAAAACCATCAATAATATGAATTCTCCATACAAATTAAAATCTGTTATCAAAGACTTGCTTTTGCATTTGTGTAACGTGGTATAAGTTGATATTTAAAAATACATTTTGCTTTTAGAATTGCTTGGGTATAATATATACGGTTTACATAGAAAATGTGGGTGTACCATTAGAAACACTAGTTGGGAATATTTTGGGATGTATACAAGTTCCGCCTCCAGGTGGTCCGCAAGTTCGATTTAGCATTGGCGCAGGTGATCGACAGGCATTACAACCTCCAATTAGCCCATCATTGCCAGTAACACATACTTCAGTAAATCTACTATTTCATCAGTTGGGAATCAGAAACGTTCTAGTGTTATTTTGTGCCATAATGACCGAACATAAAATACTATTTCATTCAAAAAGTTATAACCGGTTGACTGAAGCATGCAGGGCTCTCACAGCTTTAATGTACCCATTTAGATATACTCACGTATACATACCACTACTACCAGCTCCATTAGTTGAAGTTCTTTCAACACCAACGCCGTTTATAATGGGAGTACATTCGTCGTTAAGATCTGAAGTAGCTGAATTAGTAAGTGTAAATAGTGACAGTTGCAAGCATTTTCTAACTCATATTTGTATACTTAGATGGATGTCATAATAGCAGATTTAGATGGTGGGTCAATAACTGTTCCTGACGGAGTATCATTGCCGCTTCTTCCAGAACCACTATTGACAAATACTCAGGAGGCTTTGAGTCTAATTTTGCAGCCTGAATTAAACTTTGCAGATCATGCTTTTCCTCCATTAGCAGTTCGAGCACCACAATCCGTTATGTTAGACAAAGAAATTAGATCAGTGTTTATGCGGACTTTTTCTCAGTTACTACAAGGCTATCGTAGTTGTTTAACATTAATAAGGATACATCCGAAACCAGTAATAACATTTCATAAAGCAGCATTTCTTGGCGAAAGAAACTTAACAGATTGTGATTTTACTACAAGAGTGTTGGACAGTATGTTTTTTACTAGTTTTGTGGCGGAGCGTGGCTCGCCTTGGAGACCTTGTGACGTTTGGGACGAATTGTACAGTAACTTATGTGAACTGCTCAAAAGCGAAAATCAGGATCCTCGAGTATTATTGACACACATTCAAGAACTAGCACAGCAACTGTACACAAACGAAAATCCTAACCCACAGTCGTATGCCCAAAAAATTCCAGTACCGCCAGAGGGCGCCTTTGCTCGAATACACCAACCCGCATTACCTTTAATTGATGCACAACAGGTGCAGTGTATTATTGACGAAGGACTATCGAGGAACAATCTCAAAAACAGGTGGGAAATTTTGATGAGCAACAATTGTTATAGCAGTACTAAAATACCAAAAAAGAAAAATTAGGTGATCTTAATTTAAAACGAAAATAACGTTATGAATAAGCTTAGGGTAATTATTATGCACTAACTGGGAAACTTCAAAATATTCACTAAAACATCAAGAATATGCACGTATTAAAAATCATCTATTATAGAACAAACTACTAATTCTGTACAGGTATATATTTAAAATTAATTAAAAACACAGAATTATTAAATTGAAATGAATTTATTTATACAAACAAATTATAATTACTTTTACTATAACGTGCTTCTTGTCTTTTTTCTTTATTAATATTATTTAATAATGCATCTTGTAACACCTCATTTATTTTTTCAGCTGTTAATAGTACGTATTTGTTGGGTAGTACTTCGTTTAATTTATTTATGATATTATTTATTTTATGTTTCGTTAAAAGAACTATAACTCTCTACTAGTTCAATTGATTGTAGTCAAAATGTACGCCGTGTAGTAATATACATTTTTTTGTTTGTTTTTGACATCCCGCTAAATGTTAATACTACTGTAACTAATAAGCAAGTAATGAAATTTATTGGAATGTCACATAACTAGCCCGGAACGTATGTATAAATGTAGTTAAATTCATTTGTGTGTGTTTTACATTTTTCTTTTCTAACTCTAATTTAGAGCAGACTGAATTTAGACCTAGGTATACTGTACCTTCGGAAGTCCTAGGGCTATGGAAGTAAAAAGAATTCTAAGATTCAATTAAACTCCTCACGCAAATAAAATGAATACAACTAGACCTATCTTTTAAGAGTAAAATTACTTCTGAACATAAAACAAGCTGCTTTCAGAAATAAGAGAAATAACACTAAATATATTCCTTTCAAAAATAAAAATGCCCAAATATATTCGTTAAAATATAAAAAAAAGATTGTGTGCAAAAGGTTCATCATTTCTGCTTCAGAAAAGCTAAATTTTTCATACTTATATTTAGGAAATATTCCATTTGTTTTGAAAAATAAATTAAACTTCTCACGTAAATAAAAGAAATATAAGTAGATCTATCTTTTGAGAGTAAAATTACTTCTAAACATAAAATAGGCTGCTTTCAGAAAAAGGGAGATAACACTAATATATTCTTTCCAAAATAAAAATTCGTCCAAATATATTTTTTAAAATATAAAAATTGTATACAAAAGATTGTGTGTAAAATGTTCATCATTGACGCAACTGCGTACCAAAGTCGTATCATTTATACTCATATTTAGGAAATATTTCATTTGTTTTATTCAACTTATTTTTTTTTCATAATAGTGTGTGAAACATTCAGCTGCTCTGCATTTTTTTGCTTTTCGTTTTACTCTACTGCAGCGTAAATTAAAATATCTCGTGCTTCATTTTGAGATGTTAGTCTTCTAGAGAGAGAATTAAAATATGTATTTGTTGATGCAAATGAAAACATGCATTCGAATATGCAGATGCATAATTATCCTAAGCATAGAGTTATAAATTAGTCGGGATTAGGCAAAGATTCAGTTACCTAGACATTAATGTCAGATTTTTTTTGAATTATATAAAATTTGTTAAAACGTTTTATATATAACATTTACTATATGATCAAATAATTTTACTTTTCACGGTGATCATTATATTAACACTTTTGGTGCGAATATAATTCAGGAAGCACAAGTTTCATAAATGAATAAATGAAAAAAAAGAATCTCGTATCAAAAGTGTAAACAATTTGAAAAACAAGTGAATAATACAGATAAATGTGTGTAGATACTAATCAAAGCCTATTTTCATTTAACTTCTGATATTTCTACATGTTAATGAAAAGTAAGCAAGTAAATTTTATTTTTATGCACTCGTAGTGGAGAACACAGTTGGTGAGATTTATGTTGTGTAGTTATTGTAATTTGTTTCTTCTAAACACTAAATATTTATTTTCTATGTAAATAATCTGTTGTATTAATGTGATTTATATTTTACACGACCATTAATCAATTTTAGTGATAATATTTTACGTATTAGGCTTCAGTCATTAAGACCAATGCAACCTAGAATAGTACCCATGGGACCTCATATATCAAATCTCAGTGAAAACAAAAATATAGTCAGTAACTCAGCTAGAAAATTAGAGGTGACATCCAGTACTCCAGTGTAAGATGTATTAATGGAACGCATGTTTATTGTAGGTATTAAGAAATTGCATAAATTGTATATTCGAAAATAAGATATCTGACGCCAGGAAAACGTTTCCGGCCGTTTTACGAGCCCTACAATCAAAGCAGGCCCGTCTTGCTCTTTGTAACGAACTTTCTCAGCACGTAATCGGAAATAAAGCTATGTTGGAGCATCAACAATTCGATTTAGTTGTTAGATTGATGAATTGCGCGTTACAGGACGACTCAACTATGGATGAATATGGTGTAGCATATGCATTGCTGCCTTTAGCGACTGCATTTTGTAGAAAATTATGTACTGGCGTGATACAGTTCGCTTACACGTGTATACAAGTAGGTAAAGTTATTTGCACTTATAATGTTGAAGAAAGGAAAAAAAGTTGTGTGTACTATACGCTACAAGAAATTTTGCAGGATTTTTACAATAGAAATAGGTGATAAATTTGTTTCCTGCTGTTTGTGGCGCAAATTTACCGAAATGAAAAATTAAGTGTATAAAGATGACATTTAAAACAAAAACATTACCACGTATAAAATTAAAATTACTTATTCTTTTTAAATTTTCCTTAGTTTGTAAAACTTTATTTTATTCACTATAATTCGTAAACTTCATTAGAATTTCCACAGATTTTTTTATAGTTTGATATTGCGTCGTAATAGTTATTTCCTTTTGTAAATTTTCTTTATTTATTTTATTTTCAAATGCGTTATAAATATATATTCGTAATATAACTTATAAAATTGGCGGATTCTCTACATACTTTCGCATTCATAAAAAAAGTACTCTTAATATTTTCTACTGTAAATTGAGGGACACTAACGTCGCATCCCATTCCTGACAGATAATTCTAAAAATGTGATAAAATCTCAAATAGGTGTATTCGTTTTACGTGTTTGGTTATGTTTCTTCAGTTTCTAATAAAAACTAATCGGTTGTTTTTGTTTTTCAATGAAATAATCAAACAACTAACCAAACTCATCTCCCTTTACCCCTCTAGTAACCACCCGGAAATATTGGTAGTTGATCAATTCAAATGAACCAAGTAGGAAACTAATCTAAAGCCTGTCTCTTTTTACTCGATTTGAAATTTTACAAAAATAATTTGTTTGACTAGTACTCCTACTTAAAACATTTTTACTCCGCTGTGACAATTTTAACTAGTTAAAAAAAATATTCTTAGTACTTCCAGGAAGGGGGTCATCTTCCGAGCACAATCACCAAACTTTCGTCAAATATACTCCTATACCCCAGCTTTATTGTGTGAAAATTTGATCCAATTTGGAACAGTTTGAAAAAGAAGTAAAACCGAAAATAAGCATACAGCAATAGGAGGGTGCAACACTAGTAAATCTATCTATTATTTCGCTGTATTATCGGGTATATAATGTTAATTGTGTACCTTTAGAAAATATACTCCGATATACTGGGTGTTTCATACAAAAGGTGCCACACAATAATTCATCATTTTAAATAGAACCCCCTGAATATGTTTACATTATGAAAGGTCTGTAATCACATTCCATTCTTCCCCAGATTACGAAAGTAATTTTGTTTTGTGGTTTTCGAATTACAACTGCTTTTCATCATAAGATTGAAAAATCACCTATCCCAAAAAAATTAATACGTCCAAACGCCTTCTAATAGCAATACATTTTTTTTGTGTGGATTGGCTAAGATTAGGTCAAGATGTCGGAAAATTGTTTTATCGCCAAATGACAGGATGGTCACCAAGAAGTTTTTACAATGATTTTTCTCGATGATTTTGGAACACTGTATATTATAACTAGAAGTAACGCAGAATTACACTTGGCATAAATCCATATTAGGCTTCCCTATATACATTTGTACTGGTTTCCATAATAATCCCGGAAAATTAAAATTTTAATATCGTTAATAAAAGATGTCCCCGAAGTATCGACTTGGAAACTGATGCAACTGTTGTGCTTTGTAAAGGTAATAATACGTAGGTTATTTCAGCTCCCCACAATTGCTAGGGAGGTTGATGGAAGCAATTAACTCCCACAGCACTTTATTTTTTATCTCCGTCTCTGTTTATCCAGTCGATTTGGAATTTTACGGAAATAATTCTTCGGATTAGTGCTCCTACTAAAAATGTTGATCCCTCTGTGATAATTTTAACTAGTTGAACAATTAAAATTCTTTTGCGATCCCTAGAAAGAGGCTCATTTTAAGTAACACAACCACCAAAGTTTCGTCGGATATGCGTCTATAACCTAGCTATTGTGAAATGAATACAAGCGCTGTATGCCACACGGAGAGATCACTCATTTACCAATAAAGAGACACCAATGGTAGTGAATCATGCACTTTTCCACTCTAGAATGGGCTACAGCGCTCAACTATGGGGCGAATGATATTTTTGTTCTACAGAAAAGTGCCCTGCGTGTAATTGAG
Source organism: Protaetia brevitarsis (assembly GCA_004143645.1). Lineage (NCBI taxonomy): Eukaryota > Metazoa > Arthropoda > Insecta > Coleoptera > Scarabaeidae > Protaetia > Protaetia brevitarsis. Next base: position 748,787 of record RXPK01000045.1, read on the forward strand.
CAAGCGCTTCAAATAATACACTGCAATTATTCATAAAGAATAAGATAATGTCGCTATCATCAGCGTACATATATAAAAAATTGGTTTACGCAAGACCACACCTTACATCTGTAAAAAGAAAAGGAGAGGTAATGTCTCTTCATTTGCGATCTAAACAACAAATACCCCTTCCGTACCATAGACTGGCAACAACTGCGGCAAAAAGTAGGTACCTGGAATTTCTAAATAAGCTTCTTGCTTCCTGGATTGGAAAAGTGATCCCAAGTTTCAAGATATATGTATATCAAGAAATACCTCTTAGAAAACTGCTTTTATACAGTGACAATTTCTAGAGGTAATTAAGTTAATCAGAGACAGTTGAAAGAAGCACCGTCAGTGCTCCGACATTATGCGCATATATATGTATAATTTTCTTCTTTTCCCTACACCTTCACATATGTATACACTATATATTCAACTCGCACATCACACAACATGCACCCCACAAAATTACACACATACACTCTTTTATATGACGTTACTACTATACAGATTGTGTATTGTTGGGTAAAATAAAGTTTATTATTATTATTTCACAGTTTCACAAGTTTAATTATTCACTTTGTCTTGAACTTAGTGCATCAGTATGAAAACAAGATGCCTAAGTATTGTTCTGCTCACCCAAGGTTCGCCGGATCATGCAAAAATCAAGCAGTACCGATCTCTGCATCTCTAAATATAATGTTTTTTCCAAGGTTAAAATGTTTAATGACTTATGCAACCGTCTTGGTATTTCCCCTCTTGTTCCTATAATAATAGGTACTACGGTCACTCTATCCATGGCCCACATGGTCTTGATTTCCTCAGCCAATGGTAAATATTTATTTATTTTTTCTCGATATGTTTTATCGGTGTTTTTATTATTATTATTATTATTATTATTATTATTATTTCTTTTTTCAAACTATTCCGCCACAGCAAATTTGATCAAATTTTCAAAGTTCGAAAGTTTTGTGATTGTGCTCGAAAGTGACAGTGCTTTCCCATTTTTTTTAACTAGTTAAAATTGTCACAGCAGGGTCTTCTGTAAAAATTCAAATCGATTGGTTTAAAAGAAACGGAGTTAAAAATAAAGTAGTTTGGGGGTTAATTGCTTCTTCCAACTCCCCTATCAGTTGTCGAGGGCTGAAATTTTGCACAGGTCATTACCTTCATAAACGTGAGGATTTTGAATTCGATACCATAGGGGGCACTTTTCAGTAGCTTATCCTGTTATGTCCTTTCTCGTTCATATTTTTAGTTTGCTGTAACCGTCTCTTCTATTTCCTTAATGTTCATGGAATTTTCCGCAAATTTTCATTCTATAGGCGTGTACGAAAACTTCGGTCGGGTTAACCAGATTACGATCTTGACGTTCGAAAATGGAACTTCAGAAATATCTGCGTTCGAAAAGTGATAGTTGATGCTAGGTGCATATCAACTGGCGGAATCTTCGTGATTTTGCAAAGTATATGATCACTTAGATTCACTTAGGCTGTATAGGTTAGTAAGTATACTACATCCATGTCAAAACTAATCAAAATAGAAACATTCTGAAATTTTCTATGACCTTAGGTAACCTAATAACCTCTAGTGGTGGCCCTAATGCAATGATCATTCATTCAGTATGACAATATATCGTACGACCTTTTTTGCATGAATTAATTATTTACGTATCATTCGTTCACAGTCAAAAGATCATTCATCCCAGTGAACCAAATTCAAATTTCCCGCAATTATTTTTAGTTACTTCAACATTAAAGCATGACATTACCTACGATTTTGTATTAGATTAATAGTTATTTGAATACCTCTAATAGTATATACCGCGAATGATTTGAAGTAACCGCTACCCTGGTTTCGGTTAATATCTGGTAGTTACAGGTTCCCTGAAAATACGGTTGTTCACGGAACAAAATAAACAACACAACATAACCATAACACAGATTAGGTACCTGTAGATACCTGTAATAACGATACTTACCACAACAAACCAACTTCTAATTCTGCTAACTGCGGTTGCAACCGAAACTCACCATTTTCAGTAACCGAGTTCCCTGAATTACAATTTTCTAGGACCAGGAATATACGGAACGCAAAAACGGAGGTCACCGCAACCACGGTTGCTACGGTTCGATTCACGGTACATACTACAAGTTGAATTTACTAAATATAATTGCGGGAAATTTGAGTTTGGTTTACTGGGATATCATACGTAATCAGAATGATCATTCATAATGCAAACATCATAATCGAATTCTCGAATGATGCCTTTTCCGTCATTCGATTATGGCCATCACCATTATATGTTCCTGTAATTTTCAAGTAGTTTTTTTTTTCATGTTTCTAGCATACTCTTTCTTTTCCATATTTTTTTTCCAAGCTCACTGTTTTCACCGGGTGCTTGAAGTACATAAGTTTTGAGGTCTTCACCAGCCATACTTTTAAAGCTTTTTCCAACCGCGCCTGAAGCTCTGCCTTTTTTCCACTGCTATCTTCATCTTCCAATTCACGCCTGAACCCAACCATCATCTTTTGTCAAGTCTTCCACCTTTTAGTTACCATTGTCTATGTTCTTACACAATTTCCCCATATCCATATCTGACACTAATTGTAATAAAAAGTCTAATTAAGATAAAATAACTCCATTAAACGCTAATAATAAATAACTACACCGCTGCTAAAACAATATACTAAATTTGCTTAAATATTACTTTATTTACGTTCAGAATTTACATCCTCGATTTATTTCCACATACGGTGGCTGTCTCCAAAAGAACGATCCTGTCCTCGTTCACGGACGTGTTTATGTTTCGCAGCTCTATCTACATTTGCGCTAAATGTTTCGATTGTGTATCGATGAAGCCCCACCCTTTTTAAGCGGCTTAACTTACTAAGATGACCTGCGCTATACGGGTAGCGCTATCTGTTAGCGCAGTTGGAAATTCGAACAGGCGCGCGTGAAATTTGTCGATATAAAAGAAGATACTAAGGCGTTTAAAGGTCGGCTCAGCCGTAAACGGTATTCGCGTTTCATAAAGCGTCCATTCTTGAAAAAAATGTTGTTTATTAAACGATTTCCTGAGATCAGTAACTTACGGTGTTACCAAAGTCATCAAGATTTTTTTTAGTATAAAGTTCAAGTTAGATTATATTCATATTAGATGGTTTCCATTCGGTAGTACTACCTAAATATAGCTCACTTCACTTTTGTGCATTAAACTATTACTACTACTACTAAACTACTTTTATTGTACTCAGTTAGTCGGCAGGTTTGCCATTCGTCAGAGCATCGCACAAAACAAGTGAGCTGAACCAGCTGCCCTAATTTTGAAAGTTATTTATTTTTGTTTATTTAATTTTTTTTTATATATATACAACATCGTTTCAAAAATTCCGTACTTTTCACTAATGACGCTCTTTACAGAGTTTCAAGATATAATTTCGCTTACCTCAAATTTTAGGTACTATTCCAACATTTTTGTGTTACAATTACACTTTGTACTGGTAAAATTCCTGAAATTTCTTACAGTGCAATAGGAACTATCCAAAATAATAAAAACGTATATTTCACATTTTTATAAATACTACAAAAGCAACCTTTTTTCAACATCTTGAATATTTAAAACATATGTAGACAATGTTCTAGTGAGCTTTAAGACTATATTTATTTTATAATCGAAGGATCACGCTGTTTGGAAAAACCAACAGTTTTGGGAGTCTGCATTCTATCAGGATGTTCAAAAAGACATTAAGGCTTTATATCTACCAAGGGCAGAGAATTTAGCACCTCGGATAACCTCAGATCACGTGCTGAGTCCTACTTCCCCTCGTGAGAACAAGGATTACAGTTGGCAGAATAGAAGATCTGTCTTAAGTAGAGTTCAAGAGCCTAGTGCATTGGAAATTGCCGCCGAACAAATGAGAATTTGGAATTCTATTGAGTTGGAAAAGCAAAAAGAATTAATTGCCAGCGAAGAGAGCACAATGTATAGTCAAGCGATTCATTACGCCAATAGGATGGTTTCGTTGCTCGTTCCTCTCGATGTAGGAAATAAGTCCAGTAAACAAGATCATTTATTCGACGACGAGCGTGCTAGTAATAGTATTACAAACAGGTACAAACGGACATTAACATTTGGTATTATAGAAATAATATTTACCCGATTTAATGTTTAGCGTAGCAGAAAGTGATAGCGTGGATGCTGAATCTGGATTTGAGGATCAAGATTCTGGCGAAACCGGAGCATCCGTAATTCGCTTAGTGTCCAGATTCATAGATAAGGTTTGTAACGAAGGGGAGTTAGTCGGGAGCACATACGAAATCTTCATCAAATGGTACCGTGTGTTGTACACATACACATAGAAACTTTAGAAGCTGTGTATCGAGAATCCAAACGACTACCACCTATACAAAAACCGAAAATATTAACACCGAATTTGTTAGTTGGAGAAGAATTAATTATGGACGGTTTGAGAGTTTATCTGCTACCAGACGGTAGGGAAGAAAGTTCGACGATAAATCTTGGCGGTCCAATTCTTTTACCAGCAGAGGGCGCCATATTTTTGACCAACTATAGGATTATATTTAAGGGTATTCCATGTGACTCGTTTGGTATGTATATCGATATTGACGACCTCACTCTTTGTTGTAAAATGATGTTCATTAATTTAGCTTGTGAGCAAATAGTTGTCAGATCGTTTCCTGTGACGTCCTTGACTAAGGAGAAAAAGGTTAGAGAGCAATATTTAAGTCATCTTAATCAATGGTTGCAAGAAGGCCTTCAAATACGTTCTTGTACCTTTCAATTATTGAAATTAGCGTTTGATGATGAGGTTACTCCGGAGAACGTCGACGCTTTTCGAAAGTTGATACATAAAATTAGACATCCGCCAGATGTTTTTCATCATTTTGCCTTCTGTGGTCAAGTAGTCGTTTCACAAACACCTTTACATAAAGGAAAAGAAAAGAATGCGACACTCAAGTAAGTTCTAATTTTTCTTAATGTTTTGATGACAATTTTATATGATTATTTTAGGAGTTTTGCTAAGAAAACCTTGCTAAAGACAGCTCGAAAGGCTGGTTTTAAACAAAAGGCAACTTCCAAACGACAAAAGTATGTTCTTCCAAATATGAATATAAACAATAGTTCCAAATATATGACTTCCCCTGGTAGAATGAGTTTGCCGCCTCCAGACGATTATAATCAAGATGACGATATGTCCGTTGATGACTACGAATCTGGTCCACTTTCGAATATTATAACACCACCTGCAACAGATGCAAAAACCTTGGAAAGGTTGGTGGAAAGAAGTTATGTTCGTGACTGGCAAAGATTAGGTCTATGCAATACGAATACCTCGCCAACTACCAAGCAAACCACTGAACAATTCAAATTAACCACTGTAAACTCGATGTATATGATGTGCAGAAGTTACCCAGCTCTGTTAATCACGCCATCTTCAGTTACGGACGAATCCATAAGAAAATTCTGCAGATGTTATAGGCAAGGTCGCATACCCACTATAACATGGAGGCATCCAAGGACTAAGGCTTTATTGTTAAGGGGAGCAGGTTATCATGGTAAAAGTGTAATGGGCATGTTAAAAAGCCATCCAAGCACTACTGCTTCAACAGATACTACTTCATCATGTGAGCAGGTTCGAAAGTACACAGTTTGGTTTTTATCTTTTCCTCACCTTATTTATTTAGGAAAAGTACATATCGGCTCTAGTGTCTTCTACTCCCGTTTTTGCTCTTAGACAAGGCGGTGGGTGGGCGATGTCAGACAGCAGTCTCAGCATCAACTCTTTACTTTTGGCAGCTGAGGATCCGCTTTCAGTTTTAACTTTAACACCTGAAATGGCTAGAAGACCAAATCCGTTTAATAAAGCAATGGGCACATTAGGGTGAGTAAAGCATTTTATAATATTCAAATCATATGATGCAAAATTGAATTAGTTGATTAATGGTATTACACACTTGCCAAGCTTAGCATAGATGTACAGTCGCGACACGATGAAAGTTACGTACATAATCGAGGCGGCTTCCTAAACTATGGTAAATTCTCAAACTCAAAATAATTTTTTTTTAATACGTCCCAAAACTTAATTCCAAACAACTTTGTTAAGTTAAATATTGTCATATATTATTTTGTGTGGATTCATATTTAAAGTTCTTAAATTGGTCCACTAAAAATGTTTTATCATGTGTAATAAAAACCTAATACTGTATAAAACGCAAACTGATAAGAAACCTTCAATAGCCTAAAACCTTAATTTATAAAACCAAATACAAAAGTGTGCATAAAAAATAATGTTACCTCAAAATTGTATTTTTTTGTCTGGACGACAACTGTAAATGATTTAATCAATATCTCTTTTTTGTCCTACATTCAAATATACTGGGTGAGTTTTTTATCTCGAGACAACGGAATATCTCTAAAACACTGCATCAAATCAAAAAAAGATCTTAATAAGATTTTTATAATGTAGGGGCCTCACTAAATGGTGCCGAACTCGATCCCTCACCTCACAAAAGAGAAGCAAGCTAACGTGATTTTGCGTTTTTTTTTTTTTTAATTTTAACATTAAATAACATTTCAAAAAGCCATTCAACAACGAAGAACTTTACTTTATCATACCCATTTTAGAAAATGTGCCCTTCCACTTCGATACATTTATTTATTCGCAATTGGAATGATTGCACACAACTGAGAAGTGTTTCCGGCGTAATCCTTGAACAATTGTTGGTGATTCGCTCAATCATGTTTTCCCTCGTGGGAAATTTCATTATTTTTTCCAGCAATTGTTTTTCGGGGATTAGGTTTTCTTGGCTGTACAGCTCGCGAGAGAACTGTTGAACGACTCGGTAAAGAGAAGCGCGCGATCGCAGCTTGTCGGGAAAACGTTGTGAATAAAGATTAACAGCATCATCGATATTCTACCACTTTCTCCATTGAGGTAAATCATTTCAATTCTCTCTTGTAATATTATAGCCTCCATTACTGTTCAAATATTCAACACTAACTAATTTGTATTGGATTAATAATTAATAATCTAAATGGGGATCGGACATTTGTGTAAGTATTTACAGCTTGTCAAGTACTGAATAAAGTACTGTTTTGTATCGTTAAATAGTATTCCAATTGCGAATAAATAAATGTATAGAAGTGAAGGGGCACAATTTCGCACATATGGCTTTTTGAAATGTTAGTTTATGTTAAAATAAAAAAAAACAAAATCATGTTTGCTTGCTTCTCTTTTTTGTAATTTTTTTCTAGACGTTCACAAGACGTTTTTTACGATTACAGCGCAATCTGTTACGAATCGAAAAAAAGTTTCAAACAAAAACTACATATTTGATGGCGTAGAATTCGAATCTGCAATACAAAATGGGGGTTCCCATTTAAGATTTCAAAGTTCTCCCCCTCCCACTCGGGAGGATCGAGTTCGGCACCATTCAGTGAACCCCCTACATTATAACAAATCTTATTAAGATCTTTTTTTGATTTGATGCAGTGTTTTAGAGATAATCCGTTGTCTCAAAATAAAAAACTCATCCCAAAAAGAAATATAATTTATGGTGACTACACTGGATTCACGATAAGAATGTAGTGTTGGAAAAGATGGGCTAATATTTTGAACGTTTGCTATTGGCTAATATTTAAGGCAAGTACTTACATTCGACGAATGTAAGGACTATATGGATTCCATAACAACTGAAATGTTTAAAATTATCAAATTAAATATTTATTTATATCTGTGGTAATAGCTATAATTTAACTCTAATTTAGACCATCAAAGGGTATGAAATATGCCTTTTTAAGTTCATTCTTCCCTACTATCTAAAAACCATGCCGTAACCTATCTAATTCTTTAGCAGCATTACTAAAAAATTCCCACCATTCAACCGACTCGTTCTCTCTAATATCTGTTTCGCGTCGGAGCCAAATTAACCTCTTAGCGAATGCCCTAACTTCCGTACGCAACCGCTACTCATCAGTGAGTAGATATTCAAATAAAACATGGTCTGGTGTATCTACGCTTACATTCACTACACTACATTCACAATGCGAATCATTAACTCTCCCAATTTTTTGACACGACAAATTAACCCTCATTTCCCATTTCATAGTCCATCTCCCATTTAAAGTAATATTCTATTTACCGTGCCAATCATTATCAAGTTTATCCCTAAACGCTTTTTTTAACTACGCTGGTCGAAATTAACCCATACCTAATTGTCGCGCTATCGCCTTTAGGCACCACCTCTTCCTCTAGTCCAAAAAAGCTTAACACCCCCCTCAGGTAACATATCCCAAGTATCTAATAACAAATCAACCGAATTTTTTTTTAAACACCCTAACGCCTCTAGTACAGATAAGCTATCAGTTATAATTCGCACGTCCCGTATAAATTCCCATTCGCGCCTAATTTATTGCATATTTATGTCTGATTTATTGCAAATACTCCTGCCTGAAAATTATTGCAACCATCAAACAACAAAATTCAAACTTGCTAGTTACTAGAACATACAGATGCTCAAATGTCTTTAAAATTTAATACCAAATCGTTGGTACTTTCATATTTTAATGTTTATGTCACTAAAAATAATTGTGGAAAATTTGAATTTTGTCAATTGGAATAGATTTTTTACAAAAGAAAAATAATAATTATTTTTTTTTGCCAAATTATCCGAAATTGTACTATATACTATACAGTTATTAAATTCAAAAACTATCCGATAGTATATAGCGCAATTATCTGAAAATCCCATAATTATGTGGACATTGAAGCTTTGAAACTCAAGTGCAAAACATATCAATTCGTATAATATTTGGTAGTAGTTAGGAGTATACACGCGTTTGGCTGCCATCAGCTTATGCAGGTAGGAGGTTTATTGGGGTACCTATGTGTAAAACACAATTACAAAAATCAGAATAAGAAAACAGGAAAATTCGTTGTGGATGACGGCATTAATTTTGTCGGGCAGTGTACCTACACATACATTTTCACTAGAAGCCGCTTAATAGAATCACATCGCAACCCAGCGTATGGGATAATGGCCGACTGAAACACTGATAACAAAATCCGACGCAAAGTAATTCATAATAAAAACAAAACACAACTTAAGGTACATACACAATAAACTTTTTTTTTGTATGCGGAAGTAGGATCCGCGATTTCGGATCCCATAAGCCATATGGCGCCATCTAGCGACCGAATCGCTTTTTGGTTGCGCAAGTGGACGTACAATTCCTTCACTCAGCGATAGTACTAAACAATGAGGAATAGAAGAGATGCTACAATGCCATTGATTTATTTTTATTATCGTACGTTATGGTACATACAAGGTAATAACGATCCAAAAGATATGACAATTTTATCTGGTATTGTTTGTCTATAGATACTATATGTAGTAATTTATTTATAACATTTATAATTGTACCTGACGAACATATTGCTTATATATTGCATATCATCAAGCAAACTGAATGCATAGATCTTAAAAAAACGTCCAAATTCTAGTTAATACGGAAACATAAAATTAGAAGAATTCTCGTTACCACGATGATGTTTTTTGCCTTTTTTTAGGTCTGTCTAGTTTTGTCATGTAACACATTTGCTAGCAGGGCTGCTCAACTATAGGTCTGTCTATTTCGATAAAATGCTGAACTGTGTATTTTAACATATTAATACTTCAATTCAAGTCATATAGTTATGTTCTTGTGGATAGTCAATAGTAAAAGTTTTTCAAATATTTTATTTACATAACATGTTTTCTCAAATATTATTAGCGAAACAAACGGCTAGTTGTTACTGAACACAGATAATGCTATAGTCGAGCGCCGTGTAAGTTAACAATAAATTTCTCGTCTCATTAATTCTACAAATATTGAAATTCTGATTGCCTTTACGCATAATATTCATTAAAGTAAGACATAATATTTTAGAGTTTTCCCTAGATCTAGTGGTGGAAAAGGCCCAAAAAATTTTGGAAGGTGGGGATCACTTAAAGACAGACGACAAAGCTCCCAAGCTTCCCTAAACAATGTACAGCAAAACAGAGCAAATGTTAGACATTCCACCGACATTGATTCTTCTGCAGATGGAGTGCATAGTTTTCAGAAGGCAGCACTTTATATTTTAGGTAAGTCAGTAAATACCGATTAAGAGAGGTCTAGTTTAAGCGTTTGTGGTTCCATAGGCGAAAAAGCACAAATGAAAGGTGCAAAAATCGAATGTTCCTCAATGACAGATTTTATACCTGTGGAATATTACGATGTGAGACACACGAAGACTGCTTTTAAGAAGTTGATGCGAGCTTGTGTACCCAGCTCCCATACAGTTGAACCGGAGCAAAGTTTTTATAGGTATGTAAAATAAAGTTTTAATATTGGGAAGTATCTGTAACGGTAAAATGTTTGCTTATAGACTTATTGAAAACTCTGAATGGTTGCAACAGTTACAGAATATTATGCAGCTTAGTGGTGCTGTTGTCGACTTGTTGGACTTACAAGGTAGTACAGTAGCAATTTGCTTAGAAGATGGTTGGGATGTTACCGCACAAGTAGTTTCTGTTGCTCAACTTTGTTTGGATCCACATTATAGGACCTTAGAAGGGTTCAGAGTTCTAGTTGAAAAAGAATGGATTGGCTTTGGACATAGGTTTAGTTATCGAAGCAATTTAAATGCCAATTCGCAAGCCAGTGGTTTTGCTCCAACGTTTTTACAATTTTTGGATGTAGTACATCAGGTATATAAATAGAAAACCGTTGACTATTTTAAATAAGTGAGAATCATTTTTTTAAGATGCAAAAACAATTTCCTATGGCATTTGAATTTAATGATTATTATCTTCGTTTCTTGGCTTATCACTCGGTATCCTGTCGTTTTCGCACATTTTTATTCGACTGCGAATTAGAAAGGGTGGAATGTGGAGTTGCAGCAGTGGAAGACAAAAGAGGATCTTTAACATCTCATCATAAAAGTGTGGATACATGTTCTGATGACGAGGGAGTATACCCGGGCGGCAGAATGGTTGGAGCCACCTCAGGCACCAATTTGGGTCAAAGTGTTTTTGATTACATAGAAAAGCAGCATGCTAGAAATCCGATATTTTTCAATTTCATGTATACTCCGGACTTTGAACACCCTGTATGCACTTATTTTCAATGTGGAAGTGTTTTCAGTAACGGTGGTTTTTTTTTTAGGTTTTGCGACCTCAGTCGCATTTGGCTTGCTTGGAAGTATGGCAATATTATCTAGATGAAGAGCTCTCACACGAACCTAGTTATGATCCGGAAATTATTTTGATGGATACTCAACAAGAAGAAGAAGCGGAAGCTGCTGATGGTATTAGTAATAAATCTAGAAGAAAAATAGTTACGATGGGGTAAGTATGTATAAATTTTCATACAGCTGCGGCAAAATGTTTCAGATACTTAGATTTCGAGTAATAATCAAAGTAGTATGAGAAAAACATAAAGTTAGGACAGGCATATAAAAATTGTAAATATATTCATATGTTAATCATATGTTATATCGAATGAGATATATCGATAAACGATATATGTATATCTAAAGAGAATATATCGATATCTCAAATAAAAAACGATATATTTATTAAGTTCTTACCTAAACATTTTTCAGATGTATTCTTAGCACGAAAGTGAATCATTAGGTGCATCTCCATGATCGGAACCTGTGAATCTTGCCGTTCTTATATTATTAACCTTCATAAACCCGAGCGGGGTACAATTGTACCCCGTAATATACATATAATTACCCATGCAATTGTACCCCGCCCGGGGTTAAAGATTAAATAGAAAACAATTTCATTTTAGGTTATACATCTGTAAGATGTCAGAGATAATAAACTTCAAAATTATATGACGAAACAATCTCCTTCATATCCAGATATTATTAAACTCATTAATATTTTATTATCCCAACATTTGAAAAAAATTGGCATGTTTATCGTTGCTCGTGTATTTATAACATGTAGTTTGTCATACATTGTGACACTGTCCAACTACTTCCTAAGCTTACGACAATAAAAACTCTCATAAAAACACAGGAACTGTAGTAAAACCTATTGTGGAATCATGAACACACATAACCATAACCACTTAAAACATTTCTCAATAACACAAAATCAATTGGATTTGTCTAAAGCATTTTACCGAAGCAATATAGTGAATAATCTTACTTTGAACGCAGTTTGAGACTTTCACTTCTTGTTTGGACAGATACGACAACGTCAGTAAAAATGTACCGGATGCCTTCACCCACCTGCTCGAAGAAATTCACAGATTAGAAACAGAAATGGGTCATCTACCGCAAAAATGGAAAATTTTATGGGAGAAATTGGAGATACCATCTTCTGATTCTTTAACGGTATGTCATTTCTTTGTGTAAATTACGCATATATCATGACTGTTTGCGCAGAGACACGCCTCATTTAGCACAGCGTTAGTACGGTCCCATGGAAGATTAGTACATAAAAGATCTACATTGGAAATTCTAATGCGTGGTAAGATGGTAGGTGCTGCAGAAGCTGCTTTGGTTTATTCCCACCCTCACCGATTTGAAAGATACAATTATACAACTCTAACTTACTGCGACCATTGTTCCAGTGTATTGTGGGGACCAGTGAAAGTAGGGTATTCTGCTTAACATATATGTATGCCATTACACGCACTTCATTATTTGTAGACTGGAATGAGATGTATGGATTGCGGTTATAGTTGCCATGAAAAATGTATTGAAAGAGTTCCCAAAAACTGCACTAAATACAAGTCCGTAACTGATAGCAACATTAACCAAACTATGTCAGGAAGTGGAGGAGATAATGGTTCTGTTAGTTCTGGTAATGCTAAAGTAACAAATTTCTTTCAAAATATAGTTTTACAATTTTAATTCATATGTAGGAAGTGCAAGACAAACTTCCAGTCAACAGTTCTACGACCAATTTTCTTCAAACGTGGCTGAAAATCGTACCCACGAAGGTTTCTTGTACAAGAGAGGAGCTCTATTAAAGGGTTGGAAACAACGTTGGTTTGTTTTAGACACAATAAAGCATCAATTAAGATATTATGACAGTATGACCGATTCCCACTGTAAAGGTTATATAGGTAAAGTAGAGACACATTTATGGAGATTACAAATTTATTGATTTTTTTTTTACAGATTTAGCTGAAGTAATGTCAGTAACTCCGGCTCAACCAGCACCAGGACCTCCTAAAAAAACTGATGACAAGTCATTCTTTGATGTGAGTATAAAACTATAAATAAAAATTAGAAACATTACTGCTTGTTTTCTGAGTGAAACCAAGCAATATACAGAATGCACAACGACCACAGAAGTCTAGGTGTAAGCGTTGAGTGAAGGAATTATAAAAATACGCAGCCGTACATCCAGTTGTGAATCGAAAAGGGATGTGGCCACTGGATGGTACTATGTGTTACGGATCCCAGATTCTCGGATCTTGCGAGTCTCACTTGGGCTTGTGAAGTGGCAACATCAGTTGTATTCACCCTATCATCTAGAAATATGATTATAGAGAAACGGTGATAGACGTTGATGATTTGAAAAATAAATTAATTTGTGAGAAACATTTTACGGTAATAGATACAACAGATAATAATCATAAATTCCTAAAAAAATCCACAATTGCTATGAGATGTGGTAAGCGTTCTAGTAACTAAATTTAACGCCATTATTCTTAGTGTATTCAATGTAAACGTATTAGAATAACTATTAATGTAACGCAAAATGATAAGTAATTTTAGCTTTGCGTAGGCTTTCACGGCCGGAATCTACTGTAAAAAGTTTTTCCGGGCTGTTGAGCCGTGGTCTTGTGGAATTACTTCCGTACGTTTCGTTCACAACTGAACATCTTCAGCGGCGAGATCGAAGTTTCCTTCGTGATGGCTCGTCGTTTACACTCTAAACAATATTAGCTTTATCTGTTGACCTATACCAGTGTACATTTTTTTACAATAAGTCCCTTTTTAGGCTGTTGATATAAAATGTGTGTTTTGTCTGTCCTCGTTTCGTTTTTTGGCATGAGTGTAAGCTACTTTTGCATCTTCTTCGACGGTGGAGCAGTGGCTATAGATAAACGCGCATGCGTTTCAGTTTGGTGTCTATTTACAAAATTTTAAAATTTTAGCCATTTTAATGTTCTATAATTTATACATGACACGAGATTTTGGTGAAAAATATCTCATATATAAACGGCCAGTGCTGAATGATAATGCTAGAAAATTATTATTGAGTATATTTTGATTTTGAAAATGTATATTCAATAAGTAGCAGGTTATCTGAATCTTCTGATACACACGATGCAAGTATAATTAATTATACATAAAAAAAAATAACCGCAATGCAATAAAATATTATTTCGAATCAACAGTTCTTTTATCTGTACGATTCTTTGAATCAATAAATATTATTATTATTATTATTATTATATTTAAAAAAAGGTCAATTTCAGGCTTCCTTTAAAGAAATAATTTTTTTAGACATCAAAATAGATAGTTTTGTTTAATGTTTAATTTTACTGCAAATAAGTTTGCTGACACTAGTTAAGGCCCATAACACCAAAATAGCAGAGGAACAAAGTGTTTACCTTTTTTTCAAAGAAATGCAAAAACTTGTACCAGAGGAATGAGGTTCAATCCAGAGGAATGACGCAACTAGCTTTTTTGCTAAACATTTGTTGAGATTTCTTTATAAAATTTAGTTTATCATACAAAAAAAAAAACAACCAAAGCACATACTTCCCTTAGGATTTTCAATAATTTTTAATATAGCTGTCCACATATTGATATCACTTAGCTCTTAGCATCTTAACTCTTTTTGGTAATTAGTATTTCTTAGGTTTTATGTTTATAATAACATTTACAAATATCTCCTAGAAAACAAAAGCATTTTCTGCTTACCAGAGGAATGATCTAACTGCTTGTGACAACAATAAACACGAATTCTTAAGAAAACGGGGCCTACGATATAAGCTCTTAACTTCTTATACGCTTATTTCACTGTTTGGTTGAAAACGGATATTTTTTGCACTGGCACAGTGTTTTTGCGGTCATCTCTGTTCGATTTCGTAAACTAAACGTAACAATCCAGAAGAATGACAAACTTAGCGCTTAACAAAATTAGTCATTTTTTGGTAAAGTTATTATAATTTGCTTCGTAATAATTCTAAGTTGAGTGATGAATATATTCATTCGCTATATAAAAATATTAACGTGTGTGTATCTTCTAATTTATCTTTTTTTTTATTAAGCGCAACAGCGCAATTTTAGCGGCTTAAAAGTCAATCTATATTAACCAGTTTCGATTAAAACAAAATTGTAGGTTTAAATTGACTACATTGGCAAAATCTTCGCAAATATTTAGAATTTAATAACTTAATACTCTCATTCATTACATTTTGTATGCCTCAGAAGATAGAAGATCCCATGGTTACAATTCAGAGGAATGATTTTCCTTCACATAAAACAAAAAAAGTCATTTGGAATCATATTGTTACAAATGAATTTGGGAAACAAATAAACATTATCTTCTGCAATTATTCTGGTATGGTAATGGTCGGAGTATCATTAATATATGTACATATTCTTCATTTAGGAGCTGCAGTGGGATTACGAAATCTCGTATCAACTACATATGATTGTAGTGTATACGAACCGTAGGCATATCCAGAGCAACACGTATATTAAATTTTTGGTTCATAATCACACCCTTCTAATAAAGATGGCGTACTCAAATCGATTTGTACTTTCGCAATCCGGGGACAGTTATCTACAAAAGTATTATGCATGTAGAAAGATCCAAATACACACTCAGAAAGAGATTCTGGCCCATTTTAGGATTGTAAAAGAAACATTTTTAATAATTCTATGTAATTTATCTGATCAAACAATTATATGGCTAAATTGACAAACATTGAGGCATCTTTTTTTTTTTTTTTAATAATTTTAATATTTTTTGCTTTTTTTTTATTTTCCGTTGTTTTTAATGATTATAGTACTAAATATGAATACTTTACCAAACACCTATAAACCTAAACACTTTATGTTAACCACGCACTTATAAAATGGCGCATCAATTTCACAAAAGATGTGCACCAAGTTTTTTTTTTTAAGAAGCTAAATTCACTGCGCCCCTTAAAAAAGCTCGAATCTCGTCCTCTACTAGCTTAATTGGTAAAGCGCCCGTTCGGCAAACGGAGGGATGTGGGTTCGAATCGTGCATGAGGAGAAAAAAATTTCTTGGGAAAAATTACTCCTAATTATTACAGGTAAAAGCAGAAATACATTAATTTGTTATTTTCTTACTGTAAAAAACTTGCAATCTTTGCATATTTGCCGTCCTGTCGGCCTTTTCAAGATCTAATATCGACATCTGTTCGGTTAAAACGCTCGAAACTCGTCCTCTACTTTCTTAATTGGTAAAGTGTTGTTTATTGTTATCTTTGCAAATGTAAACAAACTTAGCGTTAGAAAATGGTATGCCCACGAATCTTGCGATGGCCTGTTGTCAGTTTTGTTTCTTCTATAGTTGCGCAGGTGTATCGACCCGGTTATAAATTTTTGAACCGATAATCATTCGATGGATTTCATATAACCTAGAAAATACTTTTCTTTTTATGCTTTTATTTTTTAACTTATAAACAGTGTGAGGACAATTCCGGACGATCTGGTGTGACATCATCCAAGGCAAAGGCGGACGCCCGTAATGTGCTCGCATCGTACCGACTAAACTTAGTCTGTGTCAGTCCGCCACGCCGTGTACATACGTGTGACCGTTGCTGCTTGTTTTTTTTTGTTAAGAATTGTTTCATATAAAAACAAATCTTCTAACAAAATAGGAGCCAATACAAGAAGTCTTCAGTAACAGAAACTTGAAGTTCCTTCCATATTACATATAATATTAAAATTACTTTAATATACATAGTTCAGCTTGAAAGAATTTTCTATTTATTTTTAAATCAAGAATAAATGACGCTCATATCAAGCCAGCTAGACTTGAACTATGTCAGTAGTCAGTACTGTTCAGTTCAGTGCTCGTGTAATCGTAGTCTTTTGTTGAGAATTGTTCTACGTGTATATTACTTTCATATATTTGGCTATAAAAGAGTTCTCTATTTATTTTTAAAATAAGTGTAAATCTTTAGTTGTTTCTCATTTCTTTCCTTGCGATTATTATTTATATATATTCTTAGGTGTTTCCATAGGCAAGGATAAATATACAGATAGAGCTTAGGGATGCGCAGCGTTCGGATCACATGGGGGCCGCCATTTTGATGTATGACAGGGTCGTAAGAAAAGAATTTAAACATAAAACAAGGACGTAGTGGTAATGGTAATATTTTAAAGTGAAAAAATAGGCAAAATGCTCATACTTTGATTTGAAACTAGTATTATACTGTATACATACAAGAAATTGTATTTTTTACTGCTGGAAAGACCTTACATCAATATTTAATTTCAATGAATACACTAATACTTGAAATTTCAAGTTTTTAGGTTATTTAATATTTCTGGGGTGTAGTAAACACACATTATGTCATATGACATTCCTTTATTGGTGGCTAAACAATATAAGTTCGTTTCATTTTTTTTCTTATTAATTCGATTTGCAGTTCTTGCGTTAATTTTATCAAATTAAGAAGCCGTATTTTACACAATAACACTCGATGATCACTTTTATTAATAAGATCGGATGTTCTTCAAGGAACTGTATGCGATATGCTGAAATTACCAACACATATTCTTAATCTCTCGGATCAGCTGACTATTAATCCATCTGAAATAGAATACATATCATATCTATGTTTTGTGTCAACCGGGCAGAAATATCTTTATTCTTTCGTTGCGACAGTGTATATTTATTTTCTCTCAGATTCTTTGCAGCAGACGTTAACTGCAACAAGCACTTTTCATAAAGGAGAATGTGATAAAGTTATACCACATATATATAACAGGAAGATTATAGTTGGCTCTTACTGATTAGATTAGGATTGGGGTGGCCTATGGACCTGTTTCACCGCGACCTTTTCAGATCTATTGTGATCCCCTTTTTTTTCCTAGAGAACGCTGTTCAATTTTGCCCTCTTAATTAGGCTATCATCTTTGCGAGCGGCTTCTTTATGTAGCTACTAGCTGTGGGGTTCTCCTCCATCAATATTAGAAACCTTGTCCTCGCCAGACCTTCACATTGGCACAGCACATGAACTGGTGTTTCTTCCTCCTCTTGGCAGTATCTGCAGGTTGCATCATCTGCCAGACGTAAGTTGTACATATGCCTATTCAGCTTACAGTGACCAATCAGCAGACCTACAATCATTTTGAGCGTCATCCTGTCTTTATTCAGTAGATCTCTCGTGAAATCAGGCCTCTGCGCCTTTAGGAACTCTTTTGCCTGCCTTTGCCCCGGTGATTTTTGCCACCACTCTCTGGACTGATTATGTATCCATTCATTGATGGAATTTTTAATTTGCGATTTGGTAGTGCCGAAAGAGGGGTCGGCTCCAACGAATGACCTTGATGAATCTTGCCTGGCCGGCTCGTCCGCTGCCTCATTTCCTCTCACGCCCGCGTGGCTAGGGACCCAGGCCAAGGTTAATTTCCTTTGGGTGCCCACCTCATTTAGGGTGCTTACGCTTTAAGTGTGGACTGACTGTCAGAGAAGATAGCAACGCTTTTACCTGGCTCGGTACATCTTTCTATCTCTCCGACACAGTGGTGGATTGCAGCAACCTCAGCTCGGAATACAGCCGTGTCTTTGCTGAAACTTACCGAAAGAGCCTTTTTAGGCTTCTTAGCGTATATTCCCGCTCCAACGCCGTAGTTCGTTTTAGAGCCTGTTTGAGTCCGGTGCCTCCTTGAGTTCGTCTAACAGTTTTTTATAGTCAGCGCCGCGCGATTTATTTATTGGTACTTGAATATGCAAAAGTCTGTGTACTGTGGACCTTACGGCTCCTTGTATATAAATATGTATTGGTAGCAGGTTCAGAATTACTTAATCCATGTATGCCTTTGATCAAACCATACCCTCAAGTATTTCGCCTCTTTGACATATGGAATCCTTTCGCCTGCTATCCCTAGTGGCTGTAAGCTTTCTAGCGTTCGTTTTCTTGTGAACGTGACATGTTTTTTGAGCATTGACTGATAGTCGCTCTTGTTTACGCTATTTGTCAATTGTGTTTAGAGCGGTTTGCATACGCTGCACCAGAACCTTTGGAAACCGCCCTCTGACGACTATTGTAAGGTCGTCAGCATATCCCAGGCAATGGAATCCCTTTCCGGTTAGCTTCCGGATTAGGTCATCTACTAGGGTAGCCCACAGCAAGGGAGAAAGAACTCCACCTTGCGGGCGCACACCCAGCACGATTTATAAACCTCTCAAAACAAAATACTGTCACAGCTGATCTATTTGACACGGCATACATCAAAATGGCGATGCTTAGATAACCTGAAAGTTTGCGAATGTGCAAAGGTCTAAACTCTTTCTAGTAGTATTCTTCTTGTCTATGGGCGTTTCTTACATTTTCTACTTCGTAAATTCTTTATTCTTTTTGTTTCAAAGTACATTTTTAGTTATAATTCTTTTGCTCCATAAACAGTGGCTTTTATTTGCATAGATTAAATATTATATATGTGCTTTTCTACTTTTCTTGCTAAAGGTGTTAAGTTTTTATTTTTATATCGTATTATATCTGGACATAAACAAAATAAACTCTTCCCTTTTATTAAAATAATCTCTGTAATTATACATGCATGCCTTTAATATTATTTACTTTATTTTAAATTGCATTAGTGTTAAAAAGCGGCGGGGCAAGGGACGTACGAAAATAAGCAATGGACCAAGCGAACTATTTGATATGGACAGCACTTCAGTATTACAACTGTGGGTAATTAAGAAATCTATTCCTATTGGCTAAATTCAAATTTCCCACCATAATTTTTAATAACTTAAATATTCAAGTCTGAAATTACTAACGATTTTGTATTACATTTATACGATTTTATAGACAGTTTCAGTAACTATAAATAATCGTGGCAATTTGAATTCTACTCCCTGGCTTGTAAATAAGTGGATGATCTGTGGATCGGATGTTAGGTACTAGTTCTGCGGTTTATATTTATCCAAGTTATTTTACAGAATGAATGTATGCTTGGACAGTTATTCTTGTATGAATCCATCGATTATACTTTATCGCTATTTAATTAATGTTTAATTAAAAAGAGATGACAAATAATTGAACAGGTCAACGAATACAATCGGGACGATAATTGCAGCCAATGGAAAAATAGACAAAGAAATAGATGAAAGGTTGAAGAAGAGTGGAAAAATATACAATACGAATAAAAAGACATTCATAGGAAAAAAAAGGTGCAAAAGAACGTTGAAGTCGACGTAATAAATAAAATAGTAAGGGCAATGCTGATGCACAGCTGCGAATCCTGGACGCTAACCGAAAAACATACATCCAGAATTAATGCCATGGATATGAGATTCCTAAGAAAAGTAGAAAATAAAACTAGAAGAGATAGAATCAGGAATGAGACAATAAGGGAAGAATTGGGAATGATACCAATACGAATGAAAATAGAAGAAGGACAGCTAAGATGGTATGAACATATTTGTCGAATGTCAGAAGAGAGAATAACTAAGAAAATTTATGAAACTAAAATATCTGGGAAAAATACAAGAGGAAGACCAAGAAGAACATGGAGCGATGAGATAAGGGAAGCATTGAACAAGAGAGAAATGACAAAAGACCGGAAAAAAGTGGAAAGAGAAGATAAGGGCAAGAAATTAACCTCAACCTCGAAATGACCTTACACCTAACGGTAGAAAGGTTTTTAAAAGAATAAAAAATAAAATAAAAAGAGATACACTATAATCGATAGATTCATTGATGATTTTAAAAAGTCTAATTTTAAGATACTATAAATACTCTGTATGTAGGTACTTTGTTTTTAACATTGATCAGTGAAGAAAACCGGTTTTGTTCAAAGGCATCATGTTCTATTTGAAAACTTTAATGTTGTGATTTATCCCCACTACACCAAAATTTGTGATCAAGATTTGTACCCCCTTTCCCTTGTGGAATATTTTGGGTTCAGTATGTTCAAATCTGCTAAAAACGCATCCATAACGATAAATCACAACATTAAATTTTTCAAATAGAACAGGATTCCTTTGAACAAAACCGGTTTTGTTCACTGATCAATGTTAAGAAAAAGTACCTTTTGCATTTGCTCGTATACCTATAAAATTGCGGTAAATTCGAATTCTGCTAATTCTCTCCTTTTTTCTATTTTTTTGTTACAAATATACAGGGTATTCCACGTAAGTGGTTCATTAAAAGTTTATGATGTTCTACTATTTACTTATATTTGAGATTTTAATACCATTATCTGTTTGATTGGAACTGTAAATGTAAAATACTTTTACCAAAATATCACTTCCGGTTGATCGGAAATGGATGTCAACTTTGTTATTTTAAATAGAATGATCTAATTTTTTGTTCATTTTTGGAGTCTACGACCATAAATACGTCAGTTTTTATTAGCTATTCCTATAGCTACATGTTGCCGTTTTTGAGTTATTTCAGATTTTCTTTTTTTTTTTAGTAATAATCATTGCATCATTCAGAAATTAATATCTCGGTTAATACTGTAAGTAGAGACTCTAAATTTGCTATGTTATGAATGTAGATATAACTCTAAGAAATTATACGCACACTTCGCATTCTAACATACAGGATGTTCAAAACTGAGAAACAAAGTGGCATATTTTCTAATGCAGAAAACTCAATTTTCTTAAATGGAACACCCTGTATTTTAATTCGAAATTGAGAAGTAAATATCATCCCCTATCATTATGTATCAGCGCTCCCTATACCTATCTTTAATAGATTTTGATATATGAGCAACTCTTTTGTTGAACAATCTAAGTAGCTCTAGGTTTAAATGTTCGCAGATGGCTCTGAATGGGATTAATGTCAAAGACATTGTCTAACCATAAGTATGTGTGTGTATGTCCTCGTAATTACACTTTTGCACAACGCAATATGAATAGAAACGACTGTTCGAACAGCAACATTTTGAATTTATTCTACATTCATGGAGAATGTAACAAAGTATTAAATATAACATGTCGTGTATTTAATGACAGATATTCACACTTTCTACCGATTACAAAGAAGAAATGTCGAAAAATTGAAAACAACTTTTCACACTCGGGATCTGCGTAAACAAAAAGATAAAATAAACTAAAATTTTGAAAACACACTCCTAGATCTCCATATTTTCTATATGACCCCCATTATTTTCTAAACATTTTAAAATTCGTGCTTTTATTTCTCTTGTAGCTCTATTAATTTGATTACGGGAAATTCTTCTGATGTCGCAAGCCTATGTAAAAGTTCCTTTCGAGATCGCATAGGTGTGGCATACACCGATGATATTAAGTAGCCCATAAATAAAAACCTCGAGGCGTTAGATCCGGTGAACAAGGGGCCATCTCCAAGGTCCTTTGTTACCTATCCGTCGGTCCTCAAACATAGCGGTTAATTCAGCATGCACTACGTCTGAAGAATGAGCAGGTGACCGTCTAATTGATACCATACCTCCGGTAAAATATTTAGTGGAAAGTCATCGCAGAAGTTCGAAACTGTATTTCTTAAAATCTGTAGATAGCGGTCGCTGTTTAAATTTTCTTCATAAATTTCGTACGCAATTCTATCCCCCATTACCAAAACAAAAACATTGAAACTAAATGTATTTTGAAAATGTCCCTCTCTCACTACATGTGGATTTTTATTTGCCCAGAAGTATAAATTTTTCCTATTAATTATACCTTCCCTTGAAAAGTTCGTTTCATCCGTCCAAATAATTTTTGTCAAACACATAGGATCTTGAATTTTCGTTAATGAAAATTCGCAGAATATAATTCTTTTTTCATAATCTCCAGGTTGGAGAGATCGTAAAATCTTGTACGCGTATGGATGCATAAAATTGCTACTCAGAACGCGGTAAATACTTGTTCTGCATAAGCCTAAAAATAACGTACTAAAAAGGGATATTAAATTATTTAGCTTTACCTAAGTCAGACGAACCAGCAGATACCGAACTAATTGGATATGCATTGAAGTAGGCTAAGATGTTAACCTGATTGTCTTCGTTATCAGTAGCAACCTTTTGTACATTTCTTTTTATTTTCACGGTTCCCGAGTGTTTGTGTGTTGTTTTCAATTTTTCGAAATTTCTTCTTTGTAATACGTGGAAAGTGTGGATATCTGTCATTTACACGACATATTCTATTTAATACTTTATTACATTCTCCATGAATGTAGAATAAATTCAAAATGTTCCTGTTCGAACAGTCGTTTCTATTCATATTGCGTTGTGCAAAAGTGTAATTACGAGGACATACACACACATACTTATGGTATGACTTTGACATTAATCCCATTCAGAGCCATCTGCGAACATTTAAACCTAGAGCTACTTAGATTGTTCAAGAAAGAGTTGCTCATATCTCAAAATCTATTAAAGATAGGTATAGGGAGTGTTGATGCAAAATGATAGGGGATGATATTTACTTTCCAATTTCGAATTAAAATACAGGGTGTTCCATTTAAGAAAATTGAGTTTTCTGCATTCGAAAATATGTCATTTTGTTTCTTAGTTTTGAACACCCTGTATGTTGGAATGCGAAGTGTGCGTATCATTTCTTATAGAGTTATATCTACATTCATAACATAGCAAATTTAGAGTCTCTACTTGCAGTATTAACCGAGATATTAATTTCTGAATGAGGCAATGATTATTACTAAAAAAAAAAGAAATCTTAAATAACTCAAAAACGGCAACATGTAGCTATAGGAATAGCTAATAAAAACTGACGTATTTATGGCCGTAGAATCCAAAAATGAATAAAAAATTAGATCATTCTATTTAAAATAATAAAGTTGACATATATTTCCGGTCAACCGGAAGTAATATTTTGGTTAAAGTATTTTACATTTATAGTTCCAATCGAACAGATAATGTTGCCAAAATCTCAAATATAAGTAAATAATAGAACATCATAAACTTTTAATGAACCACTTACGTGGAATACCCTGTATAGTTTGACAGTTCTAGCTATAATAAAATATGTACAATACATATAATATAGTTCAACAATTATATTTTCGGTATTGATTCTACAAACAATGAAACAGAAAAAGTTCAAGAGCGACAAAAACTTATGATCCGATGCTAGTGTACTACCGGAAATTTGCTTGTTCGATTCGCCAACTATCCTACGAAAATAGTAACCAGTATTTTGGGAACAAACATGAACTTATGTTTTTGAGTTTATTATGGTATATATGGTATTTCTGAAAGGGAATTGGAGTATTAAAAAAAAAAGAAAAATTTATAGATTTTATTTCTCTCTTTTATTGTTTCCTAATATTTTTTTCAAGTTTTTATCAAGATAATATTCTTTCGCTGTTAACTGCAGATATATTGACAAGAATTAGAAGAAAAAAAACCAAATTTATTATATCAAGAAGTAAAGATTATTTTAAATATCCACTAGTCAACTAAAAGCAAAAATATTTGACGAAATGAATAAAAGCAAATATTCCGTGTGCAGCTTCGCTTTAACGCAAAAATATGTTTTAATTTCATTACAAAATGAATATTAATCTATTGAACCCGCATTTGTATTTTGGTTTTTGTTGTATTTACTTAACTGTTACTTGTTTTGACTTCTTTAATATTACTTTAATAACAATTTTGTGAAATGACAATTTATTTATGAATGCCCTACCTCTTCGCTGCGCGCGCAATTAAACCACTTTTATCCTTCTCTTACCGATTCTTCGGTTATTTCATATTTTTACGCGTTCGTGCAACGGAAGATTCCACTTACGTTTAACCACGTTTAATATTTTTTCTAAAATCAGCCTAGCTGTGACATCTATAGTACGCCGGCGGAACTATTCTTTGCACGTATATATATTTATATTGTATTTGGTACTACTAATGAAATACAAGTTTTACAGTAATTTATTATTACTGGAAAATCTACAATTACTAAAAGTATCACGTTACTATAGCTGCAAATTCAATATACTGTGTATTGTACGATGTATAATTTAATAACTTTTTTAATAGAACAGCGCTAAGTAACACCTAAAGACGCCACTGTCTTTTGCATATAATTGTATTTCATCGTCTATCGCACGATAGAACATTCTAAGTACGATGCGCTGCTATTGGAGTATCGCATGTAATGTTATTCCTTTTCCACCAGCTAACCGTACAAATAGTCAAATGCCCGTTTGTATATGCATTTATCAACAGAAAAACCTGCTTCCTTCGTATGTCCTCGCTTTGCTTATAAAATGTTGCAAAAAGTGTGCATGACCTAATTTCGCATACAACGATATTGTTTGTTTTACTGGAATGGATGGTACATATTATTTGACGGCAGTTGGTTTTTGTTCTCTAATTACAAGGGCTTTTGAGATTTTTATGATTTTGTAAAAAAATTAACATTACCAACTCCTTAGAAAATATGTGATATTTTACAAATCATCAGATGTAATGATTGATCTTACACTATACTGTGTCAGGGCATAATAAAAAGATTCAAATTCTATTAACAAAAAAAAAAAAAAACAATTTAATATTTTACAGAGGTTATTAACAAACCAATTTCGAAATAAAGGACATTGGAATAAAAAGCCATGTTCTCTATAATTTTTTAATATACATTACACAACGCGACCGAATAAACCGGCTTAAGCGGTGTTTAGTTGTTAAAGATATCAGTCGTTCGCGTCCCCTATTCATTTCTGCTGTGATTTCGGGCGCCGTCAATAGCCGATTTCTCGTGCTCAATACTTGAAGGCGTCGATCTTCCGCGAGGGTCGTTATCCGTGACTGATTTGAGTGATTCCGGTCTTCGAATGTCCTGGTATCTCGGTAGCGACGACTAGTGTAATGGACTGTAGATTTTGTCACTCCTAATTTTTCTGCTATCACACGCACAGAGTGTCTTCCTCGTGTAATGTGACAATAGCCGATCTCTTTTTCTACACTTATCGGCTTTCTTTTCGCCATTTTTTAAATTCTATTTTCACAAACACTACAATTGAACAACCGTATCGTAACTGGTTTACTAATAGAATAATTCGCAACAAGTACGATATCAATTATTCCTCTGCTATAGTGGGAGACCTTTAGGAGACATCCATGTAAAACACCCGTCTATTGTACACATGCATGTCGGCGTTTCTTTAAATATCGTTTATAATGGTTTTATTACGTGCTATTAGGTTAAATTAAATTTTCCCTTTAATAGGCTTATCCTAATGATTTCCGTCTTAAATATGTACTTTGTTGTTATGCTTACTTTATTGTAGAAATTTTTACAATAATGTTAAAAGTATTAAATATTAAAAAAAAATTAAATTATACTAGTCCTAACTTCAATGACCGGTGCTGTATACAGAGATTAAAACGTCCACTCGTTCTATGCTTCATTGGTAGTAACACAGCTGAACGATTGTTCAAGATTACTTTTAAAATTCTCATAAGAGGACTGTACATCAGTGAGAAATATTCTTGTCAAGGAGAGAGAATAGAGAAGGATGCATACATGGTACAGTTTGTCCAATTTAGTTGCGTCTCTTTACAATTCCTTTACTCAACCGTTTAACTTTAAAAATAACATATTCCTGTTTTTTTCCCATAGCTACGTACAAGTAGAAGAACGTATAACTTTTGTGCTGTGGACGCAGGAACTGCGCAAGAATGGATTGAAAAATTACAAGCTTGTCTACAATAATTATTGTTTCTATCCAAAGTTTGTTTAGTCATTTGAAGTTAATTATCATAGAGGTATAAAAAAGAATACTGTTAAAACAGAACAATTATTTATATTTTTGTATTGTTTAAAGTAACATATTTTATTATACATACATATTTATGCACGATTTTGTTTTTATTTTTTATTATAATTTTGTATACCTTATTGGCAGTTTTATAACAGCTTTTTGTACCGTGCATCATGTACATTAAACAAAATTACTAACGTATTACAAAATAAGTCTCATGCTCAATGTGTTTCTTGTAACATTTAACTGATAAGTATGGATCTTAATACCATGCGCTATTTGCTTTGATATTTTAACTTTGTGATAGTGTTATCTTCCTCATGTATTCGTATTACTTGCAATCCAGATCGGAATCTCAAGATGTCTCAAATTTAGCCAGTATAAAAGTAAAAGAGATATTTGTTGTTATTTCAGATCTCTGTCAAGTTCGATGTAATATATATATAAACGGAATCACTAATTTTTATCTCTAGTTGTGTTTATGTGATTTTAATGTATGTTTATTATTTTATTATTATGTAAATTAAGTATTAGCAATAACAATTTAATATTAAACTGTTAAAAATATGTAATATTTGTAATAGTCAGAGTCAAAACCTGTATTTATTCTAAATGTAAATGTCAATACCGTATGCTCTCTATATTTCCGCCGTACGTTTTTTTTTTAAATTATATCAATGTTAAAAGGAAATTTATATAAATCACGTTGGTGAGAGTATACCAAATAACATATTTGAATCTCATTATCGTGCCCAGATTTTTAAAATTTAGGCAGTTATTCCTTATTTATTGTATAGTGCAATATTGATGCTTTCGTTTATGTACTTTTTTTAATAGAAATTACTAATACTTGTTTGGACACCGCTATGATTCGCTCGATTCAAAATATGTATGTTCCGTTTTTTCTTGCTATTTGTCCAATTAAATAGTTAAAATTTACATGCCCATTAAATTACAGTTAAAAAAAGCTTTCATATTTTATAAGCATTATAAACCTTTTACGCTACTTTGTTAGTTTTATACTAAAATTTGTAGAATATTGTTTTTCGCCCATAAAATTTTATGCATTTTTGTTTTACATTCCTGATATACTGCATACTCTTTGACGTTGGGCTTTACACTTTCGACTGTAGCCTAATGAATGGAAATCATCAAATCGAAAGTTACAAAGGAGTAAAATTATTTTGAATTGTCATTCTTGTATTTGTGATATTCTTGTTAGATGATATGGGTTCCTTATTTTAATTATTAACCTACTTTATGCTATTACTATGTGGGTTAACTGCCAAAGTTTAAGTAATAAACGGTTCTTTACATCAGGAGTTTTTTTTTTTTTAATTTACTACACCGGTTGTACATTCACTTTTATTAATAATTGGTTAGAGTCTATGAAACCTTGTTCAATTATATCTTCTAATGAAGCAAATTCGGTATAGCCAAATCCTTTAGGGTTTAAATCTTGAATTGGTCGTTTAAATGCATCTAATTCTGGACGAGTCATCATTGTCTCTTTTATAGTTCGGAATGCTTGCCTAGAACACATATTATCAATAATAAAAAAAAAAAAACTGGTAAAAAAAGCTAAGGTTTTCCAATGCGTAATCCTTTACGTAAAAATATACAGAATACCTGAACAATATATTTGGTATAGTTGGCGAAAAGGAATAAAAGTAAGTGAAAGATAATAGTACTTACACTGGATGAATAATAGATACAGTAATTCTACCACTAAATGGCCAATCTAAAGTATGATCATGTTCCGTTTTCATCATGTGAATCAAAATAGCTATGTAACTAGGGTTCCTGATAGATAAATTAAATCGTATGCACAATCTACAACTGAGAAATAAACAAAACATCATCAGCTGTTTATGTACTTACTTATAACCGTTTGGTGAAGTATAAAAACCTGGACTATAGTACATGATATGTTGATTATTTCTCATAGTACTTATTTTGTTTTTAATGTCATTTATATACCACAAATAGCAACCATTGCAATATCGTAATGCTAATTTTGACATTGCAAGATTAGTTGCAGCAATTTGGTTAGACATATTTGCTATAATTATTTCCTGCTCTCGACTTTTTTGTTCCAAAATAACGATTTTTTCATATAATGTCCTATAAACGTAACATTACCAATTGCTTTTCATAGGGATGTTTTACTTACTTTAAAAGATTGTCAGTCGCATCATCAGACGTACAAGTAGAATTTTGTTCATCTTTCGAAGGTGGATCCCAGAAATTAGCTTGTTGTGCAATAGCAGATGCTGATGCATGTGTTGTGTCATTTACTACTATACTATTCAATTTTTGGAAGAGCAACTATAATTAATACTAAATGTTAATTGCATGTAAATCGGCTAAAAGATTTGGCTAATATTTATATAAACCACACAATTTGAAAAAATCATAAATATTTTTTTTGTTGATAGAAAACAAAATTTAATAGAAACGGCAATTACGTCAGTAGCTTTAATGAAAGCGGAAGTTACGACAATAACTATATTTGCTTTACACCTTTAGTTGGTTAATTTTGGTTAAAGTGAATAAACCAGAACCAAAAACCTGAAGTCACCGAACCAGTAATATTAACACAAATGACCAATTCACGCATTTTAGGTTTCCTACTTGATTCATTTGATCCGATTAACTGACTGATTTTCGGGTGGTTATTAGTAGGGTAAAGGGACCAAATATGTAAACATACACCTAACGTGTATCCTAAAATCTGATTGTGGCATAAGCTACATAACCCAGCAATTACTTAAAAGGTCGAATTTTTGCACATTGTGAGGATCAGCACAAAATACGTCGAAGTGGTAGGATATTAACGGGTTTTTCATAGAACCACTAATTTTCTTGAAAAAGATTTGTTGCCCTATTTGGCATGAGTTATATAATTTCGCTGATAATATCCCAAGCATACGATTACAGGAATAACTCAACAAAATTATAATCATCCCTAAAATCTAGATTTGTTGGACAAATATTCTATAATCACATCACCAACAGATGGTGGTTTTGGTCAGTAACTATTTCAAATTCAGGATCTAATGTAAGTTGTCTGTGTAAAATGACCTATTTGATTTGTATAAAGCCAACAATAGTCTTATAAAACTTTACATCAGCATTTTTACAAACTATTTTCCTAATACTTAATAATTGCCCAAATTACACTGGTCAACAGTGAAATTGCTTCTTAGGTGAAAGTACCCAATCCCGAATGAATTCAACGTGCTGAACACGAATATCACATTGAGAAAAGTTGATTGGCTCACGTTCCAGAGATATTGACGTTTTGTCCATTGTATAGATGCTATTGCATAATGTAATGCAATTTAATGAGAAATTACGAAATTTTGCGTCATATTGCATCACCCCTTCATGCAAAGAAATTAATGCAGCATTTGCTGTAAGTTTCCATTGAGAGTGTTGCGAAATTGATTGCGCAATATCAAGCAATAGCTAATTATAGTTTATTTATAAATGGCCGACGTGACAATTAACTCGTGCAATGTCCGTTCATTCGCGCATATTTTTCGAAGCTCTAGCATACACAAGTGATTGCTATAGTGTAAAGTAACTAAACAGTAGCAATGCCTCGTAACTGTGTTAATAGTGCAAATAACTTCTGTTATATTTGCGGAGAAGTGACATTTGCTGCACAGAAAAGAACATCAGTGCAACAGTTAAGAAAGCGTATCATTTGTATTTTGGTTGCAAGATAGGCGACCAGGACAAAGACTGGGCCCCACACGTATGCTGCCGCACTTGTGCCGTAAATCTTTCACAGTGGCTTAATGGCAATAGAAAGGCAATGCCATTTGCTGTGCCCATGATTTGGAGGGAGCCCACCAATCACGTTGACGACTGTTATTTCTGTATGGTACCACCAGCTTCTGGAGGCATCACCAAGAAGAAGAAATGGACAGTTGAATACCCTAACATACCATCTGCTCTGCGACCTGTCTCTCATGGCGAAGGATTCCCAATTCCAGAACCTCCTACAGATTTTTCTATCAGTTCAGACGATGAGGATGGCCATGCGTCGGCGAGTTCTCCTCAACGTGGCAGTAAGGATGATAACTTTTCGTGCTTTGACGAAACATCTGCACCACATAAAATTACCCAGGATGAAATGAACGATCTTGTTCGCGATTTGGATCTGTCGAAAAGCAAAGCGGATATACTGGCCTCAAGACTTCGACAGTGGAATCTTCTGGAACAGAATGTCCGAGTGGCTTCATTTCGCACTCGCCATCAGCTCTTCGAATCTTTCTTTAAGAAAGAAGAAAGCCTTGTGTTCTGCTGCGATATTGATGGTCTACTACAAGCTCTCGGTATTGCACATGATCCCCACGAATGGCGGCTGTTTATAGACGCTTCAAAACTGAGCCTAAAGGCGGTTTTGTTGAATAATGGGAACCAGCTTCCATCCATACCTATTGCACATGCGGTCTACATGAAGGAGACTTACGGCAATCTAAAGCAGCTACTGGAGACGATTAACTACAGCAAGTATGGCTGGCAGATATGTTCTGACCTGAAGGTAGTATCTCTGTTGATGGGTTTGCAGCAGGGATATACAAAGTACTGCTGTTTTCTTTGTCTGTGGGACAGCAGAGCAATCGATTTGCACTACATCAAGAAAGACTGGGCTCCGAGAGCATTTTTTAAGCCTGGAGAAACGAATGTACAGCACCCACCATTGGCACAGCCACACAAAATCATCATTCCTCCTTTACACATCAAGCTCGGTCTTGTCAAAAACTTGGTAAAAGCCATGGATAAGAATGGACCAGCATTCAAGTACCTGCATGAAAAATTCCCTCGACTCAGTGAAGCCAAAATTAAAGAGGGCATCTTTGTGGGCCTCAAATTAGACAGCTCTTCCGAGACCCCAAGTTTGAGGAACTTCTTCAAGGTAAGAAAAACAGGTTTGGGATGCATTCTATCAAGTGGCAGCAAACTTCCTTGGGAATGACAAGGCAGAAAATTACAAGTGTCTGGTTGAGGATGTGTTGGCTTTGTTTCATGAATTCGGCTGCCTTATGTCTTTAAAGATCCACTTTCTTGATTCCCACTTAGATTTCTTTCCTGATAACTGCGGGCAGGTCAGCGATGAGCACGGCGAACGCTTTCATCAGGACATTGCCACCATGGAGCAACGGTACCAAGGCAAATGGTCTACGTCAATGCTAGCTGACTATTGTTGGACAATCAGTAGAGATGCTCCACAAGTCCACTACAAACGGCAGGCCAAAAGAAGTCGAAAGCCAGAAGCAGACTAATGTTTTCTTACCATGTATTATAATATTGACATAAGTACACTTTTTCTGAAATATGCGTACATTTTACAGAAAACCCGTAGCCAATTCAGCTTTTTCTTAGTCATTTTCGTGTTCAGCACATTGAATTCATTAAGAAATGACTATTTTCAGCTTGGAAGCATGAACTTTTCGAAAATTTGTTGCCCGGTGTTATTGTAATATCACGCAACTATTAGGGCTGTTCGAACATGCAGTTCGCGAACGGTTCGTGATCACGTGAGCCAATCAGAGAACAGACTGGATTTCTCGCGAACTGAAATGCGTTGTCTGATTGGTTCACATGATCGTGAACCGTTCGCGAACTGCATGTTCGAACAAACTTATTAAATAATTATACCAAATGTTACTTAAACATTAACATGTTTTGTAACATTAACCAAAATCATTAAATGGCACAATCACAACCTGGCATATGTGACACTGGGTAAACGCAAAAATGGTCCGTTTTTTATTGGCCAAAACAGTTGTGACGTCTTAGGACATCACAATTTGAAATTTATCAATTTTTGAATTCAAATATGGAACTCAAATATTGAATTGCTTTAGGCACGACCTGCTTGATAACTTAGACAGTTTGTTTTATACGACCTGTCGAATCATTCAAATTTACATTGAATTGAATGATACACCAGATTCCGGTAAGTAGCGACATCTATGTATGTCTAGTATGACATTTAAGAACATAAAAACTACTTTCTTGACACGTCAAAATGATAGTAATGGAGGGCGCAGCTGATGACAACCTGGTTTATATCAAAACTAAATAGTACAAAACTATTAACCAAATAATTATACGACTGAAATAACTAATAAGATGTGAAACACAACTTTAAAAACCTTAATAGTTCGTTTTTTAACGAAGCACACAGGTTATTTAGAATAATTTTGAGAAATATTTGTCAATATGACGTTCACTTAAATTAGATTGACATTTTACTGTCACAATTCTGCAATCGAAGGATAAGCAATTTCCCAAAAAAGTCCGGTAAGTGGAACTCATGATTCGACAGGACTTAAAAAGCAGTCATTAAGCAGATCGTGGTTTTAGGCATTCGTCATCGTATAACACAAAAATGAAATATAGTAAGTCGTTTTTTGTATAATCTGTTGAAGGACTCAAAGGAATGGGGTCCTATTCCTTTGTATGTGCTTGTATAATAATTATATAATAATATAACCTCAAACAAACAAATGACTGTCCAGTCAAGAACTGTTTTGACAAGGGGTGAGCTTGACTTTTTATTGGCTAAGGAAGTAGTCAAAAAAGATGGCGGTTCCCCTAACAAAATTTGCTAAGTGTCCGTTCTTGGATACATATTCCGTGGCGGTACGCGCAACTCGTGATTTGATAGGCCATGTAAAACAAGCTGTTAGTCACCAAGCAGGTCGTGATTAAAACGCTAGTGTTATATGACGTTTGTTTAACATGGGTACAAGTTTGTAATGTATGAGTACAACAGTTATTATAACACCCGCTTTCATCCTATTTTTTCTATTTCGCATTAATTTACGTTTATTTTTTATTTAAAATAGGATCTTCTTATCCATGCAGGGAATTTCAATGTTTCCATGTTTGTCATGCGCAATTTCATGCAAAAACCTATATAAAGGCCATTTTACAGCTAGGTGTAAAACGGCCTTTAAAGTGAAATGTCAGACCACAAGTTGCATTACTAACCTCACATAAATTTCCACCACCAATAGTGCCACAAAGCCGTAAAGTGGTTTTTCAGGAAAACAGTTACACAAACTGCTTCTTGTATATGCAAAATAGAAAAAATCAATTTACAGAAATCGGAAGAAATTTAGAAGAGTAAATATACTCATAAGGGTCTGCATTGATTCACAGGATCTGAAAGACATATTTAGCATACCGTTAAGTGCAATTGCATATCCTTTTCTAAATGCCTTTGTTTTTCTGGTTCATCCTCAAATTTTGCCTCACACCCATAATCAACAAATGTACATCTTAATTTTTCATTATCTGGTAATTCCGGAGGTTTAAATTTACAAGTCAATAAATGAACTTCGACATCAAGAGGCGAAAGTTCCTCATAGCACCCTCTAACAATGTTTGGACATTTAGTTCTATGTTGGGATATCTCCCTGCGTGTGAAATTATCAGGAAATATATCATTTTTCTCTAACTTTGTGTTATCTAGAGGACAAACCGGATGTTCTTTCCTACAAAATAAAAAAAGGGGCTAAAACTAAATTTGTAGTTCATAAATTTGTCATTACTTACTTCAGCCATGATTGAATACATGACCTACAAAATCTATGTCCACAAGAAGTTACAACAGGATCTCTTAACCAACTTAAGCAAATAGGACACTCAAATCTTGCTTCTGGAGCTGTTATTGCATCGGCTATTGAACTTTCCTGAGCAAACATTGTATCGCTTTTTAGGGAGTTTATATTGCTTGCAGCCATTATACTAAAGTATGATATATAATAAACAATTCATATAGTGTAATATGTATTGTATATCAAAAGATGATTCATGTAATCACTAACCTGCATTTTTAATGAGTAAAGTTGGGAGGCAAACTAAAAACCTCCCACTACTTCAATGAGCTTCAACTTTTGAGTATGCTCGGAATTTCCTTTTAAACAAGACTAGAATTTAAATTTCTTATGAGAAAGTCTCTTATGTGTGTGGCATGTACATGTGTTTCATTCGAGGTTATTGCGCTCAGCCAGGCTTAGCAGACAAACATTAAAATCTATCGGTTATGGTCGCTCCCAGACGCTACATATCATACATATACACATGTTTTTGTCTACTTGATGAAACATGCAACACTACTTCGTTGTCAAGTTAATCAGCTGACTTGTGTATACGTCATGTTTATGCATCAACGAACATCTTAACCAGATCTCAACCACAGTATAAGGTTAGGTTTATACGGTGTCTGAGCCCTCCGTAGACACACATGGGTCTGTGGTGTCCGGTCGTTTTTAGAAATTCGTGGGGGATATTGTAACCTCATTGATTAGAGAAAAATAGAACTAGATAGGAGAAGTACATATTTTCGCGTAATAAAATAATGGCACAGATATGGGCGGATGCGTCCCGGGAAATAGTAAATCTCTGATAAAACTTGCTCAGGCAAAATGCATATCCGCGAGGTTATTGAGATTGCATACTCGTCAACTATTGCAGGCGCATTTGGCATTTGTTTTGTGATCCGCATACATATATATTTTAATATTGAACTAGTATTAAAGTGCGATGTTACAGTGATTTCTTTGAATGATATAACCAATGTTGTTTCTTTTTAAGATATCTTGAAGATTTTCCCCAGGTTGTCCTGTTATTTCAGGAGATTGCTTGACGAACTTTTGCAGGGTAGAATTATATACATAGTAATAATCAGAGATAATATATATGGTAATAATTTAGTGAGTAATACAGATACCATACTTAAATACTTGGTAACGTGCTTTTTTATAAAATCAGTTTTAGGGTCGGTATTGTATATAGGAGTTTAAGTAGTGCTGTGTATTAATTGAAATAAATAAAAAATGCTAAAATGATTTTAAAATGCAAAAGAAAAAAGAATATTAGCTAGCTCAACGGAAAAGATTTTAAATGAAACAAAAAACTATATTAATTCCAGAGTTACCCTCGCGAATTAGAACTTTAATCTAACCACGAAAAGTAAATTGTGAGCTAAATGAAACCAGACTCTCTTAATTACACGAAAAATTGTAAAGGTTTAATATAAAAGAACAGAATTTTTAACCCATTGACTCCATTAAACAATAAATTTATTTCAACAAAACGGGCGAAAATACAATTGTGCAGAAAAAAAAGCCTGAACTGAAGGTTCTGGCCTAAAATAAAAACTGCACTAGACTCTAATTTAATATAGAATAATGCTATTTCCTATGCAAAGCAAAAAAAAATGTTTTAATTTGTTCAGAAAGATTATTCAATATACAAAACCTTTGAATTTCTATCCACGTGGTTTCACAAATTAAAATAATCTAAGCGTGGATAAATGCTAGAAATTTACAAAAATGAAAAAAAAAAAAATGGTAGAAAAATGCTTCTGCTCACCCAAACGAGGTGATAGGAAAAATTAAAAATGATGCAGCAGATTAACATAAAAATTAACTCTTACAAAATATAAATGAGAAAAAAACTAAAATAAATCTTCCTAAACAAAAAATAATAATTGACCTTATATCTACCAAGAGTACACTTCAATACATTAACAATTATCACAATAAAAATTCCTTGATTGGCTATATTATGGAAGAAAGCTAAAATTTTACAATACAAAATGAATAACAAAATGACAACAATTGTTTAAGAAAAACGTCATACAATAAACTCTTAAACTAAACTTATACAAAACAAAACAAAATTGTGAAAATTCTCGGTAAATTAAACATCAGCTGTACGGACAAAAAAATCACAACAACCATAATATGCAACTTAAAATACACCTCAGTTATAAATGGGTTGTATGGGTCACGGAGTCCACAGTTTTCCGGATTTAGAAAATCATATATTTATGATCAAGCTATGCTAGAAGTTGTACATAAAAGGCAACTTATTTACCACATTGCCCGTGAATACAGCTATATACGTTTGCATAGCTGATGCAAACAACAAACGTCGTAAGCAAAAGAGAATGTTGTACGACAAAAATATGCCAAATATATTTTATTTTGTAATCAATAAATTACAATTACAGCTAAATTTAGTATTATTGTTTTACTGAACCTTGAGTTTCCATAAATTACTAAAAATTAAACACAACTGAAATCACATGTTTCATTATATTTGAAAAGTAAGCAATTGGAAGAATACAAAAATCGCAATTTTACTTAAAGTGTGTTATACGCGTTAACAAGCACTGAAGCATGTCAAGTTGTATAAGCAGGTTTTACGATATCCCGACATGCATTTGTCTATATTTGTGCCGTTTTTATCGACAGCCTCTCCTATCTAACTCTATTCTTTTCTAATCAATGTGTAACCTTCAGTCTGCTTATTAACTGCTATTGGCTACAAAGAACTCAACAAAGATGGTGATTGCGCGCGCACATTCAAAATTCCTCAAAAATGCCTTGACAAGAGCCGAAGTTAGCCAGAACAAACTCGTAGGCAGCGATTCCGCACATTGAAAATTTGCTAGCTATCAGAGTCAGATCCACAAGTTCCTTCAAACCACGACCTGCTTGATAACTTGGAAAGTTTGTAACTCATGTTTCGACCAACGAACTATATAAAACACGTTTCGACAGGCCGTATAAAGCAGTCATCAAGCAGGTCGAGCTTCAAACTATTATCACGTATCAGGTTATAAAAACCTGGGAAGCTGTCAAATGACTGTCGAGACGTCAAGAACTCTTTTGAAAGAACTAATCTTGGCTTTCTATTAGCTAGAACTAACTCAGAAAAAATGATCATCCGTGCCTCCAGTCTAGATCAAGTTTTAGATGAAGTATTATTCTTATGAACTATATGCATCCCTTTCATTTTATACCTATCCATGGATAGGTATAAAATGAACTCGCATGCGAGTCTACCTCTTTCTATCATAGGAGGAATTGTTAAGTACTTAAATAGATTTGGCATCGTTGGCTACTACTTTCGTAAGAGTAATACTTCCTTCTCAACGTGAACCAAGCGATATATACGCGGCAATCAAAATTTTCCACTCCCAAAACTGACGATCCTCTTCTAGCTGTTGAGTTTTTGACCGCCATTCGACAAAAATCATTTCCTGTGTATCTGCTTACTACTATTTACTGCTTCGTGAATGATGATGATCTGATTCTGTTAAACATGCATAGGTCATTTTTTAGTAAAACATCAAAGGTGCTGACAAGTGACTCTTCTTGTCTTATCTGTTCGCTGATATATCTATATGTAGGGTGTATCAAATAAAAAAGTAAATGTTGCTTGGGTGTTAACTACACGACATATAGAGCACAAACCCGCCGAAACCGGATTTCATCATTAAAAAATAAAAAAAAGTTAAATTTAGAGCCAAAAATTCTTTAGTCCGGGCCTGATGCAAGGAAACATCATGTTAAGCTCCCGCTAAACGTGATATTATGTATAAATACATTGCACTCATTCAGTATTATTCTTAATGGTATGCCGTAAGTTCATTTAACGTCATTCTGAATAAATAAAGACCAATCGGCCAGTGTGCCCTTGTAAAAATAGCAAAACTGAGGCATTTTAAATTTCTTCTTTTTATAAAATAAACATTCCTTATTTGTTAAGAGCATTCTACGTAAGTCTACAAAATATTATTTTTAATATTCTGATGACGTTCGAGTTTCACCGGATATGCCCCTTCAGTAGTTACAAAAAAAAACGTAAATATTTTTCTTTTGCTTTGTCGAATCGAGAATTAGTTGTTAATAAACGGTACCACATGAATCTGAGTTATTTCTTTTAGATTTATTTAATCAAATAACGCAAAATGAATTGAATCGAATTATACAGAAATAAATGTAGATACAGAAAATTTGCAAACACGCCTTTTTACTATGATGTCGCGCGAAAATG
The DNA here is from genome assembly GCA_004143645.1 of Protaetia brevitarsis. NCBI lineage: Eukaryota > Metazoa > Arthropoda > Insecta > Coleoptera > Scarabaeidae > Protaetia > Protaetia brevitarsis. The sequence continues at coordinate 787,612 of RXPK01000045.1, forward strand.
AATCTATTGTGTCATTTGTATTTCCTCCCGTCTCTCCGTAATATCTGTCAATTCATGCGTTGTGTAGCGCTGCATTTTTATACACATGCACTCCAAGCGGCGATCCACACAAAACTAACAGCGGTAATGGCTGAATGATAGTGGTATGCGGGGTATACTCGGGACAGCATTTAGCTTGGGCACAGGTGCGGGTCTAGCCCAAGGCATTTACAAAATATTTTTTTTCGTTAATGCTTACAGATAGATCCCCTGTGCATTAAGACTTTCTGATCGTATATGGTTACAGCTGCTACATATTATTATATTTACATCCATATCTAATACATCCTGTATGGATAGCTATTTTATATTTTCGTCCGTCATCGCATTGTTTTGCATAGGCCTTGGGGGCGTTTAACGAAAATCTGTCTCCACTAAGATTTTAAATGCTATTAGATATGCGCGACATAAAAGCTGTATGCATAGAATAGCCTGACTATATTTCTTCAACCAATGGGAATAATCACATGAGTTGCTTCCTATCACAAACAGATATAGATATAGAACATAAAGTTTCTACAGCAATATGCGTTGTAATGAACAAAAAACAGCGAACTTATTCCGTTTGATTTTCATGAAAAGTGTGCACTATTGTCTGTTTGCCTGACACAGACAGACAATATGGTTATCTAACAGAAATGACTATTGTGGTGCAGTTAGCAGTTACTTCTTGTCACTTATGAATGCGAACAACTTAGATGCCTCATGCGTACCCGAAAATATTTGGCCGGATATTTTATAATTTCGATCGTGTTGCAGTTCGGGCACAAATAAAAATATGACGAACTTGTTCTTGTGTAGCCAAAGTTTAGCATTATTTTAGACCTTGGTCCTTGTTTATATATCATTATCAAGTCATATAAAAAGGCCTTACAATTAGGAGCAACATCGACTAAAAAAATTACGTTATTTTAATTATTAGATCAGTGCAGTGTAGATATATGCAAAACGGAACATATCGAGAGAAATGAATATTTTGAATTGAACGTTCCGGGATATTAGCTATAAGGGATTTACAAATTTGTACAACTATCTCTTCTGCATAATTTTGAAAGCAAAGAAAACTACCGTTCTAATATTTATGTGTATGGTACTATATTCAACTCTACCGTTTTTATGCTAGAATAAATAAAATCATATATAGCTCTATAACATATATTTTAATTGTATAATAATATTAAGAGATTACAATAAACATGTCTTTGAAAAATAACAAATACATATATATTATATTTATATATATACATACACATATTTTTAGCATTTGCGAAATAATCTCAAAAAAATACAGAATGCTCATCTATTGAAAGTTTAGTGAACTCAATAAATATTACGTGCACAGAAGTCATTTATACAATGTATAAGATGTGTATTTTACAAACTGCTACCTGTAGTAAAACCAAGAATTTCAATAATTGTTAGTGTCTTTTATTTTTATTGTATTATTTGTTTTCGCTTTTAATCTATTTGCGTTAAATGTTAATAATATTTAATCAAACAAAAACTGAATTTAAGTACTGTTAACGGTTATTTTTACAGTTGAAAGAGATAGCAATCCAGAAAACAAAATTGTTTTACCAAAGGAGTAGGATATCTATAAGTGCTGCCACTGCGTTGGTACAAGATTACTAATGGCAGCTGATTCGATGGATCTAGCTATTTCTTCGTGAATACCATGGCTTAGCCACATTGTTTGCAATTTCTTATAGAGAGCGGTACATAATCTTAATGGATTGCCACGTTTCAGACCTTGATCTGTTTCACCATAATCGTCTAGGTAAGGTGGTGATAAGAAACATCCTCTGTGCGGGCTTGCCAAGAAAAGAATTTCGCAGTCTCTAACTCTTAAAAATACGCCAATACCTGATCCACATTTATAAGCATGGAAATTACAGGCTCCTACTATAATTTTATTCAGTTCAGTTTGGCAACAATAACTTTGTGAACACAATATTTCCCCACACACCAAACACATGGTTGGATTTCTAGAGTCGTCATGGTCGCTATTAGGGCATGTGAATGACGAAACAGTGTTAATTAACTCACTATAATCAGTCGGTAAATCAACCAATTTATTTATAGGCAATGGTTCAATGCCAATTAACATTGGTTTTCCATCTAAATACGATAAAACTTCTGGATGACTCGACCAAGTTGTTACAAGTTTCATAATTTCTGGATGATCAAATAGAGCTTTTGGAGACACTGGCAACCCCAAGTAGATACACATATTCACGAAAGTATCACCACCAACTTCTAGTAATGTGGTTGGCGCTGGAACATCAGTTAAATAGTGATAGAATAATACACAACATCTAAGGAACGGTATGCACGCATCTTGTACGTAATTCCATACAGCTTGAGTATTCGTTCCTTCCTTATATCTGTTCATGGTCTTCAATACTTCTGTTATGAAGTTATCTTCAGTCGAATCAACTTCCATGAAATCGGCTATTTCTAACTCCGTCATTGTTATTAAAATTTTAACAATGTGTGATAGGAAAACCAATTGGAGTAAGTGTAATTCCTGTTGTTCTCCAGTTGGTATTGAGTAAGATTTGTCTTTTGAAAATAAACTGGGCAATGAAAATGTCAATGGTATTAAAAAGCCTAAGGAATCCCATTGTAAGATAGAAGGACCTTCTGGTGAATTTTCGATTATAAGGGATAATAATCGCATTGCATGTGATCCTATTATAATATTCTGTGTTAAGGTATTTCCTAATACGCCCATTATACGAACTAATGACTCTATACAGTCACGCTGTCGGCTGGTAAGATTTCCCAATAATGGTTTGTTACTATCTCTTAATAATACTTCTATAGCATGAATAGTATAAGAGCAAGATTTCCAAGCTATGGGTGCTATTCTGCGATCGGTTGGATGTGGGCTGACATTTAAACCGCGAGTGTATGTTGCCTGTGCATAAAAATTTACCATTTCGCTTAAATCCTTATTCACTTGAAGATCATAATTTGTAAAAAGCGATTTAAATGATTCAGCACGATTTCCCAATTCTGGTAGAATCTGTTCTATAGGTCTAGAATATAACACTTGATGCATTTGTAAGTTACAACTAGAACTGCATTCAGGATTATCCGGTTCTGTATTACCTGAATTTTCACACGCTGTGCAATGAAGATCTGAACATGTTTCGGTGCATTTAAAGACGCCGTGACAAATACGCATCTTTTTCTCTAACACAACTCCAATAGATGATAGCCAGTCTGTAAAAGATATATAATTTCCTCTTGCTTTGGGTTGTACCAGGCCTAGAGGTGGCAATAATGGCAATACGGTATTACTTAAACATTCGCACAATGGGCACAAAAATTCCTGTTTCTCAATGTCAAAACTTGCTGGGTGTCTTAATCTATATGGTCGCCTATTTTCTTTCAACATAACGTTTTCAAAATATTTCTGCCAGCAGAGATGGTGCATAACGTGACCGCACGTGCTGGTATGCGGTGCCGGTCCTAAATTCGAATTTAAGTAAAGTGGGTCTTGGCTTGCTATATCCATAAAATCTTCACAATTACGATGTTGACATAATACAGTCGCTTGTTGTACAAAAGCTGCTAAAACAAGAGGAGGACCATCAATGGTAACTTTCTGTTCTTCTTGGCATAGAATGCAGACATATTGTTTTTCGACGTTCGATTTTGAAGTTTGTCTATATCCTAAAGCTATGGGACACTCATCATTTTCTGAAATTTCCATATAGCAATCTCTATCTGCCGGCTTATTTGGCAATTCAGAACTGGTTTCTTGAAATAACTTTGCGTTTTCTTTTATAAATGAATTTTGCATGGCTGCCATTTGCGCCATTATCTTCTCTCTTCGTTGTGCCGCTAACTTTGCTCGCCTCTCCTTTTCGCTGTCTCCTTTATCATCGGTTTCCTGAGTGATGATATTACTAGTGCATGGATTTGATTGAGATTCCTCAGGTTTTGATAGAACTTGTTTATATAAATTTAGAACCCATTTTATTAAATCTTTATGTGCTTCCACTCGCGGACTATTCAGCAGTTCCTCTATTAGAACAGGTATTTTCATTTTGGATGATCTTTCACTAAATCTTAGGAATACATAATGATTTGATTGTTCCTCTTGCAATGCATAACCAATCAAATGCAAAACTTTATGCAACTGCAGTTCGGAATAGCTTCTTGCCTTTAAATCTATGCATCTTTCCAAAACTGTTCGCATAATATGTAACATTACATCACACTGAAGCAAGTCTACAATCATGCTAAACCTTCCCTTCAGCTTAGGTAATTTCGGTGGAGGACAACATTCTAATAATTTAGCGTTACGGCGACGAGTTATTTGAGCTTCTTCAGATTTTGAGAGTTCTTCTCTAGTGTAATGGTAAAAGAAAATGTTGTATTCATTATATAATTCATCTTTGAGTTCATATACTCCTTGTCCAGTACCTTGAGCAGGCTTCTTGAAAGTTGCTAGATCGTGAATAATTTCATCTAATCCTGTTTCATGAATCAAATCATCAGGAATAATTTTATTTAATTCAGAGTGAAGTAAAGGTTTAATGCAAAGATGCTGCATTATTTCCTTTTTGATACGATCCGGAGAACCCATCTCACTAATACCAGGGATATGTCTTTCTCCTATGATAACAATTAGTAATTGCAGAAATTCCTCAACTAAAGTTATTGTTTGTCTAACAGTGTCTTCTTCGTTATCTTTTGGAGAATTTATTTCATAAAATTGGCCGGCCCAATTTAATAAATTAAATTTATTTAAAAGGTGAATTAAAAATTCGTTGCTTTCGATAAGAGAAGCACCAACTTGGAGGAGAATAATATCTCGATCAAGCATTTCAGTTCGGCATTTCACATTGTGATAGAAATATAACTGATTCAGTAGTGCATACCCATTTCTTCTCCACATACCAGCATGAACTTGCGCTATCATTACTTGCGTACGCAGAACAGGCTCAATTATTTGAACTAATGTTGGTTTGTTAATCAAAAATCCTGGACCATCAAATTCTAAGCCATATTTCTCTAAGTGTAAATGTAAACCTGCTAAAAATCTAGATAGCGGTAGGTGAATGGAGACAGGTTTCGTGGCGACGTCATATGGAAGGCAAGTTACACTATGATCAGCCAATTCTTTTACTTCGCCAGGTTCATTTGGGTCATAATATGGGCATTCAGAAAGCTTCAGCAAGGTTGCCCTGTAAGCTTTAACCAAAACAACTTTATCAGTTCCACACCATTGTAAGATGAGTGAAATGCAATATGCCAATTTAATATGCAAATTGAATGCAGTCTCCCATTCAGGTTCATATTCCATATGTGCTCCTACTTGTCTCGTGACTGCATCCATTCCTTGCATTTTTTTCAATAAATCGAGTAATATTGCCAGCCCTTGTAAGAAGCTTCTACGTAGATCATCTGTCCATGTTGTCGGTACGGCACTTAATAAATATCTCAAATCATACAACATGTATTGAGCACGTTTAAATGTCTGACTGGAGTGATTTCGTTCGAATTCTAATTTTCCAGCTTTATTACACTTTCGTGAACATTCTGATAAAAAAGTATTTAATAGTATAAAGAGAGCATCATCATGTGCAATTAAATGATGGGCTAAAGTAGGTACAGTAAATACCTGAACTGATAGTGAAGACACAGAGAAAGTATGTTCATGATCATCTTTAATAAAGTCCTTCACAACACTGCCATAGTTTTTCATAAAAACTTTAGCAAAAGCTTTTTTATTTTCATATTCCAATAACATTCCGGATATCACAAGTCGATGCCAGTGTGTACGTGCACTTTTCCATAGCTGCGAATCACGAAGTAAAATTCCCTTTATTATACAAGGGTCAGATTGGTGAGGCTTTAGAACTACTTCGGAAAAGATCAAACGGAATCCCTCACCATTTCCTAAGAATACTTGTAACCATGAAAGTAATTTCATAGCAAAAATTTGGTATGCGACAATATGAGCATGTACTACTAAGACTTTTAATGGTTTATTACCATGACGGGATGTGTATCTTTCTATTTCTGTCTTCAGATCACTACAATGTTGAAAGCTAGAGCACTTCACAACTGCCCTTCCTTCTCGATCGATATTCGTAACATATTCAATAGCCGTCCGTTGCGAACACTTAATAACACGATTCAATGTACTAATTACTTGTTCAAAAGTATGACTTTCGTCATTATATAGTACAGTACAAAATGTATCAAATGAATCATCTTCACTAGATTTAAGGCTAATGTGTTCTAATGTTAAATAATTGTATGCATACCACAGCACAGCATCATATACAATTCGAGTCCTTTCGGCTAAATCTTCGGGCAAATTGTTTAATTTATCTTCTGTATGAGTTCCAGCAAGATGTGTTTCACAAAACGGTGCTTTTTCCAAGCTTCTATATCTCCACAATCACAGCAACCTCCACCGGAAGATGTTCCCATTTTATATTTATGATGTCTGTGCTCAGATTTTTTAAAACAATCAACACACAATACACAAGTATTATCCATACCACATTCCCTACAGCTGTATGTTGGTTCTCCCATTTTAAAAACCTTTCCGCACACAGTTTGAGGTTTGTCAAACTGGCTTAACTCTTGCAAAACCGTAGATGGATCCCCATTGCAAATGAATTCTTCCAATGGATTTAAGAGTATTCGTGTTGCTTCATCTTCATTAAAATTAAAATTCAAACAGTTATCGTTAATTTTGGGGCTGTAATACTTGGGAACCCATGTGTGCCAATAATTATCAAAATGTGAACTAGATAAAATACCCTTCGATAACTTATCCATCCAGGTTTTAACTATTTCTTTGGTATCAATCACGCGTGGAGCTAGAGTCATTTCAACATCTACTATTCCATCATCCATATTGAGCAGTTTTACTGAGAACATAAAGAAAATGTAGTGACAGACATTTAGTCCAAACATTAAGTAGGTGCATAAAGATAATAATTACAAAAAAAATTATACATATCACTAGTATACCTTGACTGCAAAAAAATATTGGCTTGCCACGAGAACGTAAAATGTTGTTAGTATACTGAACAATGAGCGAGTAATGAGGGATGACTAGGAGAATGTTAGAGAAAATAAAGAAATTATTTTGTCTACATACCTGTCACTGCACAGGTTAATGTCCACACGAATTGCAATCACACCGCAAAATAATTTCGATGAATTGATAATAAACTCTTGAAAATTTTCTCTACTTTAATTCTTGCTTTTTTATATTTTTTTTGTTCAGTTCCTTATTTCACATCTAAGTAAGACGCATTTTGACATTTATTGACGCTGCTACATACATATATGTACACGTTTTGGTTATTAAAAAATGTAAGCACAAACACTGTGTGCACAAAGACTTTGTACTTTTTAATATAGATAACTCTTTGTTTTAACAAATTATTTACCACACCTTACTACTTTAACGTGTTATGCAGTTACGAAACACATAATGGAACGTGACAACGAGTGTCACCTTTAAATTAAACGTCTACACAAAACATCCTAACCACCTCATCCTAAAATAAAGCTTTGGAATTAATTACATACATAGGCCGAATGGACAAGGCAAGAAATGTACATTATGCAAACGTTTAAATATAAAATAAATATTTTTGTATTCGAATTAGAGTAGTCTAACTTAAAATTTGACGTTTGAAGTTCCGTGTGTTTACAGGTATCTACCAAGATAATAAATTTGTTTTAATACTTATTGTTTGTATATAAAGTTGTATATTCCACACGTAAATGTAATACAACAGGAGTAAAATTTTTAATTCTGTATTTATTTGTAGACACTTTTTCTGCAAGACTTCTGTAATCCACGTTTTGTATATTCGGCATATTTCGGCTTTCTAGACGAAGATGTCGCCACTCTAATGATTGTCGTGAAAATAGAAAATCTCTCAAAGAGTATTCTTAAATATTATTAGGTGCATATAAACATAAATTATATTGCTGGTGAAATTTATGATATTAAGAATCAAATTTTTATTGCATATATCTCAATATTTTTGGTTATCTAACTAGTAATTTTTGTAATATACTTTTTTAAATGTATGCGTAATTGTAATTGCTTAGGAATTTTTATTGGTCAATAGAAACATTTAAATCTCTCTATTTCTTTCATAAATCTTAATATTCGTTTGTGTATCTTTGATACAGACTGGGCGGCGCATCGTGAGCTTAATGACGCCGACGCCGACGCAACAATACGGACGCCGCGACCCATAAAGCTGCTTCAGAGTGGAATCATAGTGCGGCGAACCTGAATTCGGAACAGACGTGCGTATTTATTCGGTTGTGCATATATTACGAAGACGTGTTAAGCGTAAAGATTATTTTTAGTTCCAAGATTTAAATACTTTCTTCCACGCTAACGGCTCGGTATAGAAAGCATAACACGTGAAGTTCGGAGTGTTTGCTGTTGACAGCGACTCGCTTTTGAAAGTTTCGCGGATATTGTGATCGCCAAAACTTTGTTTAACTAATTGCGAAATATATTTTCTTGTTCCAAAACGGACATATGCTGCTAAGACAACAGTGTGATCAGCTTTAAGTATGAGGTGATAGTTATAATGAAGCGCAAGCAACACTTCCAATCATAATGAACCCGTGGGATGGCGGTGGGCCCTCTCCTGTTACTATTTGTGGCTTTGGCCTTCGCGGCCCCAGATTGGACAGATTGCCCTACGCCGTGCCGTTGCAAATGGTCGTCCGGAAAGAAGACTGCTTCTTGTAGGAATGCGTCATTTACTTCACTCCCATCAAATTTGCATTCAGAAATTCAGATTTTGGATCTGTCGGGAAATTCTATATCTCGATTGGGGGCGGATGCTTTCAAATCAGCTGGTTTAATGAACCTACAGAAAATCTTCATAAAAAATTGCAGACTACGAGAAATTCATAGGGAAGCATTTCGCGACTTGATAATACTAGTAGAAGTGGATTTATCTGAAAATGAAATTAGAACTATCGATCCGAATACTTTTCATGGTAACGAACGACTGCGGCACGTATATTTAAATGGAAATCCCATTCGTAGGCTCGAAAAATATCAGTTCCCTAATTTACCAAATTTAAGGACATTGCAACTGACAGAATGTCTGCTGGAATATATAGATGAAGACGCATTCCGCAATTTACCTAATTTGGAATCGATCAATTTGATATCCAACCGTTTACAAAATCTAACAGAGAAATCTTTTAGGATCCTTTCTTCTTTAAAATCCCTGGCGCTGGACGGAAATCCTTGGACGTGCGACTGCAATCTGAGAGGATTTCGCGATTGGTATTTGGCGAATAATCTCCGATCGATTTCGCTCACTTGCTCGCAACCCGAAAAATACAACGGAAGGCTATGGGAAACCGTACCGTCAGAGGATTTCGCCTGTCCGCCGCAAATAAATATAAGTCCGCAATCTCACGTTCAGGCGGAAGCTGGAGGAAATGTATCATTCGGCTGTCACGTTAAAGGTGATCCAGAGCCAGAAGTGTCATGGCTGTTGGAAGGGCAGACGATTAACCATCCATGGGTGTTATTGGAATCGGACGAAGGGTCCGCGTTAGATAAATGGCTGAATATCAGTATTTCAAACGTAAGCGACGCGGATGTCGGTGTTTATACTTGCGTGGCGAACAATTCTTTGGACACAGTGAGCGCGAATGTGACTTTAGTTCTGCCGGAGATTGTAACTGCTACGACGCTAAGTAAATCGGAAAGCGTAATAATCTGGTGGATAGTAGTGTGCGTGGGAACGCTTTTAATAATTCTTGTGATGTTGGCGACGGTGACGGTGGTATGCGTGAAAGTGCGAGGTCACAATAGACGACGGAACATGAAAGCCAGTGTCAGCTTTACCGACCAAGAGAAGAAATTGCTGGATGTCAGCATAGCGACAACGACCGATCGCGGCACTGGCAGTTGCGAGGCCCTCGCCGCCGGCGAAATGGAAATGATGGATCCTCCTGTACATATAACGATAGAGAGCGAGCCATTGCCGCTGGCGGTCTTTCCGCCGCCTCCGGAGTTTTCCACGAGCGCTCTGCCGGCAGGTGCGTTCGGCAATATATTCATATCGGTATCAGTCAGTCGGGATCCCAGCACGATCGATACGTCTAGATGTCCGGACCTGTTGGACTTACCCCACAGAGCCAAACCCGTTTATCATGGTATGGCTACACTACCCAGGAGGCCGTATGCCGTGCCTCAGTACGACAACATGGGACCTCGTGTGACAGCGGGCGGTAGCTCCACATTATCTCTACCGGATTCATCCGTTGAGCTTCCGCCGCCGCCACTGCCTCCCAGCTGTGCTCCTCTACCTACCCCCGAGTTTGTCTCTCTCTAACCTCCCTGTGGTTCGTCTTCAATTAGTGCCTTGCTCAAATTGATTTCCAATCTCTATTTTCATTTAATATCATTATTTTATCTTTTATTTACATATACTTATGTTTATATACATATTCACATACATGTATTATGTGCGTATGTATCGGATGCATATGTATATTAGATTGGTCGTCTCAAAACATAACAGTAGGTAAAACTAACTAGTAATTAAAAAATATCTAATTTTATTAGAATCAAGTTTTTTTTTAATAATTTTATTCAATCACAGCGATGTACTATATATATAGCATCTACGAATACGTATGCATGATGCTGAAAGACGAAAGCGTGTTGTGTTTTGTTTCCTCCAATCTGTATTTATCCTAGTTCCGTTATATTCAGTAATGTCATCTAATTACTGTATAAGTTTGAGTGTGTAAAATATCCCAATGTTACGATATACATACAGACATACATACATACCTATCCGTTTTTTACTTGTATCATAAATCTTCCTATCGTCTCATAGGATTCTAAAGTATTACTTAAAAAAAACATACAATTTTTAGCCATACACTCTTACTATGACTGGTACGTATTTTTGTTAATATGCCTATTGTTGATCTGTTAGATAATATTAATAAATGAAATCTTTGTAATTAACTATTTTGTTTAATTTCACTCTAAATTACATCACACAGATAAAATTTTAATTGACGTTCTTTTCAACGGGTGTAATAAATATACTTTCCGGAAATTCGCTTAGTTAAACGGCGGCGTCCTACAATATTAACCTCGAATTGAAATTTACGTTTCCGTGAGTAGTGAGTCAACATTATACATATATTTGTTTGTTTAGGTTAATAATGCTGTTTAACGAGTTTAATGACTGATGTTCCACAAAAAGAAAATAAAGATGAACTTGTACATCGGAAATATTTAGATCTAAATATCTTAAACCCTAAAATATATTTTTTCAGTATTAAATATAATTTACATCGCTATCTCGTGGCAAACTCATCCGTGCTACTTACGGTAAAAGACGGAAGAATATACGCGCCCGATATAAAAGTTAAATATAGATTTCACTAAAATAGCAAAATAAATATAAACTTCCCCTTCATGTTTACAAATTTCTTTTATTTAAAGTTAGCAATCGACGTAGGGTCTATCCTAAAAGTAATCTGACGTAATTTCTTTCAGTACCCACTCTACTAAGCAAGTATATGTGTATACATACATACATTGAAGGCAGCGCTACTGCATCCAAAAATAAAAAGACTTTTCACGTACCAATGAGAACGCGTACAGTAAGTATAAAATTATTATATAGAGTTATAATTACTATTTATATTGTGTATTTATATATATATGATATATTCAGTCTTGGTTACTGTTATATTACATGTTAGGGAAAAGTCATGAATTATGGCATCATTTTAAATATGTTTGTACAATACAGAAATTCGACTATGACGTTACTAATTTCCGCACTTTGTATCATTACACTTTTGCGATTGCACACAGTTGGTTAACCAAAGTTTGGATCATGACGTAGTAGATAAGATTATATATAAGAAGTTATAAAACCTAATGTGTCAAAGAGAAGTATTTGCGTCTTGCATGATACTGTTCGACGATAATTAAGGCTTGTTTGGGATTTAGGTCGTATAAAGTAACACGTTTATAACTTTATCTAAATTTTATTCTTTTCTTCATTTTATTGTCCAACATAGCAACTTTTTCAAGCAATGGACTTTCATTTTCCTAAAAAAAAACATTGAAATAACAATTATTATATTTATAAAAGCTACATAATTTTTTGAAATTTGATTTTTTCAGGAGTCTTTAACATAATATTGGCTTTTTCCCAGAATGTTAATTATTTCGGATAGCAATTTTGACAAATTATAAGTAGATCCTTGAATGCAAAGGACCCGAAATTGATTAGCTTGGATGTGACATCCCTATATACAAACATCCCAACATAATTAGCAATATAATGTATTAAAATATTTTACTACACTCAACTTAACTGAATTTATTAAAGACCTCAAATTTTGCCTTGACGCCTCATACTCTTGCTCATACTTCAATTTTCAAAAAAAAATATAAGCGAAAATTGGAACAGCGATGGGCTCTCTCATATCTGTAGCAGTCGCCAATTTAGTTACGGAAAAGCTAGAAACAGAAACTATAAGCACCCTAAAAAAATTAAACATCGAAAATCCAATATTCAAAAGATATGTAGACGATTGCATACTAACAATACCAGGAAATAACAAAAAAAGAAAATTAATTCATTCCATCCTTCGAAAATACAATTCATTATAGCAAAGGAAGTTCACAAAAATAGTAGTAGTTTCTTGGACATTAAAGTAACGAGAAGAAATCCAACTATGCATACAAATGAGTTCTTTAAACCTACTACAGTTGCAGTAGTACTTATATTGGCCAAACTCAACAATATCTGTATAAAAGAATATATATGTAGATACACACAAATACAATATACCTAAGAACAAAAAACCATAATACATCTGTACTAGCTTTACATAATTTCAATTTAGGACACACTTTTGATTTTGAAAACACAAAAATACTAGAAACTCAAACAAATTACAATAAAATTTATTAAAGAAATGTGCAGCATAGAAAAAAAAACACAACGATCGATTAATCATACAGAAGACATAAACTTACTTAAGTTTAATTTATAATAACGCAAAATATACTAACCAATTGTCTACGTCTACATATTACATTCAAAAAGAAAAAAAACAAAAAATATATTTTTATGTAACTATAAGTAATAAAATTTTCTTAATTTGCAAATAAATTCACAAATTACTGGTTAGTTAAAAAAAATTGGCATCATTATATTATAAAATATTGTTTATCATTTAAAAATAGTGTAGGGAAAAAGACAAGAAATAAAATACGTGCGTACTACTTCTCATATATTAAACATTAAGTTCAATGTATGTTTGTCTATAATTTAAATTGTACGATCTTATATACTTGTCCATGTTTTATTTTTAATATGTTGATTGTATTTCTTGTTTTTAATATCTAATTTATTCTAATTTAACTTGGCAGCATCCTTATGGGACATAAAAATATGTATTTTTATTTCACTTTCATGGAAAAAAATATAAGTATTAAATTATAAAAACGAAAATATTTATGTACTTAGTTATTAAACACAAGATTAAAGTTCAAAATTAAATCAAATCAATGAAACACGTTGGACGATATTAGTTATAGTTTCTCCCAATAACAGCTTGAATATTTTGCCTGTGATTTAGAGAAAAAATGTAGGAATGGAATTACCTACATTCCTTTTACAATGGAGTAGAGCTTCATGATTCCATCAAAAGATCAAAACAAATATACGCGCAATTATACAGGTTATGTAAGTACATATATCGTTGAAAACGTTTAATATTCATATCTCATGTCTCAACTCCGCTTAAAATTGGTTCAACCGTGACGCCAGAAAAATCTCAGGCAAAAACTACTGATCACTTATAGCTGAATGATATCTAGTTAAAATTAATGTACAATCAAAAACACCTATGAGTGTAAAATAATTATTACAAACTGAAAAAACATCTCTCTCCCAACGAAATACATATATTAAAAAAAAGCATTTCACATAAAGAAACTTTATTTTAAGATTGATGTTATTTCTCCTTTCAGAGTGTTTTTTTCAATTTTTTTATACATATAAATTACCTGCCGGCAAAGAAATATTTGTTTAGTTAGTATATGATATTAAATATATTGGAAATACCGTAGTCGACAAATTTTAATTTTTAGTATAGCGCATCTTATACTGTGCATAAAATGGCCTTGCAAAAGCACCGACGCCAATGTTGAAACAATATTGGGCTTTAGGCATTAGGTGGGAGACACGGTTATATGTCTGCTTCTATTTTAAAGCGGCGCGCTCTTTCCTACTTTCTGCTTTCTTATACTATAATTAAAATTTGACCATTACAGTATAAAATTAAATATAATTTCCTTCATACAAAGTTGGTGCAATTATAGATTTACTAGCTTTATGTCGAAATATTATTTCACTAATTTGATGGTTTCGAATTCGGTCCTTCGGTAATTTAAAAATGATACTGGGTGGACTTAATAGGTATGAAGTAATCAATCAGAAAAATAGTCTACCTAGTTTTAGTTTGTGGCAGTGGCGTGACAATATTGAGTGGTGGGGCCAATCACGAGCTCAACTGCCCTTCTTTATAACTCTCCATTTTATTAATTTTACAAAGTTTTTAATCAGTTTAGCTCAGCTTGTTGTAATTTATTATCTCATTTATTGCTAAGGGCCATTATTACAATCGCGATTTAAGGGTTAAATATGGCAAGGTCGAGTTTATTTTTTTTTTATTTATATCGATTGTAAGCCTAAAGTGAAGTTTAAACTGAAGATTATGGATCTACGGTTTAAACCGTTATAGTAATAATGGCCCTGATTAAAATAATACCGACGCAAAAAATTTAATGTACACAAATTTAGAAATCATTTTAAAATGAAAAATATATTAAGTTCTTATCAGGAATATTTATCAACCTAAATATAAATACTAACGTTTCGAAAACCGGTTTTGAAACAGCAACAGTTTGCAGATGCAACGATATTAAATATCTATGCATCTGTTATTCAAGTTTGAGAGGTGTAAGGTTGTAAAATATTTAATGAACATTTCGTGTTCAATGATAATATTTATTGGCGTCTGCATATTTCAAGCAGTATGTACTTATTTTAATTACAAAAATATATTTTATTACACAATAAATGCCTACTCTATCTTGATATATGCAGATGTTGTTAATATTATTCTTTTAATAGATACGTTAACCACGATTATATATGAAAATGACATAATGTCCATGTTTCAAAATTGCATAACAGGTGTATAATTATAAAATATTGCCACCAATATGTCACAATGAAACAATTTGTAACCGTTTCAAAACATTTTAAATACGGGTTTAAGAACTGGTTTTAAAAACCGATTTTAAGAACCAGTTCTAGAACCGATTACGGTATTTGTTTTGAAGGCGATTAATGGCCACATCTAAAACCAGTTTCACATAAAACTGCTGTCGATTCGCAGCACTACTACTAATTTGTACTACAAATCATAATTTCATAGACACTTAGGTATGTATTCTATAACCATAGCATTAAAGATTTCTCATTATTATACCACTAGTTATATGCAAAAGAAATTGGCACACTCCAGTCTTAAGTTTCATAATGATGTGCATATGCACGGCATATGCATATCAGACGTATGTATAACAAAAAAAAAAAAATCAAAATTAATTGACAATGCTAGGGGTCATTCCATTAACGCAGACATCAGTCATGGGTCGGATTTAGTTTGTTATTTCCAGAACGTGCGCGGTTTATGTACAAAGGCTGCCGAGTTCGCGTCGAGTATCAGTACATTGTTCTTTGACTTTGTTGGACTGGTTGAGTCATGGTTCTTGGGTGAAGTGCTTAATGCTGAATATTTTCCCGATGATGGGGGTGGTGGCGCTTTGTTGGCCGTTAGAACCTGCGTTGACGCTTGTAATTTGCATTTGGAGTTTTCGGGACTTTCCTCTTATTGACATTGTTGGCATCAAGTGTAGAGTTCAGAAGTTCAGTGTATCTCATGTTATAGTTTTATACATTCCTACTAGCATTACGGTGCTGGATTTTGAAGGGTTTTCCAAAATTTGTCATTATGGGGGATTTTAATTGTAATCAATTTACTTTCAATAATATTACTGACACTAAATACTACTACTAACATATTAGTATCCTTAAACATGCTCAGAAGGGAATGACCTTCTTTTATTGCTCTTAACCATACATTTAACTTGTAAACTCTTTATTTTTTCAATTAAAGGCAGAACATTTTCTTCTTTGTCTTGCATACTTGCATTTACCGTATTCAGTATTTTAAATATGTCTACAAATACGCTAATTTGCTGCACCAATCACAGTGAACAAAATTCTTCGTTATCTTAAAAAAATAAATTCATTTCATTTCTCAATTGAAACACGCGAGTTAATACTTTTCTACGCGATGACCATCTGGACTATGTAGCAGCAGATTAACATATTTTGTCGCATCCTCTTCACACAAAGCCGCAAATAGTCGTGAATTAAGTGGTCCGCTTTTTATGAAATTTACCATTTTTATTACTGCATCCAGTACAGATTTTAAGTTGCTGTTTTTTTTTTCTTATAAGGACTTCACGGTACAGAAAACAATGTGTTGTTATAATATTAACGTTACGTTCTTTGACCAGGACAATAAACCTCTTTATTGAACCGACCATGCAGGGTGAACCATCTGTAAGAATTCCAATACATGGTTCCCACTTCAACTCATGCATTTCTAGATAGCAATTTACTGTATTAAACATATCTCGGTCTGTAGTAGTTTGCTCAGGTTCCTACAACACAAAAATTCAATCACTATTTTTTCATTATGTATAAATCGAATGAAAACAAGAAGTAGAACTATATTGGCTATACAGAGTTGATTCATCGACTTGAATTGTAAACCTATCGCTTTCTTTAATGACAACAATTAAATTTTCTATTACAGTACCCAACATTATCGAGAATAACGGAACGAGTAGCGTTGTCAGAATATCAGAATTACATATGTAAGCTATACGTTAATGGTAATGATGTATATCCAATCAATCGATAAATAGTCATGAACCCATACAACCCTAGTATCTTGCGCTTTAACAAATTGCCTAACTATAGATCAATTCGAGTGCCACGTGAGACCTGACACAGTACAGACGTGCGTGTAAAGGTGCCGTAAATAAATAGAAGAAAATAGTTAAAACACTAAAAGAAATAAGGCGTAATTGGGTCACTACCGAAAGTTTTTGAGTGGGTGAGCTTTAGTTAGCTACAACAAACAAAAGAGGATTAATATAATAGTAGTAATAATATATAATAAGCTGAGAGAAGCAGGCCTTCTGAGGAGTCGATCCGGGGCCGGTTTCTATCGCAGCGATAAATAAATAAACATACACTCGGAAAAACGCAAGGAGTGAAAAACAACAACCAAAACAGCTGGAGTTTGCAAAATATAAACAAGTAAACATACAGGGTCGTTGAAATAACTGAAGTCTGAGGAAACTAAGAGCGAAATACAAACGAGATAAATTAATTTAGCTAACGTGCGGACGAGGTTATAAGTTGAGCGTGATTCTAGAAAACACTTGTGCGCACGAAACAGAAGGTGATAAGAAGGATAGTTACAAGTAACACGAATGAGTAGTAAAAGGATTAAACCAGAGCACGACAATTCTTTTGATGAAGAGGAGGTTTTTAAAAAAAGCAAAGTAACTATAAGAACACCTACAAAAGATAATAAAACCGAAATAGAGGGACAAGAGATGGAGGAAATAAGGAAATTATTAACAGAATTGAAGAATGACATCAAGATGGAAATACAAGATCTGAAAATAGAAATAAAAGAGGAAAATAAGGAAATAAAAAGTGACATAAAAGATATAAAAGAAGACATAAAGCAAAATAAAGAAGAAATGGTAAATTTTAAACTTGATATGCAGCGGATGAAGGAAGAATGGGCAAAAGAGAAGCAAGAATTGCAGAAAGAAAATGAGCTTATTAAAATGGAAAATAAAAAGATAATGGAAGAGATGAAAGAGCTAAGGCGCTCATCAGATGTATTAGAAAAGGAGAAAAAGAAAAATAATCTAATCGTCAGTGGAATAATACTAGACACTGAAGAACCAACAGCGCTGAGGGAGGGTATGGCAAATATGATTAGAAAACATCTAGGAATAGAAGCAGATATTAAACGAGCACAGAAAATTGGAATAAAAACATGTGTAATTGAGCTAGGAAGTGAAGAGGAAAAATTAGCCATCCTAAAACATAAAAACAAACTGAGGAACGTTAGTTCCGATAATATAATATGGATATCAGAGGATCTTACACAGGGACAGAAAGAAAAAACGAAAGTATTACGAGAGAAAGCAAAATACTTAAGAGGGGAGGGAAGAACAGTCAAAATGGGGTACAACAAAATCATAGCAGATGGTATGGAATGGAGATGGAATCACAAAGAAAGAAAGGTGGTCGAATTAGCGGCTCCAAAAAACTAGGAAAAACTCAGGAGATAAACGAGAGAGTCAATAAAAAGAAAATGGAAAGCAAAGAAGATAACAAGTTAAATGATAAGAATAGTTATAAGTGTTATAAATGTAAGATTAGGATTGAGGATATTAGAAATAAATGTTGTAATGAGTGTAACGGTGGAGTTGGTGTGGGGCGCAGTGGTATTAGTATTAGTAATGATAATAGGGATAAGAAAATAAACAAAACAAAACAAAACAAAAATAAAAGGAAAAGCAAAAGAAAGCAAATAAGAATAGGGACATGGAATATAAGGACACTATTACAAACGGGAAAAGTGGAGGAAATATACAAGGATATGCAGCGATACGGAGTAGAGGTGCTTGCTCTTCAGGAAATAAGATGGGAAGGAGAAGGAAGAGTAGACACAAAGGACTACTCGGTTTTGTATGCAGGAGAGAATAAAAGAGGAAGTAATGGCACAGCATTTGTGGTGACACAGAAATATACAGCGAATATAATGGAATTTAACACTGTGAGCGGTAGACTGTCATACTTAAGGCTAAAGAACCCAATAGCAAACATCACCATTATAAATGCATATGCGCCAACAGAGAACGCAGTTGACTCTGAAAAAGAAATATTTTACGAAATGTTAGGAGAAATATGCGAGCGTGTGCCAACGCATGATACCCTAATTGTTGTTGGGGATTTTAATGCAAAAATTGGCAAAGAGATTTATGTGAATAGCGTAGCTGGAAAGCAAACACTTCATGATATAACCAATGATAATGGAACCCGACTGTGTAACCTAGCAGCGCAGGAAAATATGTATATAGTGAGCACTAAGTTTAAACATAAACGCCAACATAAAGTAACATGGATGATACCTGGAAGAAATGACGGA
The DNA here is from genome assembly GCA_004143645.1 of Protaetia brevitarsis. NCBI lineage: Eukaryota > Metazoa > Arthropoda > Insecta > Coleoptera > Scarabaeidae > Protaetia > Protaetia brevitarsis. The sequence goes on from RXPK01000045.1 coordinate 807,055, forward strand.
AACCAAATCGATCATATATTAATTAGGAGAAAAAGGGTAAATTGGGTTACTGATGTACGATCATACAGGGGTACGAGTACAGACACTGATCATAATTTAGTGATAGCAAAAACAACGATAAAAAATATGATTAAAGAAAGAGTACAGGGAACGAAAAGAAAATGGAACATAGAAGGATTAAAACGAAGCGAGAAAAAAGAAGCTTATGAAAACGCGATCAGCAGGAGGCTAGCAAAATCTGGGAAAGCAGAAAATATCAATGAAGAATGGAAGAACATAAAAGATATTATAATAAAATCAGCAGAAGAGCTAGTAGGTACACAGCAATTGGAAAAAAGAAACGGATGGTTCGACGAAGAGTGCGGAAGAAGTATAGAAAGGAAAAGGATTTTAAGACTAAAATGGATAGGAAGTGGTAACGAAGAAGATCTTGAAGCCTACAAGAAAATAAGAAAAGAAGCAGCAAAACTAATAAAAAGGAAGAAGGAAATTTGGTTAGAGGAAATTATGGACGAGTTAGAGAGTGATAATAGAAATAACTCCAAGTTATACCAGTATGTAAGAAAACAAAAACCCAGAAATAATATAACAGCAAGTGTGGGTAGAAAGCAATGGGAAGAGTTTATAAAAACGACATTAGGGGCGGAAGAATTAGAAGAGTGTGAAGTTTATATGGAAAGGGATGAAGACAAAGAAAACGAATTACCAGAACCGACAAATACTGAAATTGACGAAATCATTGAAAACCTAAAACCCAGGAAAGCAGCAGGCCCAGACGAAATCCAAAATGAATTGATAAAAGAACGGAGGGCTAAAATTGAAGGAGAGGATATACCAACTAATAAAAGAAATATGGAACACAGAAAGAATGCCCGAAGAGTGGACGTCTGGAACGATAATACCAATACCAAAAAAGGGGGATCTAACAAAATGTGAAAATTGGCGACAGATTACATTACTAAATTCGACCTACAAAATCCTATCATCGTTAATACATAAGAGATTGATAACATATACAGAGAGGGGTATAGGAGAATATCAGAATGGATTTAGAACAGGAAGATCTACAATAGACGCAATACACACCCTGAATCAAGCTGTAGAAAAGTGCTATGAAGAAAACATCGAGCTATTAGTAGTATTTATTGATTTCAAACAGGCATTTGATAAATTAAAAAGAAACAAAATCTGGGAAGATGCACGGAAAATTGGTGTACCAGAAAAATTAGTGCGATTAAGTAAAATGACAATGAATAAATCGAAGGCAGTAGTGAAAACATCGGAAGGCGAGACACCAAAAATACAAGTGGACAGAGGGGTAAGACAGGGTGATGGTTTGTCTGCTACTCTTTTTAACGTAGCTTTGGAGGGAGTTATGAGGGACTGCGGACTACAAGGAACCATAGTGGAGAAATCTGTTCAAGTGATAGCGTATGCCGACGACCTTGCGATAGTAGCAAGAGATAGGAAAACACTGGAAGCTACAGTATCTGAAATTAGCAAGCAAGCACTTAAACGAGGCCTCGAAATTAACGAAGATAAAACAAAGTACATGAGAATTAGCAGGAAAAAGATAAGAGAAAACTACATAGAACTGGAGAAATATAAATTTGAAGAGGTCGACAGCTTTAAATACCTAGGCAGTACGGTAAATAATAAAAACAACCGTACGGAAAGAAGTTGCCCAGAGGATACACGCCGGATACAGAGCATACAGCAGGGTTAAACACCTACTCAGAAACAAAAAACTCAGTATGCGAATAAAATTAAAGATTTATAGAACAACAATAAGATCGGTGGTGATATATGCTGCTGAGACAATGTGCCTCACACAGAGAGAGGAGGAACGACTAAGGTTTTCGAGAGAAAAATGATTAGAGTTATACACGGACCAAAAAAAATTAGTGATGAACTAAGCAGAAGAATAATGAATCACGAGATACAGGAAATACTGGGAGGTGAGGACATAGTAAGAATCATTAAGGCACAAAGAATGAAGTGGTACGGACATGTAAATAGAAAGCAAGATCAAGCGGTCGTAAAAAAGATCATGAAATGGAGACCAGAAGCAAACAGGCCCAGAGAAAGACCAAAATTAAGATGGGAAGACCAGGTTGTGCGAGATATAGAGATAATGGGAATAGCGGGATGGAAACAAAAAATTATGCTGAAAGAGGAATGGAGAAGAATAACTGAGGAGGCAAGGAGAGACAACAATCTGTGAGGGAGCGATAGCTAAGTAGGATGGTCTGACCAACCAATAGAATGGTCAAAAGCTCTGTGCGAACGGCTCCAATTCCTTCAGGAATGTATAGCCTTATATATATATATATAGATCAATTCAAGATGGTGATATTGTATATATATGTACCTACTCATTTTGCAGCAAATAACTTATTTTTTGACCACTTCTTTTCTGAAATGAATGAGATGAGAGGGAAGTTTATAAAAACAGATAAGAGATAACTTCTTTTTGGAATTCAATCGCCTAGTAAATCTATATCTCTTAAACTATGACAGATACGAAAATAATAATAATAATAGCAAGTATTGTATATAGGAAATTTAATTTAACTCAATTTGGTATATAATACTTTTAACAATATGGCTAACCATTTCCGAGATATAGGATAAGTGGAGGTAAACATCCGCATAGGGCAACGATCTGCAATGCTTGAAATCTCCGGCATTTGTGTTGTAACTCGTATTCTATACTGCAGTAAGTTCGAATTGTTGTTTCGATAGCGTGAGAGAAGTTTCTGTTGTTTGCGTTAAGTTTAAGAGAATAAAAATGAGGTAAGTCAGGTTCGTGCATTTACCTCTAATTTATGTTGCTGTTCAAATTTATTTATCTAAGAAATTATTGTTAGTAGAGTGATGATTACTTTGTACACTCAAAGTATCGCAAATTAGTTTTAACACACGCCACGTCTTGCTTTATATATTCTGTTCTACAAGGTCGCTGTTATATTTTTTTGAAAATTAAAAATGGGACAAAACACCGGCCATTTTTTGGGGTAAAATCCTGTATGCGGCTTTACCCTATAGATTTCTAATTTTAAAATAATTAACTTAACATTATTATAATTGATCTGTAACAAGATCTACTAAAAACTACAATATATTATTTACATTCTATTTTTAAGGAATTAGAAACGAAAAAACGATCTTTGACAGAAGCTCTTTTGCAGAAGGCTAAGGATAAATAAGGGAGTTTCATCAAGGGGACGGACTGGCTTGAAGAGTTTTTCTATCATGAGGAACAATTGGTGGAGCATTGCAAGCAACTTGATGAACGTTTTTTTGGTCTTATACTCCGATCATTTCGTCCTCTGATTCATTCGTATGTCGTTAAAAATAGAATAAAGCATCCATTTACCACAAATATTGCTGAAAAAGAGTTTACACGTGCTTTCATGAAAAGAAATAAACTCTCCTTGCACATCTAGGAAACCTAGCATAGCTCGAACAATGGGACTCAATGTGGCAATTAAATCAATATTTTGATAAAGTAGACGAAACGGGTATTCAAACCGTCCCAAATACTCTCCCTAAGTACGTTGCACCAACTAGAACAAAAAATTAGGTAGCTGAATTAGTTGGAGCAGAGCACAGCCAAACAGTTACAGTTGTATGTGCTATGAGTGCCACAGGTCATCATGTACCTTCGTACTTTCTGCTTGCGAGAAAGAGAATGACTTTTCTCTTTATGAAGAACGCACTGACTGAGTGGATGCGACATGAACGTCATCGATAAGGAAGCTACTAAAAAGTACCTTTACATAAAAAAATACAAACTCGTCTCCTGAAGATCATGTCCTGTTAATATTAGACAACCACATATGACATATTAGCTTAGAGAACATTACCTATGCCAATCCTACATTCACACGTTTTGCACAGTAGCCATAAGATATAACCCCTAGACAGGACATTTTTAAGCCTCTTAACGTAAACGAAGGTCCCTACTGTGTATCAAGGGGGATATGACGGTTTATATTACAAAAGAGTTCCTCACACGTTTAAATTTAGTGAAACAGAGGCATAACTTTATTTTCGTATGGAAGACATTGTGCTAAAACTAACAAGGGCAATTGCTGGTAGTTCTATTAGATTTAAAGATATAATTTCTTTCAAACATAATTTTAGCAGCTTTTGTATCTTTTTAATATGTTTATAATAAACCTTTTGCAAGTTGTTGTATTTTTAACAAAAGGGGCAAATACTCGCACTTACGGATACTTTACTAGTACTGTGCATTTAAACCGGATAATTGGTTAATCGGTTCTAGACACAAAGCGGTTATGAATTAGAGGCAAAATCATAACCGGTTAACTGGTCACGACGGGTATTCGGTCGCGAAGGTTAACCGGTCAATTCGATCGAGTGTACAATAGGGTGGTCCATATTTTTCGACTTTTAATTTCTTTTTGTGGTCCTCTAAAAATATGATACTTAGTGAAAAAATGATATCTGCAAAGTTTCAACAAATTATATAATGGTAACCCATGTCGCATTCCTGTCACAGTTTTAAAAGTTTAACGATTTCGCATTTTGTCGCATCCCTTTATTTTTCTTAAGTATTGGCAAATATTTTACAATATATGTAAACTTTCATACATCTGTATATTTTTAGACATTAATAAGAATCTTATCATTATATTTTATTGCAAAATATTATAACGTACCGCCCGAGCCACTGTACGAACCTATGGTAATATACCATTAAAAACCTTTCATAGGAGCAAATGGATCTTTCATTATTTAGAAAAAAAATCAATAATAAATACTATTAGAATGAAAAGAAAATATTTACTATAAAAGTAAAATTGAACATAAATATGAAATTATAAGAAATTATTCTTTCAAAGCAGATTTGTTGGCAGTTGGATGCCGCACTTTGTATTTCTTTAAAATTTGAAACATACATTGCTTGTTATTTTCATCTTTTGATAATAAATTGTTATAATCTTTCATCAACTTTACATCTCGTTCTGCAGTGTCGTTTACTAGCTTTAGATTTTGTATTATTTTTAATCCTTCTAAAAACGTTCCCTCAGTCTCCCTTTCAATATCTTTTTCTAAAAAATCAGTGGATATTTTGAATCGATCAAAATCAAATATATATTTACATTGTGCCGAGACGACGTTTTCTGTCCCTGTTGAGACGTAAAAAAACAATATTTTTTGGTGAAATAATCATTTTTTGCTAATATTATCTAATGTCGGATTATTTAAAGATTGTACCATACGTGTTCTTGAGTGGAGGATATTTTTCATCAAAAAAGGATAATGCATCGCATTTCTGGCGCAAGGTACCACAAATGACTGCTAAATTTTCGTATTTCTACCTTATTATATTTATACTTTCTTGAATTTTGTTGTACTAATTTGTCTTCACATTCAAATCCTTATTTACATCTGTATATTTTAGTGGTAGCAATTCTTCAACAAAATTTTGTTTATTTGAACTTCTGCTGAATTTGAATACGAAATGAAGCGTAACTATTATGATAAGAAAACCAACAGGTAAGAAAAACTCAATCAAAGTTTATAGGTAAAAATTTAAAACGGCTCTGAAGATGGATAGTCAGCCAAAACATGTCAGCCAATAATTATTTGTAAACCTTGATTGAGTTTTTCTTATCTATTGGTTTTTTTGTCACTAAATATCACTCAATTTGGACATAACCATGTACATTAACTGTTATGTTTATGTCGGAATTGCTTCGTATTAGAACAAGCTCTTGACGATATAAATAACCGGGATATATTTATTTATATCACTAATTTCATAGGTGCCTTTGGATAATATATTTTTTCGACTTGACCATAATAAAAAGTATTGTTAAAAAAATCTATCTACTAAAACTATCACATAGGAAATTTGATCGTTCAGTACTATAGGTAGGTATACTTACATGATACTTACTATGTTGGAACTAAGCAATGAAGATCTTTGATGTAGTGTGAAGCTATAAGGTATTTTCTAAGGGTATCTATAGGTTAAATGCAGGAACATCAGTATAGTTTACATTATATATAGTTTCTAGTTTCTTGATTCAAATGTGGTTATTAATCAAATGACAAAAAATTGAGCAAATATAATATGTACATTATATCGTCAAAGTGACGGGTATAATTTAGGTTTGAAATTTCGAGGACTTTGGAAATAGAAGGAAAAGAGATGCTAGTAAAATAAGTTTTAAAGTTGACTTTATAGAATAGGAAAGAAACCCAGCGAAAAGGATGTCCATTAATCTTCTAAACAGTTAAAACTTTGCCAGGAGTCAAATGATGACATCTGGGGCTGCGGATATAAGATTGAGACCAGAGAACGGAGAAATATATTGCCTTAAGATATTTCCATGGAAAAAAGAGGACAATTATAGAGACCCTATTTCTGCAGCGAGATAACAACATGCAGAGATAACCGGAAAATAACACACCAGTGCTCTTCACGATAGAAGAACTGAAACGAGCGGTGGAAACAATGAGAAATGGTAAAGCCCCTGGTACTGATGATATATCTGCAAAGGCAATAAAGGCAATAGCTACTTCAAACCACACATGGTTATTAGACGTTATAAATCCGCAGTTTGGAGCACGAACCTTTCCTAAGAAATGGAAAATTGTCAAAGTAGTTCTCCTACCCAAAAAGTATAAGAATTTGGATAATCCAGTATAGACCTCTATGCTTGCTAAACACCATCAGCAAACTGTATGAAATCATGATAAAATTTAGGCTATTAAAGGAAATTGATATGAAGGGCGGCTTTGCGAGAAACCAGTATGGATTCAAAAACGCAAATCAACCGCACACGCGATCGAAACTGTCAAGAAGAAAATTTCTGAATGTAGGCTAAGATAGCGGCTAAACTTAGCAAAAAAGGAATATCCGGCTATCTGATTAACATAATAACAAGCTATCTTACAGACAGGCAGCTGCAGCTGACTACACAGGAATTTATCCCGGCAATTGCGGGGATGCCGCAAGGCTCGGCACTGGGGCCCATATTGTGGAATTTCCTATTTGATGACATTTTTTATGTGGAGTTAACAGAGCATATGACGATCGTAGGATACGCTGACGATCTGGCGGTAATTATGGCCGAGAACAATAAACAAAAAAAAAAGAAGGTGTACAGAAATATGTTGGAAAAACAACAACGTAAAGTCCTTCTGAAAGTTGCATTGGATTTTCGAACTCTCATCTGTAAAATTACAGTAGCTTTCCTGGCGGACAATTACCAAGAATACTACTGTGTAATTTTTTTACTGTGTACATCGTATATTCTAAAGATCTAGAGATTTAGAGATCTGCTTGAGTAAGTACGGCATTGTGCAAGTTATAAGTACGTAAGGTACATCCCTGTACGTTTTGACGAGTATTTATATAATGATGTGTTTGTTATAACTAGTAATCAGGCACCATAGTATGATTAGTAGTTGGCATCGTCAGGAACAGTTACAAAAGCGTATGTAGGCACTAAAGTTCTTTTTTATTTAGTAAATTGAGAAAATTGGTAAGAAAATCAAAAACACTGCTAAATAAAAAAATACCACCTTTTTTTGCTTTTTTATACGTAAATGCAAGTATACCTATGAGGCATTATATAAATTAATTACTAATAGTGCGATTTAATGTGAATTTATAAAGTCCAATATTATCGATATGCCGCAAAAAAAAATACTTACTGTTGTGTATAAATTTAAGTTCTTATAATATATTCAAAGATGAAACAAATTATAGCAAACTTTAAAAATAAAACATTAAGCTGTGATGTCTCAATTTATATAATAATATCATTTTTGAAAGTTGTAGCAGATGCATATATACAAAAATATTAGAAAAAACAGTAACATACTTATGGAAAGAAAGATGTATAATAAATAAAAGTACTTTTTAATCGATTACGGCGGTTACCCGATCAACGCGGATAACGATCACAATGGTTAGTTGGTCATAGCGAATAACCACTCAAGTAGGTTAAGCAGTAGGTAGTTATGAAATCTGTTCGGTTGCATAGCACTGGTTTTATACTGTAGGAGCCATGAAAACTCCAAACAGCTAGATACGTCGTTACATGCATGAAGCGCACGCTTCTGTTAATAGTTGATCTGGCTTCTGTGGTACACCCCATGTGCCGAAACAAACACTCGCAGTTACAGAAAATTTTATAATATACTATTTCGCGAATGTATCTGTGGATAAACGTGCATCATTAACAAGTTCTGAATGTATTCCAATGAATAATTCGCCATAATATTTGAAAGGAAAACTTTAATATCTTACAAAAATAGGAAATTGCAGGTCTTTGCCCCCACCTATTCATTGCCTCATTTTCTGGATTCGGAGACATTTAGTTTATTTACCTTTTATTTAGTTCAAATAAAGCTCTGAAGTTAATTCTTACTGTTCCGACAGTCCCGTATACATTTCCGTTCTTGAACATTCATTGACTGGACTACATCTCCTTGAAGGAATACCACTCACTTTACGTAACATTTCTTCCTTGTACGTTTCACGTTTCTATTTGGCAGTTCCAGAGAAGTTCATTTGTTTATTTTGTAGTCTCTTTGGTTTATAAGGCTATTCGTATTATTACATCATGTAGATATACAGGCACAATATAGAAACCACATGTACACACAATGATATACATACGTGATATTTTATTTATTGGTTTTTACCTGTCATCCTTAATACGAGCGTGGTGGCAGTGAGACGAGCTTTTAAGGTTTTACGGAATCTGTATGAAGGTCGCATATAAACATGGATTTTATCGAGTCCGCGCTGACGTCCTCGTTTGTCGACTTTAATAAAAGCGCTTGTATAACCTAATACAAATGTTGTTTTGTTATAGGAACGTTTCAGGGTTTTTATTTGCTTTCGCTACTTTTATCTGTGTAGATAAAAGCACATGTGCATCCGTGTGTATGTTACAGGCAAAGTGAATAAGGATATCAACCCTCCAGAGACAATGTTTATGCATGCACCGCTGATAGTGTTTGTAAGCAAAAATATATCTGAACCCATGTGAACGGAAAACCTACCTTTTACTTTAAATATCTCGCCTAGAATAAATATTACTTAATAAGTCGTAATATTTACCAATAATATAATATTTGAATAAGAAACTCATACTGTTTTAAAGGTACTTTTATCAAAAACGATGTAAACCATGCGGGCAAAGCTATGGGACAGAAGTTAGTATTACAATAATTGCTTCGTCGGCAGTTAACGACGTCATATTTTTAAGCGTTGACAAGTTCACATGTCAACTGAAATTAATCACAGAAGTTATAATTTCCGATTAATCAGATAACGTGATAAGATAAAGTAAAGAAATGTGGTAGTATAATATTCTGTTATAATTTTATACAGTGTATCTCAGAATAATTATTCCTAATTTTCAGAAATGATCGAGCACACTTAAATATAGGTTTTTTATTAATAAAATAGTGTCCGGAAATTATTCACTATCGAGTTAAAAAAAGAATTAATCATAGCAAGGTTTGAAATCAATAACCCGTTTCGTAGTTGTCATTTTACGTCTGTCGCAAATTAATCTTTATTGGAATTCTACCAGAATTGGTTGAAAATATTCCACCTAATATGCCAAGAAATATTGTTTTCCTGCACGATGGTGCGCCAGCTTACTTTGGATTAAATCGCCGAAGTTATTTAAATGCACAATTTCAAGAATAGATGGATCGGAAGAGGGGTACCGAAAAGTTTGAATTTTCTAATTTAATGGTTACTTATGTCACGGTTGGAACACTAATTCATTGGCCGCACCCAGTGCAAAGTGGAATTTTTAATAGTTCGAATATTTTTCTCATACTATACATATAAAAAATATCCTTTTATAATCTAAGGAAGATGCATTTAAATATAAAGTTTGACATAACTTCCGGGAATATTTATCGCTGCAAATACTTCGCCTTGGTGTGGGGTAAATTCTTCGGTGCGACAATGTCACGAGGCAAAACTGTCGTCGTGGAATCTTTTACGGCTACTTTCTCCTTCGGTAGACCTCCGAAGTTCTAAATCAATGAATTCCTCGACAGTGGATATGTTGACCAAATTTATTTCAAATGTTGTGTCATGCCGTCGATGAACTTCGTTTATATTAAAGTACTAAACAGACATTATTATTATTACTTATGCACACAAAAAAATCTATTATCAATCTAAATATTTTTATTTATTCAAAAATCGAAACTTAATATATATTTAAATGAAGTAAATCTTGTTGGTTAGAACATAAGAGTAAATTCTCTGAAAACACAATATACTCTTAGAACACATAGTATAAATATTTGCATTGAAGTATACTTGCTCCAAATGAACATTGTTATTGTCGTAAGGAATAAGTCTATGCAATCATAGTGGGAAGTCTGTAGATTCAAAATAAAACCGGTTATACGTTTAGTATAATGAATTACTATATAAAATTATGAAATGTTTTGTACTGAAAACATGAAATATCAAATTGAAATTACCATAATATTGAAACATTTGAAACGAATTTTACCCCACCATTTATTGCACTAAACCTTATCTGTCATTGATTCCCTTTTTTTAGAGGGGTGTAGGGGGTTTTGCATATACATACGCTTTACTTGGCGTCACTTTTTGATTGAGTAGCGAACAGTGTTGTTGGTTGTGAGCGTAAATAAATCTAAATGGATACCCCAGCCGTTTCACAGCTATACTTAGAGAATGGGGTGGAATGGGGCTGATGCACAGATGCTACCATTAAAATATTCGAAAGTAAATACGTACGTGTTTTCGAATATTAAAGAATTACTAGTTTAAAAAACTTTGAAATATTATTTAGAATCAGCGCCATTGTGTCGATAATATATGAACATGGTAGGTGTGTACACTAACAAACATATGTAGGTATTTACTAGTTATTAGTTTTCAATAGGCAATACCAGCAAATTATTGCACTGATTGAACGCCGACTAGATACCAGGCACAGGCATTGAGTGAGAAGTATCCCGAGAACACCGATTGCAACGACGGATACGCATAACATCTATACATATCCCGTGCACACTCCTGGAGTACCCCAATACGCTATTTTCTCCCAAACATTGTAAAACTATAAAGTAGGACAGTAAATTTATTTAGTTGCATAATATTTCTTTATTTATTAATTTTCCGCTACCGAGGCTTTTTGGTGTTATAGACACAAAATTAGTAGGTAATTATTACCCTTGAATAATAGAAATGCTTAGATTAAGCAGGTAAGTATTATCAGTTCAATATACTTATATTTTGGAAGCAAATAATGGCAATACTTCAAATAATACTTTTGTATACTTCTATCAAATGTACATAAATTATTAAGGCATAAATATCATAGTTTCCAATTGAGAAAATCTATTTACTCAAATCTAAAATAATTATTCTTGTGGTGAAAATATTATATGTTCATAATGATTTTAGTATATTGATTACATTTGAACTAAAAAATTGTTTCGTCTAACAAATTCATGGGTTTGAAAAACTGAACAAATTTTATTCTCAATATAAATATATCATCTTCTTGCTTATATAGGAAGTTATGTTGTATTCAATGTGATGCACTTATATTCAAATTGAGAAATTATTTTTTTGTGTGTGGCCTTTAGAAATTAAATCTGTAGCATGAATTAAAAAAAAACAGGTGAAATTGGAAAGATTTAGCAGTTTAATGGATTAATTCTAATTACTTAGTTAGTAGAAGCTTTAACATTGTTTTGTGTATGCACAATAGGTGAAGCTCTAATGGCCCAAGTTTTCTGGGAATTGCACTATTGAAGTAACTAGTTAACAAACCGCAACTATGCTGATTGTTCGCCGTTTCGCGGTAAGTGCATAACCCCACCAAATAATTTGTAACAGAATGAGCCGTCCTCTTTTCATGCTATCATATTCCTTGTATTTATTGCTTTATTTTTAGTCGGTTACTTATTAAAAAAACCCTTTATTTACGGCGTGAGAACTTACATGTTTCGATGGGTGTAAAAAATGCATTTCATATTTAAGTTCTGCTTGGAGTGTAAATATGTTTAGGAAATCAATTTATAACGTAAAATATATACTAGTTGATTACTTTTTGCGCTATACTACTAAAGACGATACCTTATTACACAACTTTATCATTCATTGTAAGCGTATACAGAATTTTTTGTCGGATATTTAAAGCGAACACAAAGCGCTTTCTAAATTTCCTAAATATTTTATGAAGCTTCGCAGGTATTTGCCAAACAAGCATTCATCTGAGTGGGAGTCAATACTACGTATAACCGCACATGAATACTTTATTATGACTTCATCTTGTACACTTGTGTTATACCGCTAGCCACTATCGTATGTTTGAATTTGAAAACTTTGTTCATAATATGGGTTATGGACTTGGCAATAATGTTTTGACGAAAAACGCCTTGTGTATTATGGTGCATGAGTCTTCTTATTAGACATGGTTTGTTTTACATTAGGAAAGTATAATATATCTTGCAAATTACTTTAGAATAGAGCATTATTTCATATAATAATGCTACCACTCATTATGCCCAGATATGTTTTTGGAAAATAAAAATTGCGCTTTCTATTCTTTGTAAAACACACACTCAATGTGCTCTGTGTCGTATGTTATATTCTCCTCGATAAACTTACAAAAACGCTTGAATTAGTTGGGCGGGGGAATGTAAACAGTTAGCTCCTACGGGCCACCTTGCCGAGCGCTGTTTTATACATAACCTGCTTGACGACTTGGACAGTTTGTTTTATACGGGCTGTCGAATCATTCAAATTTACAGTGAATTGAATCTTACACCAAATTTCGGTAAGTAGTGACATCTGCACATTTGAGAACTACTTTCTTGACATGTCAAAATATTAGTAACGGCAGGTACAGCTAATGACAGCGTGGTTCATGTCAAAACTAAATAATACAAAACTATGTAACTTAAATAATCAGAAAGAACTGAAACGCAACCTTAAAAAACCTAATAGTTCGTTTTTTTAGGAAGCAAGCGGATGAATTGGCTTAATATTGGAAAATATTAACTTCAGCACTTGTCAATATGACATTTATTCAACCCAAGGATAAACATTTTTTCCAAAAAAGTCCACTAAGTGGCATCAGTGGTGAACATGTGCAATTTGTGATTCGACAGGCCGCATAAAGCAAACTGTGAAACTCATCAAGCAGTTCGTGATTTTATATACTTAAACCTTATACGTTCGAAATAAGCGAGGTTATTTGAGAAAAATTAATAAAACACCAAAATATGAACTAAAATGAATTATACCGTAAAATTTAGTTATAATTAAACAAATAAAAGAAAAAATGTAACAAAAAAAAATACCAAACAAACAAAAAAAAATAATGGAATGAATAAATAAAAGTAGAAAAATATGAAAATAGAGTTTGGAATAAAATAAATATTCATAAAAAATAATTGCTAATTTAGAATTACGGCATATAAATTATAATTAAAAGGAGAAGCAATGAAAATGATTAGGGAATGTAAGCTAGAATAACTATGCAGACTTACCCTTACACACAAGATGACGTTAACGATATAAAAAGATAAAAAAAAATGCATAATTAAAGAAGAAGAGAAACAAACACGTAGAAAAAATAAAAAAAATGTTAATTACTAAATAAGGGTCATTCCCGGATTCCGAGCTGTTCTCACGAATGCATATCCCGAATTTCCTTTTCCGAAAGGTTTTCAGGGCACTTTTATCGCCTCGTATCTTATAGAAAGAAACAAGTGTTGATGTTGCTTTCATTACAACAGTGCTTTAATTTCTTGTGAAACAGTATACTTAAGACATCAATACTAGTTTCCATCTGATAATGTTTATCACTACTTTTGATTTTTTCTAAGATTTGCGATTTCACATAAAAAATGACAATCTAGTACATATCTCTAGTACACATCTAGCGCTTATCGAACTCTCGAGTCGAAAATTGGTATCACAAGTCACAGTTAATATGAACTGCAACTAAAACTTCATATTGTTAAGGCGAACAGGAACCGAAAACTAATACCTTTACATGTACAATAAAAAATGAAATAGAAATACATAAAGAAAACAATAAAGATTTTGCGCTACACCATTGTATCCCATAACAGACCGTCTGTTTATTACCAAATACACTTTTAAACATCTATCATTTAAATAGATTTTAAAACACTGAGGGTAATGTTAAAGATGCTTATTTCTCATTGACTTTTTCGCAGAAAGGCACATGAAACACAGCAACAATACTATTATTTGACATACTGACCCTAGAAATTTAAGTATTCGTGACACAATTTGTAAGTAACAATTGCCCCAACAATATTTCCTGTGAATTCAAGGCATTGAAAATTAAATACATTGCGTAAAGTTAATGTGGTGTATACCATAAATAAGTTTTCGATTTTTTTATGCAATCTTAATAAGATTACTATTTAACAAATTTTTTATAGGATCTAATTTTGAACTGATGATGAACCATTAAATTTTACCTAACGGTCATTATACACCACACATTTTTTAGTAAGTATATCTATTACAAATATTTACATATAAGTAGACAGATAAAATTTTTAAAAGTGTTAGCGATTTTTCACTAAATGTAAGCCAATATTTTCGGAGTTTATTAATTATTTATTAATTGTTTATTAATTGAATATACAAGACATAATATTGAAATGCAAATCCTATGCGAAAATATAAACTATGCAGCCTTGCATAGTTGACACCCCACAACTACTATTTATTAATTAGAGTAGTTTTAGTTGGGAAATGCAAATGTAGTTTGTTAAAGTAATACTCACATGTATTTACTAGTAGTCGTAACTATTTTTTTTTAAATGCATTGCAGTGAAGGATAATAGGTATAAAAAATAACTGTACTTATTCTTATACGACTTGTACTATCTTCGTAGTATGTGCATAACATTGGTTAATAGTGATATGTAAAACTACTATTTTGTGTTAATAGCTACTGCTGCTGCTACTTTTGGTTAGCAGTTATATATACAGGGTGTCACAGCGGTAACACCGTGGTCTCTGGCAGTCAAATGGTAACAACTTTTTAAATGTTGATATTAGGATATGTGTAGGCGGATTAGATCTTCAAATTAACAATAATATGTAATTTAGAGGGTGTTCCAAAATTTAGCAGTGTATCAAAGTTAATTATTAAGTGTTTCTCAATGGAACATTTTATGACATTTTTTAAGTGCAACTTTTTTAAGTGTTCATGCTGTCAGTATGAACAGCGAAACGTCGAGCGAAAGTTTTGACACACGGCGAAACCCGGAAGAAGCTGTTAGTTATAGTTACACCGGCCGTGAAAGCCTTCGCAGTGTTAACAATAATATATGTACACTATACCTACACATACGGATATGCTTTTTATACATTTACGTATATTAAGCAATAATAATTAACGAATATAACCCTATACTTTACCAGCAATTAAAGGTACTATCTACTGATAAATAAAAGAAAGTTCTTTCTTAATCAGAAATGTGTAAACTACAATTTTTTTATTAAAAAATCAGGTTCTATTATTAGGACATTTTTTTTATTTGACATTTTCATTTAAAGACACAATGTGAATAAGAAATGCGTCGGTTTAACCATTGTACAAATGTAATAATAATAAAATACAGCTATGCATTTCAATACCAAATTAACTTGTGAGATGAGCTCTGAAAATAATAAACGTAAAATAAAAGTAAAATTTTATTTGTTATGCTCAAATAGCTTTGCATAAACTAATTGCAAAGAAATATCTTCTTGCCTCCTTCAAACAATTTAAAATATCGAATATTCTCTATTGTGACTCTTCCGTTTCGCGCATTGCTCGAAGGCTTTCTTTGAAGTTAAAGAAAAACACAAAAACGAATAAGTCAATTGCGTAAATATTGGATGGAAAAACATTTCGTTTGAGGAAATGCAAAAGTGAAATACAAAGAGTGGACGTATCGGCATCAAAGGATCGGGTGCTAAGAAAGGAATACTGTTCTTTAATTTAAAAAGATCGTATTTTATTGAAAATTGCTAGAAGTGATAGGGGTGTCGCTAGGAAATACATTGCGACAGAGGGTTTAACAGGACGACGGAAGCGAATCTGTCCAAAAACTAAATTACGAAATACAACTATTTTAGTTCCTTCAGACCTCGTTAGTATTTGGTACACCGAAAAAAAACTAGATAATAGAAATTGTGGCATCAAACTTTGTAGTATGTATTTTGTGTAATAATTATTATAATGAGCAGAATAATCCTAATAAATAGTAATGTATAGATAAATACAGCATATTGGATATTTTATTGCTGTCGCTGAGATAATAATTAAAATTCAATAATCATTCAAGATATGAAACATTTATTATACAAAATTATGCCAATAAATGCATTAATGAAGAAAATAGATAAAAATTTAAAATAAACGTAATTTTTATAATATGAAAATTTTATATATTATTGCACCATGATTAGTAATTTTGTTTTTTATTGAATTTTATAATTCATGTGCGATACACGTGTCGCAACAATTTAAATTTAATAACAAAAATTAAATTTAATAATTATTTATAAATTATTAACAAAAAAAAAAAAACACGACAGCAACCTTGAACTCGTCCTTTGTTTTTAGAAATCGAGCGCACCGGAGCGCACTATCCACTAGCAGGCGACAGTGGTGCAAGAGTGGAAAAATACTTTTTTGGGAAGTATTGAATTTAATAGTGTATTTAAAGAAAATCGTTAGCTAAATATAGAAACTTTATGAAAAATGGCATTTTGCAACATTTATCGCCGATTTAATATAAAATATCAGTGCTGAAAGTCGTCATATGTAGAAATCCCGAAACGACTCCATATTTCTCATAAAACTAATAACATTTTTCTTTTCCAAAATAATGATTTAAATTATAAAATATATAGCTTCTGTTATCTTCCGTAGTCTTATAGTTTACATAACTACAAATAAAAAATCAACGTTTTTGTATAAGTAATATAAAATAATAAATAAATGCCGCTTCCCAAGAAGTTTTTTAAAAATTATATATAAATAAAAAATAATATACCACCTAAACAGTTTATTTTTATTAATAATTATATGACTGTTACCATTATGTGTAAATTTGAAATTCATGTAGACTTTTAACATACAGCTACAGCTACCTACACGTTCATATTTAGCTTCTAATCATTATTAACATCTCTATTTATAATCTCTAAAAGAATTAGCTGCTAGTTTTTACTGTTTTCCGAGAAAACGGCGATTAATTGCATGAGTGTAATAATTATTAGGACCCGCCATTATACACATCACATTGGCGATAAAGTAGTTAGATGTATACTGGTACATATTTAGGGCCAGGAACAATAAAATTGTCTTTCAACTTACTATAATTTTCAAAAAATCGAACTTAACCCGGGAGAACAGAATTGAAAAAAAATCGAAATTGTTTAAACAGGTACACTAAAAAATGTCTAAAATAAAATAAAGGAAAATCAAAGGGTTTTACTAAAATTGAGTTGACATAAATAAGTATGCATTTTTCCTTGTTAATATGTACTTCAGAATTGGACTTCCTAAAAAAAATATATTCTGTTTGTAATTTTTGTTAAAAATTGAAAATAATAAAATGAAATTATGGTAACCTAATTTCCAAGAAACATTGCAATAAAGGATATTTTAAGTTCAAAAAAATATATAAAGCTAAACACCCTTGTATCAAGCCACCAGTGTTTCTTTAGCATTCAGTAAACACGCTGTTTATCGGATGTGGTTTATATGGAGAAGATTTTTTACCTCCAAAATATTGCTAAAGTGTAGGGGACCATGAGTTCTTTTGAAATTTCATACAAACTGTTATGTGAGGTTTTTATGAATCCAGAATGCTGTCTAGAGCAATTTTTAAGTGAAAATCGTCCCTCTTTAAGTGATGAAGAAATATCATTCATAATTTCATTCATTACAAAGTTTGTTTCACAATTTAAACCCAGACTGGAAAATGTGTACAGAGTGAGAACCCAGTTTTTCGTGAAATACAGTGATTGGCTAGAATGAATATTCAAAGTAAATTTGCCTGTTGTGAATTCTTCCAACAAAGGTGTAATAAAAAACAAAGAAGGTAGGCCAGCAAAAGTACGACGATTGTGGGTTTCGAATTCAATCATATGAAGTTAAAAAATTGCGAGAAACGTACGCCCAATCTTTAATTGATGTTGCCTTTTTACTGCCTGATACATCTGTATCTTAGTTCGACGCAGATTCTGCATTAGCTCTCGTAGTTGTCAAAATACCAATATGATGGTGATTCGAAAAGCTGCCAAGGACATCGGACACAGTATTTGTCCCAGTACCATGAAATTGTGGGAGCAAAAGCTAAATGCTACCCGGAAAATATATTGGTTACATAGTCATCAGCAGAAGTCTCTTTGCAAGAATTATTAGATCACACAACACAGTGTTTGCTGTCACACCACCTCAATCCAATGGACTTGGGAAAAAAACAACAGTAGAGTGAATACATGCAGCGATTTGCAAGATCCTAATGTTTCCGATGCGAATTTATTTTTAACGTCGTTAGTGCCCTTGAAGGAAAGGAAACCCGAGCAGGTGATTTGGAAAAATGTACGGCCTCCTTCTACTCGATATTGTCGGCCAATAAAATTTGCATTTATTAAAGAAACATCTGAGATTATTTTGCATGAAAAATCTTATATTGAGGAGCAAATTAAACGGTTGCAAGATATCACAATACGTTTAAATGGAAACTCTGATGTAGTAAAGATTCACTACAAATTATATTTTACCACGATTGACGGAAAGGTTGCTCAAATTGTGATAAACACAACAGCTTCAAGCAACTGCGTAGTTTGTGGTGCGACTTTATTCGAAATGAATACCATTTCAAAAATCCAGAAAAAGAAATGTAATGAAAACGTTCTGATGTTTGGCTTGCCTCTACTACATGCAAGAATTCGATTTATGAGGTACATTTTACATCTAAGTTATAACTTAAATTTTCAAACATGGAGAACAACAGAAAAGACCAGACTGATGAAAGAAGAAATGAAAAAGAGAATTCAAACGTAATTGAAGGATCAGGTTTAAAAGTGGATTACGTTCGAGAAGGTACTGGAACAACTAATAGTGGAAACACGTTTTTTTCAACAAACTATCTGTAGTGGCGGACATCACAGGAATTGACAAACATTTAATAGAAAGATTGGCTGTTACCTTGGAGGTACTGAATAGTGTGCGCGATATTTATTTCTCAGAAATTTTATGCATATGCAAGACAAACAGCAGAGTGATCAACGTCTCTTTATTCCTGATACTACTTCCCAGCAATAGTGTACCGAATTCTTTTTCATGGAAAGGAAACTATTGGAAATGCTGTTTTACCCATCGGTTCCCTTTCCGAAGGGGCACAAGAAAGCCGCAATAAGGATTACAAGCATTTTAAAACCCACCACAGCAGGAAAGTATCTCGTATAGTCGCAAACGAAGACATTTTCAATTTTATCTTAATATCTTCAGACCCCTGTATAACTTACTTGAGACCAGAAAAAAAGATAAAAACCTGGCCACTTAGCGATCAAGCAAAAGCTTTGTTGAAATTAGTATAGTCACTACTTTTATCTATATTTTGTTATTAATTAGAAAAATGTGATAATTTATTCTTAAATAATAGTTAAATTTTGTTTTAAAACGTTAAAGAATGTGAAAATATTTTAAATTTCATATCAAATTTTAACATATAATTAGCGTAGCTTTTAATTCATATTTGGATAAAGCCAGTGCGCATATTGGCGTAATGTCAATAAAATATTTCGTTTCCCATCAGAATTTTATTTTGCACCGTCCGTCACACCACAAAACGTTAGAAAATTAATTAGGTAATTCTTACTTCAATACTATATATAGTTTTACTCAAAGTTAAAACACAATAACGGCAGTATACTGAAAACGGTTTAAGTTGTCGACTTGATTTTGGTTTCATTCAATTTAGAATGAAAAAATACATATGAAAAAATCCCCGACTTTTAACGTGTATATGAGACAAAGGTTTTTTTCCGAAAATCAAGCGTTTTGCACCACTGTGAGTTGGCCCGTCTGTTTGGTACTACAATTTACTGATGTTATATGTACATATGAGTGCGGTCACAGAAGTAAAAACAGAGTTTGTGCGGGATTTTTTTTTCAGTTTATTACAGCGAAATGTTGCTCGTTTTACATTTCTTTTCAATATAACAATGTAAATAACGAATATACACGATTAAACCCGTTTTTTCGCCCTTTCAAAAAATATCGGTTTTTTTTTGCCAATCAGAGGCGTAGTCACAAAAACCCTCACACACGTATCCGTTTTTTCGACTTCAAGAATCACCCAATTTTTTTTAACCCGATCGACGCTATGCTGACCTTGCCGTCCCCTGTAGGTATAAATCAGCATTCAGCGCTCATTTAAGTATTTGATGTATAAAAAATGTTTATTTAACGTTTAAAATGCGGTAATTCCGATGATTTTTTTTTAATCGGGAGAGATGTCGCTGTTTGGTGTACCACGTGAACGCAAGGAAAATGCTATTTATTACC
Source organism: Protaetia brevitarsis (assembly GCA_004143645.1). Classification (NCBI taxonomy): domain Eukaryota; kingdom Metazoa; phylum Arthropoda; class Insecta; order Coleoptera; family Scarabaeidae; genus Protaetia; species Protaetia brevitarsis. Next base: position 827,685 of record RXPK01000045.1, read on the forward strand.
TCATTGATTAACGAAATATAGAACTGGATAACAAAAGCCCTATGGCCCATGAATGGAAATATACCCCAGTATGAGTGGAATGCAACACGGGAAAATGTAATTGCAGACAATTTGCAATGATCGGCAAGTAATTTTGGTTGCCCACCTCATCTAATTTATAAAATCTTAAGACTGTTTATTTCCCCAAATATAGGAAAATATTACAATATGTAAAAAATAAGGCAAAGAGAAATAGTTTAAATTAAAAGCAATTAATATGTTCGGCCATGAGCCCGTGAAATTTGATGCGATATACATAAAAGTGTTAAAAAAAGTATATCAGCATCTACTGCAGGAGATATTTCTTTTACTTGTGGCGATCTTTTTTAATTTTATTTATCACAAACGCAAAAACTGCAATATTCATGGCCGTATAAATGTTAAATGGTAGGTCCATGGTAATGGTACAAAATTAATGTATGTAAGTTTCGATAAACGACGTTCAATAGCAGAGTTTTGTCTTGCAAAATACAGTAACCATTAGATAGTTTCAGTCTACACAGTAGAAAAATATAATAATAATAATAATATCAATTTATTTATATTGTGATATTACAATGAAATAACTACATAATTTTACATTATTTTTATGGCAACGTCGTTTTTAAAATGGGCTGCTGTATTTGTTTGGTACAAGCTATAAGTTATAAATATCTCTGTAGTCGGATAAGAGTATTCTTTAAATTTACTTCAGAAAGTGAATATTATATATTATATTGTGTGAGCATTCGTGACTGATATCAAACCCATACCTGCAGTTACAAAGGAACACAAGTAAGTGTGTCTCACCGATTTAAATTGAAACTTGGGTTATAGAATGATGTAGTGTTCTTAGCTGCTAAATCCCTCGTTTTCGGGGAGTGAAGCGCTCCACGGTGGTCAGTTTAGGTGGTTTTGCGGAAAAAATTAAATAACTTGTGAACTACACTCCGTTTCGGAGTGAAATTTCGTACAGTGATTGTATATATAATTAGCTATTTATGACATTAGCAATAATACATGAATTAGCATATTAGATGGTAATTACCGATAGAGGAAATAAAACTTTAAGGAATTTCCACATTTAAAGTCGGTTAATATTTCACCATGTTTTTAATGTAGCGCATAAGTAACTGTAGGTAACATTGTTACTGCAGTATACATATATACATATGTACGAAACAAAAAACTTAACTAAGAAAACATTAGAAATTAATAACTCCAAACATTAAAAAAAAGCGATACATATTTGATAAATTATTTAAATATACAGGTATACAAATAGACAATAACATAACAAAAAATAATATTAAATTGTTTCATTTTTTTGCGTTTAATACTTATACAAGTTAACTATGCATATTCCCGGTTTTATTGAGTAATCATTAATTCCTGTGCGTCTTGTGTCATTTCTAAATATTTCTTAGATAATGTTGTTCGTAAATTTAATATGTAAGGGTCGGAACTGACAAGTAGTCTGTGCACAATATCTTCGTTTGATGCTAAACGATTACACTTTCTGGAATGAGACAATCGATAGCGTTTATAGTCTTTATTTCGAGCTTCTTGTGCTTCTTCTGAGAGACAATCAACTGGTAACACAGCAGTAGATATTATGTGTTCTCCACGTAAAAGTACTTTGTGGACTGTGACCGGCATATAATACCAGCACACATCAGTAAATTAACATTAATAATACTATAGAGTATGCATGAGTAAAACTATTTTTTTTTTATTTTTTTAATAATAGTGCTGAGCAGTCAGTTGCGCATCACCCCGTATAATACTTTAGTATAATAGGTAAAATATTACTTATAAAATTACAAATAAATTGTGTCTGTCAAAATTACAAAACTGTGTAAGGATAGCCTAATTGAAAATCCTTCCTAGTGCGGTGATAATATTGTATACTGTGCGCGCTATTAGATTTTTAGCTATTTTTCAGCTAGAGGCAAAAAGTGGCAGCCAAATTTAAAATAACAGTTATAGCACAAATTCGAAAAATAGACTTTTGCCGCCTATATCCCACTGTGCGCTCTACCGGCAACGCTACTATTCGCTATTTACTTTAATATCTCAAAAATTAAAAGACAATCAAAAAAGGTTAAGATAAATATTTAACTGTTTCTGTAATACTAAAAGATAACAATAATACATAGTTTCTATCTTACAAATATTGTTTAATGGTAACAACCCCCACTGCCATATTATTTTTTCAAAATCGAAAATTTTTATTTTCATTTATATATACTTAGGGGCATTAGAATTCTTACACCTAGAAGGAATAATTTGTTCAACTTGTTTTTTGGCAATATGATAGTTTTACATCAAAAATGAAGAGATAACATTTGCAGGAAATTTTGTTAACATGTAATACGAAGAGAATAATAATAATGTGTTTGGCGACCCCTGGCTGAGTACACTCCTGTATACGTCTAGGCATTGACACAATGAGATGGTCGATATCTGCTTATGACACTCTTTCAAGAACTTGAACTTCGGTACTATGGAGTCTGTAGAGAATGGTGCGAAGTGGACAGCTTCCTCCTCATGATATCCTACACATGTTCAATGGGGTTTAATCGGTGAACGTGGCGTCGGATAAAAACATTAACGTCTGCTTTTGCTGAGAAAGTTCATAGTTCGATGAGCAATTATGGGGACGTGCGTTGCCTTGCTGAAAAAGGACGTGGGGATGGCAATCTAGATAAGACAGTAAGGTGGTTTGTAGGACATCATAATGCGCAGCTGTCATACTGCTTCGAATAAAGAGAAGTGGTGATATAAATATATCGTCGTACCCTTCTGCGGCCATCATGCACACCTAGACAGAATCGCGATTCATCGCTGAAGACAACATTATGGCATTTTGCCTCCCAATACTGCCGTTCTCTGCACCAGTTCAAACGTTGACGACAGTGGTCTGCAGTCAAAGGAAGTACTAATCGTGGACGGTATGAAACAAATCCAAAGACTCGAATAAGGCAATATGTGTTGCGCATGTATCTTTTCTTTCCAAAACCGTTGTGTCGGTTTGACGCGTAGTAGCAACACGGTCTTATAGAGCTAATTATCTGAAGCGCCCATCTTGACGCTCTGTGGTACGCCTCGGTTGATCACTTGATCTTCTTCGTGTTCCTCTAACTTCTTCTGTCCACACACGATATACATGCATTACCGTCATTGCAGTACAATTGATACGGCGACCAATATCGCAATAGGACAAACCAAAAATCTCGATAGGCAACAATTCTACCCCTGTCAAAGTCACTAACACGGTAATAATTTTGACGTCTTCGAACTCTAGGAATTTTGTTACGCTTAACACTCACAGACGGACGCGCATTAACTAAACATTTCTGTACCAGTCAGCTCTCATAAACAGGTTTCTTCACAAAAATAGCTAAGAGATATTTTTCTTTCCAAAAAAATTAAAAAAAAAGCTTTAAATACATATAGTCATTCTGATGACAACAAATGAAATTGAACAAATTATTCTTTCTGGATGTAATATTTCTAATCTCACTGACAAATGAACACCAGCAGGTGTCAAATTCCGATTTCCATGAAACAGACTGAAAGAGTACCATAGCAGAAGCACAACGCATTTTTTTTCTGCGGAAACACCAGATTTAGGTGTACAGCCCCTTTCAAACTTTGCGCGATTTTTCAATTTTTTGGAATATCTCCGAAATTATTAACAGATATTCAAAAACTTCTTTAACATAATTTGCAGCAGATTACATGCCCCCAAAGATGACGTAACCTATTTTCGCAAAAATCTAATAATAGGGGACGGGTACCCCATGCTCCCCATTTTTTCTCTTTTTTGTTTTATTTTTCAAAAAAAGGCAGCTTCACATAGAAAACGTTGGTGTATAACAAATTCAAAGAATTAATAATAATAATTAAAAAATAATAATATAAGTTTAAAATAACTAAACCTGTATATTGATATACATCAAATAATAAAATATTATCAGGTGCATTTACTAAATTAATTCATTCGCATTTTAGATATTTTTTAATAAAATAGACGTTTGATGGCCCACGTCTCACTTTTTACAGTTAAAGTACGACCGGAGTGTATTTCGAGATTAAATCCACTCTCGTCGGCGTTTGTATACATTGCTTCTGCCCGTACTGGTTTGACTTGATTAATAAAATTATCACTTACTAATGTTAGGTGTTCCGTATCAGTGCGTGTAGAACGAGTGACAAATTTTGTTATCTTTCGCGATACAATATTATGTACATTTTAAAGTTCCAAATCCACCAATGTCCTGCTTTAAAGGATTCGTGTCCAATTTCTCCTTTAGCTTCTAAAGCCCACCGTCGAAGATCCATATTATGAATTATTTTTCCACCGACAATGCTATTTTCAAATTTTGTGAGAACGTATTCAGTAATAAACCGTAATTTGTCCGTGTAGGTGCCACCTCTATTAACACTTCCTTCCCATCTATATAACTGCCGTAGTGTCTTCACTTTTCTGAATTTTTATTTGACGCTTTCGGAAGAACGTCGTTTGGATTTATGACTTTTCCAGTACTCTACAGCTTTACTTTTATAATCTAGATCAATAACACTTCCGCCTTCTTCAGGAACACATGCCGTATCTTCATAATCGTGTTCTTATACATCATTTGAAGCCATCACCTTGTACATATACCAAACGCCTACATGCCTTTTCAAAGGTCCATGTTTTAATAAATCTTGACATTTATTAGATTATCTAGGCATTTGTAAGAAATTAATTATTTAAAATATTGTCCTACTTGATGTATGCGTTGAAGTACTTGATGGTCTACGTGCCAAAAAGTCACAGAGCGTCAACTGTAAATCTGCATATACTGCATGTTAAATATTTAGTTCTTCGTCTTGTGTGCCAAATTTGTTCGTAGTATGCACGCCTTTTTGAGAATATAGTTGTAGAAGAATGAGGAACATTTTATTAAAAAATATATAAAATGCGAACGAATTAATTTAGTAAATGCATCTGATAATATTTTATTATTTGATGTGTATCAATATACAGGTTTAGTTATTCTAAACGTTTATTATTATATTTTAATTATTATTATTATTATTAATTCTTTGAATTTGTTACACATCATCGTTTTCCGTGTAAAGGTGCCTTTTTTTGAGAAACAAAACAAAAAAGAAATGATTAAAAAATGGGGGCATGTAATCTGCTGCAAATTATGTTAAAGAAGTTTTTTAATATCTGTTATAATTTCGGAGATATTAAAAAAAAAAAAATTAAAAATCGTATAAGCTTTGGAAGGGGTTATACCACTAAGTCGAACGTTTCCGCAGAAAAAAATGCGTTGTGCTTCTACCGTGGTACTCTTTCAGTCTGTAAAGCTTCATGATATAGGGGGGCGAATTCATCCCGCGGAATTAAAAAGTATTAGTTATGATAAATTTATAGGCATTTTCGAGAGGGTTTTTTAGCAATTTTTACGGATGGGTCTAAGGGTGAGGGTGGTACAGGGGCGGCTTTTGTTGTTTATAATAGGGGTATTTGAAATACATAATCAACAGTTTAAATTAGGGGATCATTGCAATATTTTTCAGGCAGAATTAATTGCAATAAATCAGGCAGTAGTTTATAGTAGGCGCGAATGGGAATTAATGCGGACGTGAGAATTATAACAGATAGCTTATCTGTATTAGAGGCGTTAGGGAATTTAAAAAATCCGACCGATTTGTTGTTAGATACTTGGGATATGTTGCGCGAGGGGGGTATAAAACTTTTTTGGACTAGGGCTCATGTAGGTACAATCGGTAATGAGAGGGCGGATCAATTAGCGAAAGAGGCGGTATCTAGGGGAGATAGTTTGATTATTAGATTTGGGCTAATTTCGGCTAGTGTAGTTAAAAAAGCGTTTAGGGATAAACTTGATAATGATTGGCAGAGTAGGTGGGATAATACTTTAAATGGGAGGTGGACTAGGAAATTTATCGGTAGCGTTACACGTTTTAGGGAAATGAGGGTTAATTTATCGTATCAGGCGGTAGAATTAATAACAGGTCACGGTAATTTTAAATCATTTTTATGTAGAATTGGTAGGGTTAATGATTCGCTTTGTGAGTGTGGTGGGGTAGATACAGCGGGGCATGTCTTATTTGAATGTCCACTCACTGATGAGTGGCGGTCGCGTACGGAGGTTAGGGCATTAGCTAGGGGGTTAAATTGGCCGCGACGCGAAACAGATATTAGAGATAATGAGTCGATCGAATGGTGGGAATTTTTAGTAATGTTGCTAAAGAAACTAGATAGGCTACGGCATGATATTTAGATAGTTAGTAGGGTAGCACGCTTATAAATGAATATTTTATGCTCTTTAGTGGTCGGAATTGGTGTTAAACTATAAATATTTAAAATATAAATATTTATTTAATTACTCTTGGTTAGAATAATTAGGATTAAGTTACTATTAAGTATTAGAATAGGTACTGCTGTTGTTTTGTTTGTTTTTTAGGTCATCATCTTTTCTGTTCAACTTCTGAATGCGTGAAAAGGGAGCAGCTCCGCGAGAACGATAAGGCTGTCGGAATTTGAGGAGAGTGGAGGCTGCTTCTTCGGCACTCAGAAGGATAATAATAATTTGTGGCTATCAGTAATAAGGTCTGGGACTTCTTCCCAGATCCTCCCAGAGTAAGGTTTTTGCCATGGTTTTCCCTTACTCCGTGGACATTGATTTTATATAAGTATATTATACATAATCAGTGTCCTTGGCGAATGCTGGAAGATAGCGAAAGTCGTTCCATGGGCGCATTTAATAATAACTGATAGCTGACTGATTTACAGTAGTCTCGCGATTATGTGAACTAATCACATTTTACATTTTTTATCAATTTTTCAAAAGTAATATTCGTATGGTCGCGAGGCTACTGTTTATATTTTTTGTTATTAAAATCATAGGGAAGTTATTTAGTTAGAGTAGGATCATTTCAATTGTTATGGAACCATATAGTACTTAGAATAGGTAGCCTCGTGTAGTACCTGTTCAGGTGGAGCACGGGGTTAGGATGATTGTAATAATTTAGTTTTCATAAATAAAGTGTAAGCTCATGGAAATCGGAATTTGACATCTGGCGGTGTTCCCTTGTGAGTAGATATATATTACACATGCCACAAATAATTCAATTTATGCAAAAAAAGCATAATTATTTGTTATTATACAAAAAAGAAAAATTGCTTGTGCTACGTACAACGAATAAGTGCAGCTTCGCGACAAATATTGCATAGTGGTGTATTTATGAACTCTTTGGAAGCAGAATCGTACAGGATTTTTGGGTGGTGGAACGGTGGCCGAACTTCGGTGATCTCGTCGACGACAATTGATTATGTGTCAAAGATTGTAATTGAATAATGCTGTTTCTTTGATGTAGAACTAAATTGTATCCCCTAAGTTACTTCATCTGAGAATGTCGAGAAAAAAAAAGATTTTTGTTCATTGGTATACTACATTTTTTCACATAACTCGGACAATGTCCACTCGGCGTATCCAATAAGAAAACGATTTCAGGTTCAGTACTTGATAAGAAGATATCTGTAAACCAATCTTTAAAATACTGTGAGATCAGTATCTTTGATGTTGATACAAATATATGCATACACATTAATACGACTAAAAAGGTTTTTTTTGCACATTTGGTTTAAATTGATTTGTTGTTTCTTTTAACACAAGAAAGAGGGGCGATACTAGTCGTCTATTTGATAAAATTGTATAACTATGCGTAATACGGGATAATGATTGCACGACGGCTCCCACTGTTTTTGTTCCCATGGCGAAGAAGGATCGACTGAAATGTATCTCTAAATTAAAGTCACTCTCCTCTGCCTTATAAACGTTGCCCTGTCCAACAGTGCTAATTTTAGGGTTACTTTCATTAACAAATCGCTTGGCTGCAAGACGTAATTCGTCAGAATCGTTGTGTGATAAATTTTGCTATTTTACGAAAAAAAAGTGTGTGTTGCTTTTTTGAAATACCATACCCACCAATGACTAGCTTTAAATGAAGAATAGCCAATTTAATTTTTTGGTGACATACTATAGGAATCATGTAATCTGCACGTAACGATCTGCAGATGAGGTTTCAGTCAGGAATCTTTTTAATAGTACAAATGATAAATAACTACATATAAGCACTAAACATGGAGAATATAAAATATAAGCACTAAAGGCACTTCCTCAAAGAGATATTTTTTTAAGCTTTCTTGCAATATCTCGTAGCAATCATAGCAAATTTAGTGCGTCTGCTATATCAAATGCGCTAATCGAATACGATTAAAAGATATTAAAGATATTTAGAGAAGTACATTATTTATACTTTTTTCATATAAATAACAATAAGCACTATCGGTATTTATACATACATGTACTTACATCAAATAGGTAAATGTAACAATTTCCGCTCTGTCCTAATTACTGACACCTTTCTTGTATTTTTCCTATAATAGTTTCTTTTGCTGTGTTTTAGTGTAGCTTGCGATTGAAAATAATCCCACAGACATTTATTTTAAGTTTAAAAATCAAAATTGTTCTTCCAGTGTCATCTTGGAATCTTAAATATTGACATCATTCTATCCCTTAAAGTGTCAGTAATTGGGACTTCTACCTTACGTAGGTAACACCTTTATCTAGTTATTATTTTATTCGTATAAATTAAGTTATTTCGAGGCATGTTTAATATATATATAGATGAATTATACATAACCTCTTGTATTTTTTAGCACATTAAAAAAAATCGAATTTGAAAAAAAAATATGGGAGTGGGGATTGTTGCCTGTAAACAACAATCGTGAGAGTGTAACTATTGTCGCTATCCTTTAAATATAGAAGTTATTCTCATATTATGTTTAAAATTGAAAACATTGTCAATTTACTTACTGCACTTTTATTATATGTTGCAATCTATTTATTTTGTAGGCGAACAAACATTCATGTATTACTCTTTGTGGAAAGAATGGTTTAGTAATAAAGCTCCTCAAATATCGAAAGATTTCCCCCGAATTCTGTGATAGACATCCATAGGCACATCTGGTGTTCAATACATCATCTAAAAGATCTCATATGGTTGGCAAAGTCATTCGGGGATATAACGTAAATAAAGTTGTAACCACAGGGCGACACATTTTGTTCCAAGTTGCCCTAATGTTAGCGTTCGTTACTTACTTCTCTAGATTTTATTAGATATATACATACGTATCATGTACATATATACTAATTCGCTTATTATTATTAAAATAATTAAACTATTTATGTGTAACATTTATCTCAAATTAAATGCGAATCTGAGCTCTACAAATATTCGATTGCTTATGCAACCGAAACCACAAGTACTCTATACCTAGCGATTGTAATTCAAAATTGTTCCCCAACCATTTTTAATTAACATTTAAGTCTACTCTATTTTCGGTTGCATAAATAATCGAGAATGTATTGGGCTTAAATTCGCATTTAATTTGAGAAAGATAGTACAACGAAACCTTGATTATCATTTACGACAGTTAAAATGTTACTTATTATAAAAGCCATGCTGTGAACGGAACTGCTTGCTTCTGGCTTTCAAAAATGTATCAGCTCACGCCGCGCCGTTAAAGCAACCTTGAGCATTCGTTTCATCCTTTCTCTGGCTTTGCATCGCAATATTAATTCATAACTACACAGGCAAATGAAACTACTAATTTGTTGGCTATCAATAACAGGGGCTGCGGCTGCTTCGCAGGTTCTGCTCCAGAGTACGCTTTTCGTGGTTTCACTTGCTCCTTGGCGAATACTGGAAGATAACTTAAGTTGCACCATGGACGCAAACATTATAACAACTGATAGTTGAGCCGTTTATTATATTTTCGTTGTCATTATTAATAATCATAGGGGAATTATTTAAATAGATTATGAAAATTTCAATTATTACGAAATCCATATAGCACTTATGTCAGAATATGTTCCTTCGTGTAGTACCTTTAGGTGGAGCACAAGGTTTAGGATGAACTGTAATTACTTAGTTTTCCATAAATAATGATATATTCTTATTAATTGTTTCCCTATTTTTTCAGCTTGTGTCAAAAGCCCTTTTCATGTCTATTAAGAGTGCAATTACAGTTTTCCGTGCGCTCCTTTTGTTCTCATCATATTGACTAATTATTTACCTCCGATGTCGTTTTTCCTAAAATTCATATCATGTTTCTTCATGTATTATGTCATTTCTTAGCAAATAGTTGCTTATTTGTATTTGCAGACTCTTCTAGGATCTTATTTAGACCTGATAGTAGACCAGGGCTGGAGGATCTGGTGAAGGAGTTTGCGCTCGCTTTGCGCATGGCGCCACTCTCAGAGTGATTACCATTCTCACACGTGTACAAATGTAAAAAGAATTAAAGAATGCAAAGTGATAACCCAAATTTAATTGGTATTATAGCCAAGTTCAAGTTTGTGGAACAAATATTTATTACTTGAGCTTATTACTTTTTCGGTTGGAGGGAGTCACTTTAAAATGGGTTTGCCGTCATCCATTTTGTTGTCCCGCAGTTATACAGTAACATATCTCTCACGATTTCTTCATTCTAATTATCTTAATTATTGTTAAGTAGATGTTCATTTTATACACACACGAAACAATTTAGGTAATTTTTTTGGCAAAAAATCACTTTTTTGATAATTTTCCGCATTGAGCGGGGGTAAATGTACAAAAATTTGGAAATGTTAGAAATTTTCCCACGATACATCTATTTCACGTGAATACTAATGGGAAAATTTCTGTTTATTAGAAAAAATCTCCAACATTGTAATATTACTAAGAAAGTTATTAACATCTCTCGGGGAAAACTTAAAATTTCTTACAATTTGGAAAATCACAGTTACAGATAAAGTAATTTTTAAGTAGTAAGGAAATAAGTAAGGTGCGCATGCGTTAACTTAGAACGTTCTGGTAACAGGTGATTCTATTTTCTTGCTATTTTGGAGCTATTATAGTGATTATTAGTAAAAGTTTTAATGTTTTAAACCCTGCTACGCATTTTGCCACAATGTGAACATGGAATATCCGAAACACCTTACATGCACGTTGGAATTAATTCGGCGCTATCTGTTAAAAACTCACCCAGGCGTTGGAATAAAAAGCTCTTAGTTCTTCACATCAAGAAAAGAAAAAGTTATTACATCCATAAAAATAATTGGCTACTGCAGAAGATTACTAAAATAAATAAGTAATGTTTTACCGTAATAAATAAAATATACACTCAGAAAAAAGATTCTTTTTCGCAAGGAAATACATATCAACATACGCAAATTATTTCACATAAAGAAACCTTATTTGAATTAGATATAGTAACTTAAGACTAACATAACTGTTTTCTTTGAACCTATCAAATTATTTCATTAAAATAATACCTTTTATTCAAATAAATCACCTTAGTAGCAAAAAATATTTGGTTGGATATATGACGTCAATCACGATTCTCTCAAAGAAACTAGTTATTTCATACAAAGTCGATACAGTTACAGACAGAGTAGTAGTCGATTTACGTCAAAATTGTATTACTTAAATCATCACGTCATTATGTTCTAAACATATAATAGCAAAGTGTTCCAGTCTAAAGTACCAAATACGTTCAATATATTCTACGAGTACAGAAATTGCCGTGACACATGGCAGAGCTATCAAATATTTATCTATTATTTATTATCAACTGGGGTGGTGCGGGTTTTGGAGTAAACATTAGAAATTTTCGTATTTTGTTTGTCTTTTATGCATTAAATTCCATTAGATAAACTCTACTCATTTTGATGATATTTTTCTTTTTGTTAGGGAAAAAAAATCAGAAATACTGATTTTTTTTGTAATTTTGCTTTTAAACAAGTAAAACCTCTGCACTATGAAAATGTCGGTAACCACATAAAAATTCATGTATTATTGCATAAAAAATAATGTTACCTGTAATTCACCTATTATACATAATAAGTTTCAGAAAAAATACCTCTAAAATTTTATCTTGGCGAAGGGTAAACTAACATGACTGTGGGTATTATAACATAATTGCGGTAAATTTACACAAAATGACGTAAAATCCCCGCCCAATTAAGCCATTTTTGCGTCAGCGCTCTTGTGAGCCGCCAGCACAAGAAGTAGGCACGCCAGGAATCACAATAATCAATTGAAATCGAGTCTGGAAATAAGCCATAAATCAACTGGTTCTCGGAGTTTTACTTATCGTGCCCTTATCGTGTGAAAATATCTTTAACAGGTACGTGTTTTACGATTTTCTTAATTGTAATGTTATACTGTAGGTGGTGTTGTATACTTTTATAACTGTTATCTTAGTACAACAAGCATCATTTTTGACATCGAAAGCAAATGATAATTACATTTCTATGCGCGTGTAAAGGATGTGAAATGCATTTCAAGTTAACACTTTCCCAACAATGATTTCATAGTAAAAGTTTTAAAAACATTATATAAAAATGAATTTAAATTTATTTTAATTGAAATTAAATAAAAACAGAGACTAATATATTCCGTCAGAATGAATTTAGTAGTTATAAGTTGGAAACTATTACATAGTAAAAATATTTTGTTAATTTCAACATGTTTGGCGTTTATTAAATTTATAAAATTCGCTTATAGATGTATATAGACAACAGATTTGTTAAAATTAACAAAATACTTTTTACTGTATATCAATAGCATGAAAACTTAATAAATAAATAATCATTTTCAATTGTAGCGCACTTTTTTATACCTATGTTTAATATATTGTTGCAGGGCGGAAACACATGTACATCTGCACCTTGTTCTGTGCAAGGTGGTAAGTTATTAAAATGATGCAGAATTATGTTGTTCATTTGATGTTGAAGTTCCAGCAAACACTGTAAAGTGTATTATGAAAGGTGTTGCACAGGCGGTGAAATTCACAACACAGAAACGGCACGATATACATGGTATGCAAAGTTTTTTAATTTTAACTTGACATATACTAAAGAAACTAGCCGGATTAGATTAGATTAGAGTGGGATTGGGGTCGCAAATGGAGGTGTTTCACCGCGACCTTTTCAGATCTATTGTGATCTCTTTTTTTCCTAAATCGTCTTTGAGAGCGGCTTCGTTGTATAGCTACTAGCTGTGGAGTTCTCCGCGACCATTACTAGAAAACTTGTCCTCGCTAGGCCTTCATATTAGCACAGCACATGAACTGGTGTTTCTTCCTCCTCTTGGCAGAATCTGCAGGTTGCATCATCTGCCAAGCCTATGTTGTTCAGATGCCTGTTTAGTCTACAGTGACCAGTCAGCAGACCTACTTTCATTTTGACAGTCTTCCCTTCTTTATTCAGTAGATCTCTAGTAAATTCAGGCGTCTGTTCCTTTAGAAACTCTTTTGCCTGTCTTTGTCCCGGTGATTTTTGCCACCACTCTTTGGACTGATTATACATGGTGAGTTTTTTTATCTTGAGACATATACACGGAATATCTGTAAAACACTGCATCAAATCAAAAAAAGATCTTAATAAGATTTGTTATAATGTGCCGAACTCGACCCCAATTACCTGCAATTAATGAATATGTACTATGTAAATACCTTAAACACCTGTTAATGTGAAAAGTAAATTTAATTTAAATCTGTAAACAAAATTTAAAAACCTCCAAAAATAAGTTTTCAACACTAACAACTGACAAAGGAAACAATTTCCAACTTATAAACACGCCAGAATTTTGCTGTGAATACTAAACGTAAATAAAGTGTGAAGGAAAGTTGATGATACTAGCAAAACCGAGAAATAAAAAGATTGTCACATACTTTTGTACTATACTGTAAACCGGCCATCGTATACGCTCCGTCCATTCCAGTATAATGGGCGCATAATGACTCACCACTGTCACGAGATTTTGGTTAGGTTGTAGGTCTGTTTTCGTTCCTACCTTGGACGGTTCTATTACCGTTCAAAGCACACGCTTACGTGCGCAGTAAAAAGTTTCTCACTACACGAAAATGTCACAGCCTCTGTTAGTTCTAACTTTTGGTTTATGAGTATAGGTATATATTTGGTGAATTTGTGATGGCTCAAATTTACTTTTATTGTTTGTATTGTTGCAGAATTCACTTTAATTTATCTGAAATAAATTAAAAAAAAAATATATATCCATGAAATATTTAAAATCTGCCTAATGAAATGAAATAATACAGGTAAACTATGTTGGATACTGCAGTGATTTACTCGTTTTGCGAAAAAATAACATTCATTCTTAACGTCTCCGTTAATGCTGTTGCATTCTGCCAGCGTTCCACCTCAAGATTAATTTAAAATGCTAAACTCTTTTGGTATGCTCAAGGAGTCCTTGGTCGTGGATGTCCCAGCGAAGCTCTTATCGAGTAGCAACGTAGAATGCTGTAGTGTAATTACAATAAATCTTATTATAATTACCTACTTAGAGGCTTTGAATTTGTTTCGGCGCGCACCACAGCAACGTTTATAATAAATTTTGCGCTATCTCGTAAATTGTAGCTAGCTTATTTTCGTATTAAGTGTACCTATGTATCCAGAAGCGGCTGCTAGCGTAGTGAAAATTTACATTAATGCACTGTTTATATTTTATATCTTTAAATATATTCCTAACTACTAAAGGATGTAAGTTACGAGATTAAATGAAGGAGATAATTACACATACTAATTACTAGTATTACTATTTCCTGACTAAAATGTAATTTTTATATATTATCTATTAAAATAACATTTATCCGCAATCATAATAGTAATATGTCTATTTTTAACCTGCATGAGGTTGGAAAATACGTCCATTAGCGGATGAAAAGTGTTTCTCATGGGTTGAAAGTCATCACTTGCGTCTCTTGGGTGAAAAGTGACGTTTCTGTTAATAATCAAAAACATCAAATGTCAGTTCAACTAGTTGTACTGTGGTTTAAGTATTTGGTTTATAGTAATTTTAATTTGACAAATAATCGCTAAAAACGAATATTATAATGTTGCAATGCATACTTTCTTTTTCCCTTCTTAACTTAGACGTGTCCGCTTCATAGTTCCCAAAAAGCACTGCAGCTTGCAGGTTTATTATGCTTTGTCAGTAATTCATACAATCTACTTTAATATAGTGATATCCTCTTCTAATTTGTATAGGTTCTTCACCAAGCCGGTACGGTACGTTTCTGGTTTCCCCAAATAAACTTTGCCTTCTGCGTTCCAATATTTCGCAATCATATAGTATATGCTTGGCTGTTTACGTTTCTCTCCTACAGATTATGCAGTGTAAGTCGCCATTATACACGTTGATTTTGATAGTTTCTTCACCGAAGCATCTTCGGTTATTCACTGGTCTGAAGTTGGTTTGAGTTTTGTTCTCATTTATAGCAGTTCTTCAGCTCGTATGGATTCCTATAAAGGTTTTACCATGTTCTTTACCTGAGATATTCCTCTATTGCTCATATTAGTTCGTCCGAACTTTGTCTGCTATATGTTTTTGGGCTATTTAGCGACCAGAAAGCCGTTCTGGTCCGTACATTTTCGTGCACGGACTTTTTTTAGTAAATTCGTTAGCTTTTTTGTTAATTTCCTGATGCTCTAGTACTCAGATGATTCATATGCCTTCCGTTGGATAGTTCTATCAGTTCGTTGAAGCAATACATCACCAGTTGAGGCGACACTTTTCGACTTGATACTGCTTTAGGGTCGCTGGCAGAGATAATAATAATAATAATTCATGCCTTGGCATTCGCAACAGCGAGGGAAACCTCGAAAACCTCACTCTGAGAGCAGTCTGTCGGGACTCCTCTCAGAGTGAGGACTCCTCGACTGATAGCCAAGCGTGCAAGCCGCTCGACCATTAGCCGGGCCAACTGTATGTACCTATGTACTTAGTTTAGACGTCAAAATAATTTCTTTGATCTCTAGTCAAAAATCAAACTTTTAGGAGAATGGATATAGTGGCGAAAAGCAGTTAACTTTGGCTATTCAAACTCACTAACCCATTTAGAAAGTATCTTAAAGAGATCGGCATGAGTATGGAAATGTTTTTTACCATAATCGTTTCCAGGTATTAAATTAAACTTGAAATTAAACTGTCAGATTAAAGTCTTCTAGGATATAGAAAAATGTTAGTGTATTGACAGTAAATAAATATTAAAAAAAACATGTATAAATTCATGTAAGTACTGTATATTCTCAAATAAACAAAAAATACCTTTAAAACTTTAACTTATTAATTAGTAACTGACACCGAACATTTACCAATCACCCAAACGCTTCTGCAACTCGTGGGTGGCGAAGCCGTAATACTAAACTAAGTATTGTATTTACTATTATGTTTTGGTACTTCCATAGCCAAACTTCTACAACATTTTTTACTTTATTTCTTTTTTATACAGCAAGTAAATATATTCTTAATTCTTCAAATTTTTCATTGAAGGACAAAAAGTAATAAAAATTAATAATTTTGGACTTCTGGTCCTTTTTACCGCTTTCGCCTTACTGGGTGACACTAGCCCATGATTTGCAGCAACATTCAAGGATTTTGTCATCTGTATCGATCGGAATTTAGTATTAACTATATAAAGGTGAAAGAAATATCGCATTGTATATTCAAGAAAACTAAACATTTCAAATACGATTGTTTTACTGAATCAGCACGGCAACATATTTTTTTATTGACCATAATACATAAGATCAAAAGTGGAACGTTAGGCACATAAAAATATCTAAAACACTTAGTGGTTCATATTTATTGATTGAGAATTAATTGAAGCTTAACAAGTATTCGACGTCTAATCTAATTTCTATAAGCTTAAGGAAATTATTGTATCGATTTATTTGCTAAGCTTAGCATGGTGAAAGTAGCTACTGATGAAATATATGTAGACATACATTGCCGTGTGAAATGCGCATGTACACGTAAGTATAGACGAATTAATAGTTCATTCTTGAAGGAGAATTTTCGTACTGCGTGTATTTGGCTGTAAACCAATATTTTCCGAATTTATTCAATTAGGGCTACCCTTTTTTGGTAGCTAAACAGCAAATCAAATTTATTTTAGCCGAAACAGAAATTACTCCAATACAACACATGCTCCAACAACTGTCCTGGTTTGGGCATATGAGGCAAGTTCTCACCTAATCGTGTCAGATCCAAGGAACTGCTTGAACTTGAGCGTAAAGCTGTCAAAATAATTGTGTCTGTCTTTATAGGTTACTGGAAATCTGGAAAGCACTTGCACAGAATTTAGCTTTTCAGTGAGATTGGATGCCGATTGTGTTTAGAAGACAAGCAGACAGTTGATCATATCTTCTGCTACTACAACAATCAGGTATGTAGGCTTTAAATAGGTTGACCCTTTCCTAGAAAACCTGAAAACAATTTCATTCAGCAAGACATTAAGGACAGTTAAGGGTCTGCACTTGTTGGATGAATTTTAATATAACACCTGCTCTACAATAAACTCTAGTGGTTGCAGTGTACGTACGGACGATTAATCGAAGCATGCGGATGGTATCTTTATTTTTAAAGTATTCAAATTGATACTGCACACAGGCTGAATTTATGATTGCTATGAGATATTGCGGACGAGTTTAAAAAACAGATAAGTAGATGTCTTTAGAGTTCATTTATGTTTTAAAAGGACTCCTTGTTTAAACCTTACCTGCACAGATTTTCTGAAATTTTAGATTAAGTATTTTTACCTTATATGCCACATATCCTTGTTTCCTTACCAAATGCTTAAGAGTAAAATAAATTAAGAATTGTAGTTTAGTATTTACTGATGACGACTATATTTAACAATTTGGTTGGTCAACAGTAATTGTTGAAATCATAGGAATTTACACCGCTAATGTTCTAAATGTGTGCATGTAACGTTCTTGGGCAAACATGGCTCAGAGCAAGAAGCGGGTTATAATAAAGACAATATCTCGAAACTGAATAGAAATGCTATCATATGGTATGCGGACGAGCACAAAATGGCAGGAAAAACTGGAATAGGAATAGATATGGGCTTCCAGATAGATAGATACCATAAAGATTTCCTATGGCATTAGATTTTGGGAATCCGCCGCTGCTGCTGCATACTGAGTGTTTTTAGCACAGAAGCGCATAGCTCGTGCATGACCAATATTAATATTATGAATCATGCCGTCCTTTTTGAAACGTTTTCGTATTTCACCTTTGCCCAGTCTATATATACTGAACGTTCTATGCAAAACAAACCTAAATCTTCCAAAAAATTGTGAGAGACATGGATATTTGACATGGGGGTAGGAATGATCTTTTGGTTCCGTTAAATAAATTGGGAATATCATATAGGTCGCCGGAATCGGTGGGGCTTAGACTGTTCAATTATATTATTATGCAGTAAATCGACGCACTTACGACCTGTCGATTGTCGTAATATGATAAAAGAAGGATGAAAAATATGGTTTCTATCAGTTAACAGGGTCGAGCAATACGCGTACTACTCAGATGGGCGGCTATGTGTCAGATATACACTTCGATATACCACCTCCAATCCGTCGCTCTCTAACGGCAAGCACTAATCGCTATTCTCCACCCTTGTCTAACTACTACAAAATGCTATCCCCCACATCGATCTCTTCAATTTGATGACATGCGTAATTTACTTCAAGTTTAGCCGATGCTCGATTCATTTTATTCATTTCTTAAGAAGGCGGTCGAACAAAATTAGCACAGTCCAAAAACTTTTACCCGACGATTATTACCTTCGCATGGAATTATGTAAATTAATATCTGAAATGTGAATATTTTTTTCAATAATATATTATTTATTGACGAATAAGTTTTTTAGAATCTATGTTTGTTATTTTATCTGACTATTGAATTTTGAATCTGCTTTTCACTCTTTTTTTTTCTTTTGATATTGTTTATCAGCTCTGTCAGTGAAATTTATAGTTCACATTATCTGATGCTTCGATATAAAAATAAGTATAAATAAAAAGGAGCATGAATAGATTTTAGTTATCAAATGAGTATTGTTTTATTATTTCTCTTTTCACTAATACAAATGTAGTGTTAAATTTAATATTACTCTTACAAGCTTCATAAATCGCGTTTACAATAACTCGCTTAGACAATTCATTATTAATCTGTTATTCGTGTCATCAATAGCGATATAAGAGTGAGCTCTAGAGAGAAAAAGAATATCACACTCATTTTACTTCAGCTATGAAAATTCGCCGAATGGACTTCAACCGTAGGTCCGCCTACAGTTAAAGTCCATCTCATTTCCCGTCGCCCAGAATGCAATCCACAGCTTGCAACTTTTCACTCTGTATGTATGTACACTATGTTAAAAATGAAATGCGAATGGAGGGGGCGTTTTAGGTAGGCAACAAATCTAACAAGGTCATATAGTTATGATCCGTAATGCACAATTCTTCTAAAATCTAATTTCCGTTTCTATTTCATTGAGTACTTAAGGCCTATTTTGTCGACGAATATCTTTAAATCAAATTCATAAAAATTCAAAACCATGCATTTTATTGTCGAAATTAAGACGCTATAAGCGCTAATATTCGAATAATTTTCTTCATTTGAAACCGTCCCAGAACGGGTTTTATAGGTGTATTTGAAGATAGTGGGAGTAACAGCTGTCAAAACTTGACGTATTGAGAAAATAAATGTGACATTAGTATCTATATTATAGTATTTGCAGTTTACTGTGCGGAAATACAACGAATAAATACGAAAAAGATTCAGATGGATGTATTCAAATAACAATAATTATTCAGAAGAAGCAAATATCGTCCACGTATGTCAAAGATGTAACAGAAAAACATGTTCTGCAACAAGATCGGTTTGCATCAATGGTAGCGTCAATTTCTGGGAATGGATATACATACATACTTTAGGTACTTTAATAAGCAGTATCGAATAATTACAAATGTTTTATTTACTGAGAATCAATAATTATATGTAATCCAACAATTTGTATAATATTTAGAAAAAAAAAGAAAATATACATACATTTCAGAAAAACGGTGCTTTCATCGATGCAAACCGATCGATCCATTGTTACAGAACATTCTTTTTCTGTTATATATGGGCGATATTTTACTTCTTCTGAATAATTATTATTTGAATGGATCCATGTGAATTTTATTCATATTTATTCGTCGTATTTCCGCACAATAAATTGTAAATACTATAAATCTCACTTTGGTTTCACAATACGTCAAGTTTTGACAGCTGGCGGTTTTAAACACGGAGAGAATTATTCGAACACTAATACTTAATAACGTCTTAGTTTCGATAATAAAATACATGGTTTTAAATATTTATAAATATGGACCAAGAATATTCGTCGGCCTTAAGTAGGGTTGCCATATTTTCAAAAGCAAAAATACGCACAGTGCACCATATCAATTAATATTTCCGTAAAATGTTCTTCAATATTCACTTGAGACATATTGTTTAATTATTAATATTATTATATAAAAATATAGATATATATCTCTTCAGACGTGATGCTACTGGAAATGCAATGTTAACGCACATCATACGAATATTTGAATGTTAAAATAACTATAAAATGGCAAAAGTACGTCTTGAGTACGACAAATTGGAAACTAGAAAAAAAATACGGACGCCTCGCAGAAATACGTACAAACTACGGACAGTTTATAATCTACGGACAAGGCTTACAAAATACGGACGTATGGCAACCCTAGCCTTAAGTGCACAATGAAATAAAAATCGAAATATTAGGTATTAGAAGAATTGTGCAATACGGATAATAGAAGCGCCCCCTCCATTCGCATTTAATTTTTAATATAGAAGCAATGTTGTTAAGGGGATCAAAGTAGGAAATGCAAAGCATTGCCAAATTGGAATTATTACACTAATATACAGGGTATTCCACGTAACTGATTCATTAAAAGTTTATGATGTTCTATTATTTACTTATATTTGAGATTTTGGCATCAGTATCTGTTCGATTGGAACTATAAATGCAAAATACCTTAACCAAAATATCACTTCCGGTTGATCGGAAATGGATGTCAACTTTGTTATTTTAAATAGAATGATATAATTTTTTATTCATTTTTGGATTCTACAACTATAAATACATCAGTTTTCATTAGCTATTCCTATAGCTGAATGTTGCCGTTTTTGAGTTATTTAAGTTTTTCTTTTTTTTTAGTCATAATCATTACATCATTGAGAAATTAATATCTCGATTAATACTGCAAGTAGACACTCCAAATTTGCTATGTCGCTGAGCGATTGCTGCACTCTTCAAACACGTTTAAGATGTTGGTTATGCGAATCGGTCGCTAAAGGAAGTGAACATGTATATTCTTCGGAACAAACCGCATCAGATGTCTTATTGTTTTGATTTTAAATTGGAACAAAAGTCATAGGATATCCAGGTTTCAAGTTATTCTACGCTGCATGAACACATTACGCTACCTACTAACAATGAAAAGTGAGAGTATCTAATTACGATTCCGTACGTAAGTAATTTTATATCAAAAATATTTGTTTGTCTTTTGAATTGTCGCGTTAGGTTGGTTTTATAAAATTAGAAATACCACAGTGTTTATCTTCAGCAAGGTTATATTAGAAATATACCGTAAATATAATTGTTTATATTTATTATTTTTGCTTTATGTTTTATTTCATTAGATTGCACGTATACTTAAATTATTTTTTCAAACTCATAATGTAAGTGCCTCGTTTAATTTCCATGCATTTTTTTAAGATAAGATAAGATAAACTTTATTGTCATTTACCATAAGGTATGGACATTATCAAAAATGGGTACAGAAATGTATAAAAGATTTCAAAATACATGTATATATAAATCATATAAGACGACAGTACAATAATAACATACTCTTTCGTAAGTAATTCACTCAGTATTGGCATGCGCTCTGTCTGAACGCCCTTCATTGAAGAAAATCACCAACGTCATACATCGGCTCCTCTAGCAACAGCTTTTTTAGTGATGAGCGAAAACGGGTCAAATTAAGATTTCTTATCGTTGCCGGTATGTGGTTATACACACGAATAGCATGGTAGTTTGTGGACATTCGCGAACCAGATATTCTGTGATGCGGCGTCACCAGCAAGTCGGCAAATCTTGTGCTGTATGCGTGGAAGTCCATGTTTGTGTTATATGAGCTGCTGTTCGCATGGATACAGGTGCACAGTTTAAAATGTATACTGCAGGCAAAGTTAGTGAAGCTGTTTAAAGAGTGGTTTGCACGACGATATATTCTATTTTCCTGCATAATGCTCACAGGCCGCCTTTTGTTTTTAAACACCCTCTGTAGTGTGACCCACAACAAAATTCCGTACTTGCTCTGCTATGAAACGTGGATTAGTATGCCGATTTAGCCGCCTCAAACGTTGCGATGGTGACCAGTCTTCTGATGGCAAATATCGCCGAAGACAAGACCACAAAGTTGGTCGATGTGGTACTTAAAATTTAAATTGTTCGATATATGTATGCCCAAAAATTATAAATGTGTGTTTTCTTGTAGTGGTTTAGTTGTTAAGATTATTCTCTGCGTTTTCTGTTGGTTCATACGCAGTTTACTCGTTCGACTCACATAGAGACGTATCTGCCTCTTCCAACAAGTGCCCCGAGCCTTATTTTACGTTCAACACCGACGTATCCTCCGCGAACAAGCACGTCTTTATGTAGAACAGATTTCACAATCGAAATCGTAGATTCGATTTCGATGTTGTTTCTGTTTCGTTGGTTAACTTCAAAATTGACCTTCTAATATTATCTGTGATTTTGTGACACTTTTTAATTTGGGTTTAAGGTCGGAATGCGAGTGAAAGTTTTTAAGTTCTCCTTTACATTTATTTTTTTTTGCTACGATCGTTTCGTTACCTTTATGGTAATTTTTTCAAGCAATAATCAATAGTTAATCTAGTTTTAGTTTTTTACACTGTGTAGCAAGTTTTTTTTTTTCGTTTCATTTAGGAAGAACGTCAAAAATAATATTGGTAATTAAGTAAATTTACATAAACACAAACTAGACGATTAACAAATAAATTTAAAACAAATAAATGTATAAGCCGATCTGACAAGAGAGTATTTGTTTGTTTGTAATACAATGTAAAGGAGAACTTAAAAAGTTTCACTTGCATTCCGACCTTAAACCCAAATTAAAAAGTGTCACAAAATCTTTAAATAAAAACAACTTATTTTTTTGTCACCTTTTTTCAAATAACATTCACCATACGGCCTGACCTCCACAGAGCTTTCCCACGTGTTTTCCAATTCATATACAGGCTATTCCACGTAACCGGTTCATTAAAAGTTTATGATGTTCTATTATTTACTTATATTTGAGATTTTGGCACCAGTATCTGTTCGATTGGATCTATAAATGCAAAATATCTTAACCAAAATATCACTTCCGGTTGACCGGAAATGGATGTCAACTTTGTTATTTTAAATAGAATGATATAATTTTTTATTCATTTTTGGATTCTACAACTATAAATACGTCAGTTTTCATTAGCTATTCCTATAGCTACATGTTGCCGTTTTTGAGTTATTTAGGTTTTTCTTTTTTTTTAGTCATAATCATTGCATCATTGAGAAATTAATATCTCGGTTAATACTGCAAGTAGAGACTCCAAATTTGCTATGTTATGAATGTAGATATTACTTTAAGAAACGGTAAGCACTTACATTTACATCAACATACAGGGTGTTCAAAACTGAGGAACAAAGTGACATATTTTCAAATGCAGAAAACTCAATTTTTTTAAATAGAACACCCTGTATTTTAATTCGGAATTAGGAAGCAAATATCATCCCCTATCACTTTATATGAGCATTCCCTATACCTATCTTCAATAGATTTTGAGATGTGAGCGACTTTTTGTTAAACAGACTAAGTAGCCCTATCTTTAAATGTTTGTAGCTGGCTCTGAAATGGTTTCACGTCAAATTCATGTATTATTTTTGAATAACCATACAAGAATCTGTTCGAATAGTCATTTCTATTAATATTGCGTTATACGAAAGTGTAATTACAATGATATACATAAACGCTTTTGGTTAGTCAATGAATTTGACATTAATCCCATTCAGAGCCAGCTACAAACACGCAAAGATAGGGCTACTTAGTCTGTTTAACAAAAAGTCGTTCATATTTCAAAATCTATTAAAGGTAGGTATAGGGAATGCTGATATAAAGTGATAGGGGATGATATTTACTTCTTAATTCCGAATTAAAATACAGGGTGTTCTATTTAAAAAAAAAAGAGTTTTCTGCATTTGAAAATATGTCACTTTGTTTCTCAGTTTTGAACACCCTGTATGTTAGAATGTAAAGTGTGCTTACCGTTTCTTAGAATTATATCTACATTCATAACATAGAAATTTGGAGTCTCTACTTGCAGTATTAACCGAGATATTAATTTCTCAATAATGCAATGATTATGACTAAAAAAAAAAGAAAAACTTAAATAACTCAAAAACGGCAACATGTAGCTATAGGAATAGCTAATGAAAAATGACGTATTTATAGTTGTAGAATCCAAAAATTAATAAAAAATTAGATCATTCTATTTAAAATAAGAAAGTTGGCATCCATTTCCGGTCAACCGGAAGTGATATTTTGGTTAAGGTATTTTACACTTATAGTTTCAATCGAACAGATACTGGTGCCAAAATCTCAAATATAAGTAAATAATATAACATCATAAACTTTTAATGAACCAGTTACGTGGAATACCCTGTATAAAGTTGACAGAATTTGAAAACCAAAGGTGATCTCAATGAAATAGTAAGTTTCTTTGTTAGTCTGCACCCAGGCACAGCTGTGATGTATACGTAAAATAACTTTTGGTGTAAGTGATGCATTCCTTTTAGTTTCTTTTCAAAGAACGCCTTGGTGCACATCTTTTGTGAAATTCGTGCGCCATTTTATAAGTAGGTGGTTAACATGTTTAGGTTTAAAGCGTTTGTGGTTAGGTATTCATTTAGTACCCGTAATACTTAATAATAGAGTAATAAAACAATAGAACAAGAGAGAGAACAAAAGAATTTTTTTTAATATTTTATTTTATTTTTTATACTTTCTATTGCTTTATTACTCTACTATTAAATATTACGGGTACTAAATGAATACCTAACCCAAAACGCCAAAAAATGGCTTATTGTAAAAAGTGTACGCTGGTGTAGATATAATGTGCTCAACTTAAACAACTTTCTTTTTCAAAATTAACCATATTGTCCAAAGAATTCAAATTTCTAACATTACTCTAACTTTTATTAATATTAAACGAATCCAACGTATTTAATTAACTTGATAAACATTTAAAAGTAGATACAGGTAGAATATTGCCTTACGTAGACGATTTTCCTGTTGTTATACTTAATTAATTCAATAGTTGTAACATGTGTTAATGAAAAGAGTATCTACTGATAAAATACGGCAATGTTCATAGTAAAAAACACGCGTGATGATTATGGTTATTTAAATAGCATTATTATAATTCTGTGCGACTATTAAACTACATATATGTATCTGCCCGGTAAACAAGAAACAACTTAAGGTTCTCTTTCGTGCAGACACGAAGCGAAATAGGTTCACTTACTATCCCATGTTTATTTAACATAGTAATTTATACCAAAACTAAACTAGTTCCTTGACAGGGGATGATTAATATCTTAGTTTCTAGTTGTTAATGAATCATTTTGATTCTAACGGCATGAATTCAGATAAATTCTAAACGACGTTTTACCCGCATTTATCTGAGCAGGAACGCGCTAACCGCAACTATCAATGTAGCGCTTATAGCAACTAAATTGAAATAGTTGAAACAAAAATCAATAATAACAATGTGCTTCAGTTTCGCTAAAATTTGTTTTCGACTGATCACTCGATCTAATATAATACGAGATATAAGTCTCCTGAGTGTATTTTATTTGATCAACCCACCGAGCGGAGAGCAGTGTATTGAATTTCATATTTCACTGCACTGAGAATTCGAACGGAAATATACATTTTACCTATATATATATATATATATTTACGAGTTCGGTAAAGATTGGTCTATATAAAAACGACGACTACACTTTGATAAGCACAAAATTGATATATAATATCATATATAATATAATATCAGCTATTGTGTGTAATTTACATGAAAGCTTGAAGATATGGTTTCATGGTAAGAATAAAAAATTATGAGCATTTCTACGTGATAAAATCGTTAGTTTATACGTGACCAGTAATTTCCTGTTATTAACCAAAGTCGTTACAAACAAGCAATTTCTGAAATTCGATAAAATAAGCACAACATATGTTGTTTAGTGCTTGTTGTAACATACTGAATATAAATAGCTTTACCAGTGAAAAGGTCTGTATAAACGGTGCATGGCCGCTATTGAAACTTTTTTTTCTTACTGTTCAAAAGTTATTTTGGATAAACGAAATTTGGGCCGAATTTCAAAGTCAAATTGTAGCCCCTAAAGTTAAAGTTCCGCAGTAAGAGAGAGTGTCCTTTGTTAGAATCTGCGATTTACAGTTCGCGACCCTCACTTGTGAGTGGAGTTTAATTTTCCATTTCATTGCTTTTTATGAAGAATAGTGTTTGCATTAGAAACAGTGTCCATGTCTCTCCGTGGTCAGACCATATTCGGTCTCCATCACATCACATTACACAATGATCCGAATTTAGTTGAAATCGGAATTAATTATTTTTTTTTTCACTAAATCGGCTCTGATCAATTGTAGATCATGAAAAAAATATATAAGAAATTAGAGTTAGAGTTAGTTTAGAGTTACTTTTAAGAGAGGAGGGATGAAATTATTTAAAATTAATTGGTTTCTATTAATACTTTCTATTCATTTATCATAGTCTAAAATAATAGAGCGAAATGTAAGTAACTATGGAGATAAACAGAAAAGCCTTGTAATTGTTTTAGGGGGCAAATTCTCTAAATACTATTTATTTATTTTATTTATTTGCTGCATGTCAGCATTTTCTTCTACTCCAAAGCACTGAACGAGGTAGTTAAAAAGATGTTCAGTTTGCAAACTGCGGTTTCCTCCAGATTTTTCTCTTACACTGAGAAAAATGGGCTAAGTAAAGTGTTTACTTGATAAAAAATTATTTACAATAGATAACGTTTTACTTGGAACTATTCTCGTTAATTAATACCTGCAACTAAACCTAGTTTCCTGAATGCAAGTTGTTACTGTAAATAGTGCTTTTATTAACGGCTATTACACAGCGTATCTAACTACACCACATGGTTAGTAGAAGTAACAACAATGCTGATCGGTATTAAAGTCATGTATTTTCTTAAATAGGTAACAACTTGCCACAACTATGATTATTTGAGTTTTGCTGCCACCCCGTGATTGTGTTACTATTCCTGATTTGGCTAATGCGGCGGAGTAATGAAATAGTCCCGAGATAGCTACGCGCGCAGGCGCGTGCTAGCGTCAAGTAAGAGTTACGGACGTGGGAAAAGGTCGTCGAAAAAGGGTGGCCAAGGAGTACGGCCATTGTAGGCCAGTTGGAACGCAAATATATTAAAAATACCGGGTGGGTTAACTCAAGGCCCCATCCGTATAGAGAATCCCAGCGAAAGAAGAAGTACCGAGCCTATAAGCAATCGGATGTTTCACGATTGCAGTTTTAAACCACGTGGTGGGACATTTGAATTCCCCATCATTGTGATGATATCTGCGCGCGCTGGTGAAGTTAAGGTGTGGATGCCGTCCCTAGGTGAGTGATAGTCCAAGTGCCACCTGCAGTTAGGGATATCCCGACGAAGTAGCCGTTTTCGAGGCGATCACCGGACATAACCGCCACGTACGCCAACAGAGGATCAACTCGCCAAGACAACGCCCAGTGCAAAGAACCAACAGAAACGGCAAGTTTACCGCCTAGGTATATTATTTCTTTGTTTGTTATTATTTGTAACTTCAAAGCCATATTTCTCATTGTCCTTTGTTTAGATTTCAATAATTTCAATAACTAAATAACGTTTCAAGGGAGCCCCGTGTACCTTATCTTTTATTATTGCTTTGTTCATTTTTTCATTATTAAGGAATATATTTTATGAGTCATTACGTTGTAAATTGTTTAAAAAAACTGTTGTTAAAGTGAAACCAATATCTTTCATTCATATCAGGTAGTCACTGTGTTTGTCCTATACAAAATAAAACTATTACTAATAATACTGCTTTTTTTTCTTAAGTAATAAGTATTATGTACCATCTTTAGCAAAATAAATGCGAATTTAATCTTCAATTATTAATGCAATCGAAGCTACAGCAGACTGAATAGTAATTAGAAATTATTTGCAAACAATTTTTGAATTACGCGTTACTCGTACCGCATACTTATAGTTACTAAGATTTGCTGAACTTTTTTTTTTTGTACTTTATCAGTTATTCACACGAGTACACAGTAAGCTACTTAATAAATATTCACTAAACTTCCTCGTTTCCTACACTACCTATAGTTGAACAACAAATTTAATGTAAGTATATTGTATATTTACAGCAAACCATTACCTTTTATATATCAGGTATTTAGTGAATGTGCATTAATGATACTGTTTCCTTATCACATGTAATCCAAATAGCTTGTATTAATTGAGGTTAATAATGAAGGTGTGATAGCCATTATAGAATAGTTCATTCACACCAATACACCTACTACTTGACAAGGGCAAATCTTTGCTTACGCAACTACATATATCTTGGCTTAACTACTTCAGTTTAATTATCATAAGTAACTTCATAAGTTACCGGTATGAAGCAGACTGTAAGTAACTTAGATTGCTTCTTGTTAGTATCAGTGTTTAGGATCTCTTTTTTACTAGTGCTAAGCAATCTGTGCTTTTGTCTCCTATCCAGCTGAACTTTTTACTTACGATAATTGTATTTTTATTTATGATTATTAATTTTTTTCTCAGTGTAGTATATCGAAAAGATGTTTCTTTGCTAACATTTTAATGGACTTTCCTGGTATAAAGTAAGTTAATTATTGGTTAACAGTATTATTAAATCTATTTTTATAGTTATTTAAATCCAATTGTTGTAATTCGTAGTATAAAGAACTATGCTGCCACACGAAAAAGATATTTTAACAATAATCCAGTTTTATGTTTCAACTAAACAAAGGGTTTTTTTTTTGCGAGCTTGTAAAATGCAAATTGCTATTTTTCCTCTCTAAAAAGCAACTCTAAACAACCTAATTTTTTTTTAGATTTTTTCAAGATCTACAGCTAATCAAGAGTTGATTTATTGAAAGAAAGATAATTAATTCTGTTTTCAACTAAATTCGGACCACTGTGTATTAGTGTGATAAACAACATGCATTGGTACTTTCATTATTCGACCCTTTAAAATGCAAATTCATGTTGACAATACTGTTATTGTATGTATTATATAATGAATACGTAAATTGGGATCTGCAATCGCGTTTCGTGTATATTACGGGATAGAGCAATCTGAATACCAATTTTAATTTGTTCTAATTTACTCATATTACAGTTAGATTTCCACTTGGGTGGAAAACTAGGATCGACGTTGTTTAACTCGACCACCTGAAAGGCATTTGGAGCTTGGATTGCATCTACCATAAATAATTAATTGTTACCTGTATAATAGTTCAGAATAAACAATAAATAACATAAAGAACGATGATGACTTCACATTATTTTGTTCAATGCACAGTAAAATGGACTATACCAAATCCATTGTCCATCTTTTGTCAGACGTTATGAGAGTAAAATTTGTATTAGCACGGCATGCAGAAATTGTAGAAATTGCAGGAATGATTTGTTTACCGACAAATACTACTTTAGTGGGGAGTGTGTAAATGTATCGATCATTCGAGAATATCAACAATTTTCCGTCAACGTTTCGGTAGGAATTATAAGCGATTATTTACAGTTACGTCACTTGTTGTTACGTTACATTAGCAAATTATGTAGCATCTTTTCAGTAACAGCCTTTTGTGATTCGTCTCTCACCCAAGACAAGAACAAATTGTTTGATGTGCAGTACAAATGCATAGTAGAAAGTTTAATTAAATTGTACTATTTATGCGAAGCTAGATGAAAAGGCTATTGTCAACGTATAGAAATATCTGTCCAAAATAAAGACGAATTAGGAATTAATTCTAGAGAAATATCTTACACATATCAACATCTTCTATATCTTCTGTACACACTAGTTTTTATGGTTGAGTAGGAGTACGGCTGTACAACGTTAAGATCACGGAGATGACAACAACTATTGGGTTTTAACAGCCCGACGAGACACAAGGAGAAATAAAAGAATATAGCTTCCAGCGACTGGAAATAGAGTCTTTTATTTCTCCTTGTGTTTCGTCAGGCTGTTGAAACCCAATAGTTGTTGTCATCTCCGTGAACTAGTTTTTATGTTTTCGTCCCTCATTTTTTGGACTAGGACATCTAAGAATGGAATGGTATCTCTTTCTCCAATTCCATGGTGAACTTGATCGAAGATTCTATGCTGTTGATATGTGTAAGATATTCCTTTAGAGTCTAGAGTATTTATACCATGTTGCCATATGAGCCTCAGTCTCAGCTTGAGATGATGTGCGCTGTTTATTCAAATTGTTCCACGGATATCTTTCTTAGAATTCAAAACAGAGGTGAGCCCATCACTATCCCAAACTCTTGTTTGTAGAATTTGTCCTCTATCTGGAGTTGTTTATATGCATATTCTTAGTAATTCTATGATTTTATTAATACTCAATGTGGTTCTTGTTTGCAGTGTATTGTCGTGGGAGAGCTTTTCTTTCTTTTCATCCAAATAATATTTGCTTATCCCGAAGAAGTGTGTACACTGTACAATACAGAACAAATGCTTAATTCATATCCGAGTAAATACATTTCCATCGCAAACAATGGAATTGGCAAACCACAGGCCTTATCGGGGCTATTCTGATGACGCCAGTAGAAACACTACCGAAATGTTGGATTTAAACAATCCAATAGACGATGGAAACAGCATAAACACCAATTCATATTCTAGTAATCCATCATTCATAATTTCACGTCAAGAATTATATATTCCACCTAATCTCAAAACAAATGATTTTGAATATTTTTTTGAACCTCTAGAGCTATCGATTTTTTTATTATCGATAAACCCGTTTTGATTATAGGTGACTTAAATCTTTTTCAATTTAATAATCGCACCCTTTCAATGTCGAACAAACCAAGTTTTCTATAATATAATATATAAAAACTTCTGGTATACTTCAGGGTTCCAGCCTTGGTTCTTTGCTATTTGTATGATTTCTGGCTGACTTTCTTCGCAGTCTTAAGTGCTGGTTTATGGCGATGATGTAAAAATTTATTACACTATTTTTACTATGGCCGTTGTCGTGCTTCTGCAACATAATATAACCGATTATCACTATGGTGGTGAGTGGGAAGCAGCCTTTAAGTATGAACCTTGGTCTTCTGAAGTTCATCAAAAAGTTCAGTTTCGTGAAAGTTTCGGTACACAAAGTTTAATAACTAAAGTTAGCGGGATGAGGAGAATAATTTCAAATATAGTGGAAATGCCGCATAGATCTCTCCAAAACAGCACTGTAAACTGGGGCAGGAAATCTAGGCTATTTAAAGATGAATCCAATTCAATATAAGTTTTCTACTGCGAATAACAACAACAAAGATAAATAAATATCTTCCATCAGGTCTGGTTTCGAAAAAAAATATAGAATATAGAAAAAAATAAATTTACGATGTAATAATACCTATATGCTATTTCTTCACTTTTCCTGAATTATAGGAGTCAGATCATTTAGAAATCAATGTCTAACAACAATCAGCAAGTATATCACTACACACAGAAAAGTATCTGCATTGAGCTAACCAAAATTTAATAAATTTAACAACATTGTTTGGTTATATATGGCGAACCGTTTTTTTTTTTTGCAGGAACGAAAAAAAAATGAATATTTATTGTTAGTATAACAAATTTATATTGTTAGATATGGTAACTCTAGCAGGGGTCAATCGAATCTTTTGAAACGTATTACAAGAAAATATTTTTTTTTAACAGAACTCCCTTTGTACATGAAAAAAAGCATCACTCCGCTGTCGTAGTATAGGGTTAAGGCAAACGCCTTTTCAATGAACACGGTTGCCATTGGACGTTTATCTGGTAAATAAACCAGATTAATATGTTATAAATGTACTTGTCACCCTAGTTGTGATAAATATGTTGTGTTACTAGAATGAAATACGAGAAGCGCTATCTATGGAACAATTTCTGTAATACATATTATGCATTTAACATATTTTCTGCGCTATATAGGAAGAAAACTGCTACAAAATAGATGTGATGCTGCTATCGTACCGATATTCTTCAATTTCCATATCCAACACGGAATTTGATAAAATGCTTCGGTTTAACTCAAATTTTGGTCATAATAACAAAAAAGAACCAACACAGAGTATTTTGTTAATTTAACATCTTTCCTTTTCTGAGTGTATTAGATTTGCCGCGACAGTGTTTTTCTATGGTGGAAATGTCCTGATGAATCCTGAAAAGTTTAGGTTAATAATTATGCTAATTTCTTAGGTGTACGATATTTTCATATGCCACTTTGTGTAATTTTTTTTGTCAATTTATAAACATCCCAGGTACTTTTGCAAGAAGGAAAATCGTTCTGAAAGCATATATTTCGTTCATTTCCGCTTTAGCGGCGTTTACGTTTACAACCCGGAATCATTTCGAAGAGTATTTAAACGATTTGAAAGCCACAGGACTTGTATTTCAAATGTATAGCGTTTCTTTTTTATGTAATACATTTAACGTTCGCATTGAGCTTATTTCACGGCCCGAAAGAATGTGTGATATCCCGTGTAATATCTTATGTTTTATTCAAATCTCGTTTCGACTGTATATATGAGGGCACATAACGAAAGTCTGACGTAATTTAAATAATACTTTTTGGGCTTATATGATCGCCGACTTAAAGTTAACCTGATCCGCGAATTTCGTAAAAATCTACGCAAACATTACAGTTCGTGCGATAAAACCAGGTGGATTCCCTGTGGGCTAAACAGAGATCGAACAGATTAATCGCAAACGCTGAGTACGCAAGAACAATAGGGTATAGGACGGGACACCTACAATGTGATACAGATTGACATGAATATGATTAGTTGCTACGTTTTCCGTCTAATCTGTCTACCAAATGTGGGTTAAACTGTCATACGAATGTCCGTGCTAATTATTAATCAATAAACAGGCAGATAATTATGTAAACTGTATATGCCCTCATGGAAAACGTTTGGTTGGGTTTGCGATAATTGTGTCTCGGTTGTGGAGTCTATTTGCATGAGATTCGCACCGCAGTTTTATTTCCAGGAGAAATGACAAAAAACATGTCACCTTAAACTAAAATCTATAATTGATTTTATACAAGATTAGTTTTTTATTTGTGATGTTTTTTCCACGAATTTTGTTTTTTTATGATGAAAATTGCAATCTTTAAATTAATATGGATTGTTAAAATTTCGTTCAAAATTGCATTGGCACGGTTGGATAAATCGTTCCGGCTACTAGAGTCTTTTTTCAGAGCGGATGTTCATATAACTTAAGGTGTCATCCGGTAAAAACTTCTTTAAGTTTGAAATTCGTGTTCTGAAACGCGTGTCATGAAACTAGTCTATGACATACTTCAAAATAAGTTTTTTTTCCGGTAATAATCCTTAAATATTAGTGTTGAGAACGAAACTTTCATCATCATTCACGGCAGATCGCCGCTTCATAATGCGACTTTAAGCAGTCTACTTCACTCATTGCGTGAATGAAGGGCTTGTGCATGAAGTAAATCTTTCACATCGCTTTCACGGGAATAAACGTGTAGCAACCTGTTTGTATGTATTTTATCAATAAGTTATCATCAATAAGGTATTTGCCCAAAAACTAATTTGTGACCTATTATAAAAGCCACACCGTGAACGGAGTTGCTTGCTCAAGCCTTTCACGAAATATATCCATTCATATCGTGAAAGCAACTTTGAGCCTTTGTTTCATTCGCTATGTGGCTTCGACTTGCAATATTTATTCATAGCTATACATGCGAATGAAACCACGTTCATCGCAACACTATTAAATACTAGTTAACGACTACTAAAACCCAAATATTTGGTAAGTAAAAAAAAATATTGTAAATTTGAAAATAAAATGGTAGTCTGTCCACAGGCCATATTTAGGTTAGTTTTGTAATATATAATAGAAATTGTATAATGTTCAACCTAATTCTTTTTATTTCTTATAGAATGTTTACATAGGAAAAAAAAACGATTAAACACAACATTTTCGGTTGCTAGGCAACGGTGAAATTCATTTACAGGTTACCACTCCGATGTCGGAGTGAATTTATGAATTTATCTATAAAATCATAAACTTTAGAAATACAATATATCTCTTCTTTATTAGCGTTAACTTTAATAAATTTTGGAATGTATATATCCACAAAAATCTAGATATACACCTTACTAGAATCAGAGTTAACAAAATAAGGTGAAATACTATTCAATGACATAAGCTTATCTAGATTTTCAATGTTGTAGTTCGCAACAACCATTTTGTTTCTTCGACTCTACATATCGGAAGTCATCGAAATCAACCAAAAAAGTGTTGATTTTCGCCTTCCCCAGGATAATAAATTAATTTTTGGTAATTAGTAACATATTTTTATGTATTAGTCACGATAAATTACTCCCACGGTGAGAAAAAAAAATAAAATATTATCTTTAAGTGCAAGATTCCTTATCAGAAGCAATGTTGATATTTGTTTTTTTTTTTTGATAGAATAAATTAATTTATTGAAGGTAATTATTAGAGATCGGATTATGTGCAAAGTGCATATATTTTATTTTTTGCATATCTTTAATTATAGTCTATATGTAGACGTATTACACTAATTGAAATTAATTGGCGCTACTTAGTGATTGCATATATTGCATATTTAGGCATTTCTATGCATATTTTTACAAAAGTTGCATATATTGCATATTTAAGCTTTTTTATTATCCTTTCTATTTGTAAAAATTCCTAGTAATTCCTAATGTAGATCGACAACCGACAATTCTCAGAACGATAAATCTTTTACATTGGTTTCTCTCTTTTTTTCAAGAACTGCACGTGTTTAATTTCGCCTAGCAGAAGGGATGTGGTAAATACGTTTTATTATTATTAATTCCCAAATAAACTATTCGTTCATTGAATATCTTTGAGCGAAACAGCATGTAATTGTATTACGTTTTTAAATACTGTGCGTATATATAATGAGTTTAGCGAACAAAATTTCTTTATGGATTAAGCCATATCCTGAACTGGTAAAGGATGGCGACAAAATATTTTGTCGAGCCTGCAGTAAACTGGTAAGTTTAATTTTACTAAAAGCTTTACAATTGTTTTTAAATTCTTTAACTTTTGATATAAAAAGACAATTGTTGTTGTAGGTGTCTTTTGAGAGAAAATACCTGATTGATCAACACGCTAAAACTCCATCACATATTGAAAATGTGAAAAACTAAAGCGATCCGCATGTGTGCAGCAATCTATACGTCAATATGTAGCATCAACTTCACGAAACTAAGAACAAGAAGAACATAATACGGATCTGTGTAACGCATTAATTTCGTCTAACATACCATTAGCAAGATTAAACAATGTTAATTTGAAATCATTTCTGCAAAAATATTGCAAACATGGTATACCTGACGAAAGTACTTTACGAAAAAATTATGCCACATTATGTTACCAGCAAACAATAGTAGAAGGGTACAATAGGTAATTCTATATACGATAAAATTTAAAAAGTGATAAATGCGGGGTATTTGAAATTGAAGAAAGTTAAGAAAATTTTGGAAGGTGAAACAGTAAACGATTTCGACTTTAATTTTAGTGTGGAATGTATTGCAAAGTTAAAAAATGCACCAATTATATCTGTGGATGTTGAAAGAAGCTTTTCTATTTCGAAACATATGTATTCTGATAGAAGACAATTTTTTTACCACAATTTTGAAAAGCATTTAATTATAAATTGTTTTACAGAAATATGTTGTGAAGAAATTTTGTGCAATAAAGTTAATGTTAAATTTCTGCTCTATTTATTTTATGTAAAATTTTGCATATTGTCGCAATTTTTTTTGCATATATACCCTAAGTTTATGCATATTTTCTCAAAAATCGATGCATATGTATATATACGCATATATTCCAGTTTTTCTTTGCATATAATCCGGTCTCTAGTAATTATATAACAAATTCATGTAATATGTACATTGCGAGTGTAGTTACGATAAGGTACCTCTGAGGTGAGAAAAAAAAAGCAAAATTAATATGTTTGAGTGTAGAGTCGTTAAAACTTTTTTTTTGTTATTTTTTATTCTTTTAGTAATTCATCCTGTATAAAATTCACCTCGTAATTTCCTTTGTGTGTTATAAGCCTTCCAAAAAGTTCATTTGTTCTTTTTCTTTCAACAAACCTACTACCAGTCTTACCTTCTCTCCTCACCCTATATACCTCAATATTTCGCATAATTTGAAAAAAATCTACTTTTTGATGTTTGAATTTTTCTGTGGCCTCAGTAAGAAGTTATTTATTCCTGGTTTCTTATGCTGTAACCGATTCCATTACTGCCGTTGGTCACATAGGGGGGGGGGGGGGGGGAGGGGCACAATGATAAACCGGCACATAGGTACAAAGGCTTTATTCATAATAGATTAAATGTATTCGAGTAGCAACATCTCTAAAACGCGCCTTTAAGGTCTGATTTCGGTGGTGTGTCTGACGACTGCGTTTGCGACTGCAGTTAACTGCAGTCGCCGTCGCGCATTTCCATGTGTTTTCAGTGGTCCGTTTTGGACACAGCGACCCAATTAAGAGCAGTAGAATCGCAGTCGTTGCAGCCCGATCGCAAGCGCTCGCTGCTGAAACGTTTCACCGAAACCATTTGTATATAAAATACATAAAAGCAGTCATGGGATTGCAATCGTAGTCGCAAACGCAGTCGCCAGACGCACCACCGAAATCAGACCTTTAAATGCGTGAACGCAACCGTGGCGATTGCGTCGACAGCCAATCAACCGATGACATTTACAAGATAGGACATGTTTCGAATGCAGCCAACTAAAAAAAATCATGAAATGTAAAATTGTTTTCAGCGATCTGCTGTGCATCTTATAAAGATCTACATATACTAAAGATAAGTTAAAGCATCAAGTATTAAGAATTCAGTGCATTTTTTAAAATAAATAAGTTGGTTTCATTAGGTCAATTTGCTTTTTTAAAAAAATCTTTTGGGGCACTTTGATTGGATTGTCAAATGTTAGGATAGTAGGATACTGCTCTTGTTTTATTTGCTTTCAGTTCATTACGTTGTTCCATCTTTCTACTGCTGAAAAAACAACTCCACGATGTGGTCTCCTGTGTGGTCTATTCCTAGAGTAATGTATTTCAAAGGTTTCCCTTACTCTTTGGGGAACGCTGGAAGATAACTAAAGCGTTCTATGACTGCAACACAAAACAACTAAGAGCTGAGGGATTTATTATACACGGAAAAAAATAAGTATGCACTGCTTATTACAATTTTGCAAATAACTTTTTGTAGTTACCCTTATTACATTTATAATCTTCTTATTCGCACTGCTGTAGCAAAAAAACTGTCAAATTTGTAATGCTAATAATGCAACTACATTATAGACACAATTTTACTAAATAAAGGCAAAGCTGCTGATAATTACTTACAAAATTTTGTTACTCTTCTATTGACAAATTGTAAAAGTTTGCCTTAAAACTTGTAACAATGATATACGCAACTATGTGGCAAATCACTACAACATTATCCGGGGGTAAAAAGACTAATGACATTTCTCTACCTTTCTATTGGCGCATTTTTTGTGACCAAATATTAACTAACGCATCTCCACATGCGCATTGTTTATCATTTCCGTGTTTGCTGTTTACCGTTGTGGCACGTTGTTGTTTGGTAGCGAAAGTAAGAAGACATTTTGCACACGTTTTATCAAGATGAATGAGTTCGTGAAAGAAAGTTTGATAAATTGGGAATTATAAACGCTCTGTTTTTTGATGGTATGAACGTTTAATATGTATTCGTTTCATCATTATTCAATTGCATGCATCTTTTATATTTAGCAGAATTAGTAATATTAATCGGCTTGTTTGACTGAACAAGTTTCTTGGCAGTCGCTTGGTTTATGAAGTCATACTGCATACATCGGTATATATTTGGGAATCACACACCAAGGTTATTCGGCACTTCATAGTGATAATGAATTATTATTTAGTAAATAATTTTAACTCACTCCAATAACTAAATCAATTCAGATTCATAAGATATGATATATGTTGTACCCCTTCATTTTCATCGAAAAAAAAAAATCCGCGTCTTCTTTAATAGGTTAACAAAGGGTGAATAGTTAGCGTTTGAGATTAGGGATTAGTAATGCTTGCTTGATTAATTTCATTAGGAAATAATTCTTATTCTTGTCAATGGTATTTTAGTTATGGGGTTACAGGGGTTATGTTATGTTTTAGTACCGAAAGGGTAATTAAGAGAATTGAGAAGCTGTTAAATACGTATATATTTTTACAAATTCGTAAAAGTTGACATACTTCGTAAGTCTTAGTAAAAATAAACATAAACATACGAAACTGTTATATTTTTACTTCGTGTTGAATAGTATTAGATTATGTGTGTGAAGACGTGACAAAATAATAAAGTTTTAGGGTTAATTTTGATAAACTTCGTAGATTTATCTTAGTAGCATTCACTACACATGTTTCGTATTGTGTACATTATTGTGAATTCAGGTAGTTTTTATAAGTTTTAACTTGGATACTAGTATTAATAATCTTAAAAAAATTAAAGTGCGTAATGTGCACTATTACATTAACAAAGGTTGACTGAACACATCATGACGAAAAAATGATTACGAACTCATGGATTCCTTATTATAAGATTTTACTTTTGAAAGGCTATACAAATGAAAAATATTTTATTTTGGAATTGTCTATTTCGTTTCATTCATAATAGTTATTTTTTTGTGAAAATGCTATAATATGATATAAATAATGTGAAAGTATTTAAAAATGCAAATTTATTATGTAACGAAAACAAGAAATTTCAATAAATATAAAGTGCTACCGACTGTTGTTTTATTTGCTTCTATTTGGGAATATTTTTCTTTTGATACATTCTCTGTTTTGTGTAATAAGGTTGATAATAGGAAAAATATTGATTAACATATATTTTTTTTTAATGTTAACTTCGACTAAATATTGCTTAAATGCATGTATATCACCATTTCAAATTTTTGAAGCTATTCTACCAGCACGGATCTCGATGAAACCATAGCTAGAGTCGTAGGTAGGTAAATGTAAAATAACTCAATTTTACTTCAGTAGCACACAAACTTTAATGTATAATATACATA
The DNA here is from genome assembly GCA_004143645.1 of Protaetia brevitarsis. NCBI lineage: Eukaryota > Metazoa > Arthropoda > Insecta > Coleoptera > Scarabaeidae > Protaetia > Protaetia brevitarsis. The sequence goes on from RXPK01000045.1 coordinate 867,191, forward strand.
ATGTATATACCTATTGCTGTGAACTGATTGTCCAAGCATATAAGTTTAAAGAAATTAAAAATGACAATATTAATTTAGCTAGCTCAGCAAAGATGAATTAAAAGGGCGCCAGAGATTCTTATCTCAGAGTAACTTTCATAAAAAGTAATAGTGGGCGTTTGCAAAATTGACTTTCTTTAAAATCCCCAAAAATTGAAATGGCTGATTCAAAAAATAAAAGAACTGTGATTTTAAAATGATATTTACAATCATTAATTTATTGTGTAAAAAGAAAAAAAGAAAAAAAAAACATTTAATACAAATTACAGGAAAAATTAAAACCATGAATATAAGATTCTGGCAAAAAAACAAACCTGCATAAGATTCTACAATAAAAAGGACAATGCAAATCTTTATCAAACAAATGGTGAATTCGTTCTAGAAGGAATTTTTATAACCACAAAAAATCCACGTGGTTTCAAAAATTCAAGCAAACTAAATTTAAATAAATTAAACGTGGAGAACCAAGTAAAATCAAAATGAAATCAAAAAAACAAGCCCAAAGCTTCTCTTCACCTACCCGAGGTGATTAAATAAATTAATCTGAAAACTACAAAAAAACGGAAATTTAAACTCTAAACGCGATCACTTCTAAAACGAAAATTATAAACGGGCTTACATGTAAATTGTGCACAACGATATAACACTTATTAATAACTAGTGAGTTGCTAGATGGACGATTTTAAAAATTTCAAAAAAACGAACTACATCTTAAACTAAAAAGAATTACCAAATACGGTAACCAAAAACTAAACAAAACAAGACTCCCGCTCGTCCGTCTGGTAACTGCCGGGCCTCAAGGTAACGCACTCATATATATGAAATTTACAACATCTGCGTGCGATGAAGCCGCAACGCCACGCAAAGAAAATACAAGCAAATAAACTATATACAATACTGGAGTACGCAAAATGTACAAATAAATGAAATTAACTATACACAACTGAACAATAAAATACTCAAACAAAACTATTAAATCCTTTTTTACAATTACATCTAAGTGAGAATTTGCGCGCGGCAATGCCAAAACTTGATCTTGGAAAATTAACAGCATAGAGTTCAAACAACCGGGGAGCCATTCCACAGCACTATGTATATTATACATATATTAATCTCAATCGTGTAGATTAATTAAATATAAAACATTTTATAAAAGCAAACTACTACATTTTACGTTTACGGTATTTGCAAAATTGTTTAAGATTCTGTTACACTTAACAATAACGTACATTACAGTATAGTATAAACAGTTACTACATTTATTGAAGCTAATAGTTACATTGCTGTAGGAAAATATAATGGTTGTTAAAATTTTTACTACAATACTGTAAAAGCTTGAGTTACACGTATGTGTAGATAAATGTTACAAATTGTAACATTCGTTAATACAGCGTTTATCTACAAATTGCAATAATCTGGTATTTTATTACAAGTTGTAGTAAAATTTTATAATTTTATAGTAAAATTTGTCGCAATTTTTTTTCCGTGTATTTTTGTTATCATTATTAATAATCATAGAAAAATTATTATTTACAGTAGGAGCCTTTCAATTGTCATGGAATCCATATAGTACCTAAAATGGGTAGCCCCGTATAGTACCTTTAGATGAATACCGGGTTTAGGATGGATTGGAATTATTTACCTTTCATAAACAAAGTGTCAGCTATTTTGTATACCTGTTTTTTCGATTTTTTTTTTACAACATATACCATGTATCCTCTGTTTACGTTCGCCATTTTGTTTCAGCCTAAGTTAAGAACATTTTAAGAACTACTTTCATTTTAATGCTTTATCGCACTCAGGCTGCAGAGCGTGCGCCCATCGTCATCGCGCGAAGAATGGTCACCAGAGAGCGCCTGATGCTTGAGAGCAAATCCGCTGGCAGCAGGAACACGTCGCTGGTGCTACGCGTGGGAAGTGTACTAACCGCACTCCCAAAAACAAAACGTTATAGGAAACAGCTAGCCGGAAAAGCAAGTTGTGACAGTATATGCAGTCGCACCTAGCCGACACCGGATGTTAGTTCCAGCACATAATATCTTCAATGACACCATATTCATTTAAATGTTTATATATGGATTATATTCTACTGGGAGACATTTCCTATTTTTATCCTTTATTTTTATTTTCTGTTTATATTGTTTTGACAATGTATTCTTACTAAACAGCCTGGTATTAGATTTTTTTTTAATTTTTAAAATGCAATACACTGTGTAAGTTACTATGATTTTTAGTTTAATAATCCCAGTACCATCTATTTTGTTCTTTTTCCATCAATTAATATTTACTGTTTAATGCCAGATTGCATACTGGCCGAAATTTCTCAGTAAATCGTCAGTAAAGCTACTCGTCATATTGATTCCAAATAGCTAATTAGCACACATAGAATAAAGGAGTAAATTTTAGGAGAGAAGCACTTTATTTAGTAGACTTGAAAAGGGGAATATAAAATTAAGCCTTTAGTAGGATAACCCAAGGCTTATATAGTTGTGGAAGTCAAATACTCTAAAGCTACTGATAAAATATCTATTAATCTATATCGAGAGAACTGAAGAATTCAAATAGAGAAGGAAGAGCCATATCTAACAAGTTCAGCTTTTCCATTATTTCTCAAAAACTACTAACACGGATTTCTCGTGATTATTCAGCATCGATATTTGATTATTTTACGTTTTTCTGACACCAATTTTAGTAAAACGAAATGTAAAGTAAGTAAATATATTATTGCTACGTAGTACAACATAAAGCTGTTCATTACTGGTTTTATTATTTTTCTGTTTAATATGCTCTACAGTCGTCATATTTCATCTCAACGGCCGTAAGAGCACTAATAGATCGTTAATTTAACCAAATTTGTAGCTTCAGTTACAACTACACTAGTAACGACGAGAACTTAAATTCCGACAGCCAGTAGGTAATAATTTATTATGCAAAATCGATTCGATTTAAAGTATCGCTTCCGCTATTCGTAACTTTAATATTTGCACCAGCAGAAAATGAAATTGCATTTCGTTGTTTCGGTTTTTATGATGTATGTATTCCCATACCCGCATTTACATAATCGTTATACGTATACAAGTGCATATAAAATTATTTTCAATGGTAGTAGCAGAATTGATTTCCATTTTTAGGGATTGGATATATTTTTCGGTATCTGATAAAACACTTTTTAGTGACTTAATTTCCTCTAATTATTATTTTTTTTCATAATTGAAATGTCAACAATGTAAGGAATGCAAACATTTTTACAGTATGAAATAATTAATGAATTAATGTATTTCTGCTAATAAGTGTAATAAGTATAAGAGGAATTTTTCCCAAGAAAAATTTCCCTCACGCAGGATTCAAACTTACATACTCTCGTTTACCGGACGACCGCTCTACCATTTCAGCTAGTGAGGCATATGTAGGTTCATGCGACAAATGGATATACGGCGATATCAAATCTTGAAAGGCCGGTAGAGCGGCGAAATCGCCGGCATCTTAATAATGTAATATTATTAGCAGAAATACATTAATTCGTTAATGTAAGGAATGTACCCGACATTTCAAAACACACATCTGAGTGGACATCTTACTACTGGTTTGTTCGTTGGAGTATATTTTATCTTTCTCTTGTACGTAAAGAGTAAATCTTCTCTCCTGTTTTAATCATAAACTAATGTCATAGAAGCTTCACTCCGGTAATTAAATGGACAAGTATCTATGGTTTTTCAATTAAATTCTGGCGGTTGTTATATCCTCTTTCAATCAACTCTTGGTTTTGGACTATAGGAAATAACATGGAAGTGAAATTTCTGGTTATTATCTATTCTGTGCCAGTGTAGAAAGTGTAGCACCAACGAACAAATCTTACATAGTAAAGGTCGCTGTGAATTATGTTATTTGGGAAAGACAAATTTTGTTACACTGGAGTAAATAACCTTTTACAAACTTTTTGGGTTTATATCTTATCGTAAACTAGATGAATAGAAAAACACTTAGGCGACACGCATATACAGTACTGGTTCAACGGAAATAAAAGACATCGACTGAAAAATATATATAGCGCTCTGCTTTTCAGAACAAAATGCTTGGGATTTCAAAATTTTATTTTCTTTGGTTCAGTACAATTAATTATTATTATTATTAAATATATGTTTTCAATTTATATACTACTTTGCTTGTCCGTATACCATTTTTCTTTTTTTTTTTTTTGGACCAAAACAATTAAAATAATATAGTACTTTCAATTCACCCAGCGACCTCTCTGATAAGTGAAAGAATACTGTGAAAAGTGACTTCCAACTATTAGGTGGCACGGGGCGCTTCTAGTTCTATCATTTACAGTGTTTTTATCTTTTTGAATTTGGATAATTTCTAGTGCACATCTGGCTTTATAGTTAATTTCTTTGTTTAAAATTTTGGTATTGTGGTGACTTGTGTCTAAACAATATTTTTTTAAGGCCGCAATACTGTTTTTATGCCCATTTAATCTTTCTTTTAGGTATTGTTTAGCCTGCCCTATGTAAACTTTGTCGCATTGGTTGCATCGTATTTGATATACGTTATTACTTTGTTGTTGTGTGGGTGTTTTACTTTTTAATTTGGTATATAATGATAATAATAAATTTAAAGTGTTGGTAGTTTTATAAGTTGTGTTGATGCTATGTTTTTGTAGAACCACTTATCAGAAAGAGTAGAAGATGGTTTTAATTAAATTGAAGAACCACTTGCAACACATAAAATGTTGGGTAAGTTAGGGGAAGTGCATAAATATCTACTGTGTTTTAGTAGGCTCTCGAGAAATCGCTAGTCAATATTACTCCCCACTCATTACGCGAATAAACACGCGTATATCTAATCGCTGTAGAAATTTATTTACCTCTACTCTACTAGCTTGCCCAACACCTCAACATAAGTGCCAACAAGATTAAGTGAACAAAGAACAAAGACAGTTTGGGATTTTTATCTTTGATAACAGCTTGTAAGCGGCTGTATATGCTTAACATGTTGACATTAGCATATGATTGCCCCCTACATTTAGCCAAATGAATAACGTTTAAACTTAAAACAGCATTGGTTTAATTTTCTGATTTGTTCCAGTATTAAGGAAAAAACAAAAGAAAATGTCCGATAGGATTAAATCCATTATTATGAAGTCATATACTTGGCTTTTAGAGGTACCGGCTGTACTTGTTAGGCACTTGAAGAATGGGTATGCAGCCAATCGCCTAAATGAAATTTCTTGTTATTCGTCTAAGCTTTCCCAATTAATTTATTGCTCCCTCAGAGACAAAAAATGGAATAGTTTAGCAAACCAAAATACACATAAATTATGCACATAGTCAACAAAACTAGACATTAGAATGTAAAATAATCCCCACAAAGAACACATGTTTAGCAGGTAAGGTTGGGACTAGTGCTAATGTTACCTATGTTACGATTATTTTACAATCTAATCATTATTTTTGTTGAACATGTGCACAATTTATGTGTATGTTCAACAAAAGTAATTATTTACACTTTGTTATATTGTTGATGTTAAGTTTCCTAGTTCTTTTCTAATACTACTGCTACAACTACACTTCCGTTCATTACGATGGATCATGTTAATAAACCTTAATAAGTAATTTCATTATTATGTGCGATGAACTGATGGGTTGGGCAAATTTTCCGGCGCGGCAGGTACGTATTCAGAACCTGCGCTCCAACTCATGTACTCCAACAAACCGATGAACCGTAGAGTTACAAGTCAGTAACAACAGTGCCAATTTTTCTCATCAAATGTAAAACTTTTTTTTTTATTTAAATATGTAGTGATATAAAATGCGAATGCATCGCAAGGTAGCCCGTTTGTTCACCCGCTTTCTTTTGTTCCCAAGAAAAATTTGCACAACTCTATTAATATTACTTATGTTTTATAAATACATACTAAATTACAATAATGCGATTGATCTGTTTTATTTATATTACACTATTTGAAACCCGCGTCGCAATACGTATCTGCTCCGCCGGACAGTTGCCCAACTCTACTGATAGTTCGACGACACCTTTTTTCCCAAGAAATTTTTTCTCGTGCGGGATTCGAACCTATACACTCTCGTTTACCGGACAAACGCTCTACCACTTGAGCTAGGGAGGAGAATTTAGGTTCGACCGACAAATCGACATATGTCGATAACAAATCTTGAAAGGCCGACAGGACGGCGAATATGCAAAGATTGCAGGCTTTTTACAGTATGAAATAATTAACGAATTAATGTATTTCAAGATCTGATATCGACATGTCAATTTGTCGCACAAACCTACATGTGCCTCGCTAGCTCAAATGGTAGAGCGTTCGTCGGGTAATGACAGTGTGTAGGTTCGTATTCTGCATGAGGAATTTTTTTTTAGGAAAAATTCCTCTTAATTATTACAGTTATTAGCAGAAATACATTAGTTTGCTGGATTTTTGTTACCTTCCATGGAATCTTATAGATTCAATCATATTATACTCAGATTTATTAAAAGCAGATTATATAAAGCATTTAATTAATTTTGTTTTGAAAACTAGATGATAGAAAATGCGAAAATTCGTTTAAACAAAACTTATGACTCTGTTGATACTTTAGTAAAAGATATTCAAAATAATTTTGTTTCCCAAAAATCAGCCACAACGATATCCAATCAATTGCATCAAATAAACCAACAAAATAAAACATTAGACGAATTTGGGTAAGAAATTGAACAACTTTTTAGTGACTTAACGTTAGCACAAGCAGGTGATGATGTGAATTATTTACGTCCAGTAAATGAAAAAAATGCAATTAATTCTTTTGCTAATTGGGTAAGAAATCAAGAATTAAGAACCATCCTTAAATCAAGAAATTGTAAAACTTTAAAAGAAGCCATCAATACTGCCATAGAGAAGAAAGAAACAGATCTTCGCCATCAAGTATAATTGCAGTACACTGCAATGCCGGTCAAGTTGTGCTTTGATTTTTAATGACCAGCGTCCTCGGTCGGTTATATGCCGCCCTACTTTCTTTGCAGCCTTTTTTTTTGCTTGATGGGAGTGCTTGCTTTTCGCGTTTAATTCTCCGATTTTAGCGCTCTTTAGGCTAAAGTCTAGTTCCGCTATAAATATGAGTCCTTGATTCGTGGTAGATCATCGTTAAATATGCCGATCTGATAATTAATTTCTTCGGAATATGCCTGCCTAATGGCATATTTTGCTTGAGATCAAAGTTCGTTAACGTTAGTTAATTCTCTCATTCGGAGCAATCGTACGTCGCTATCACGAGTTGTTTCTGAATCAGATCTATCTGCTTTTGATGCATTGTTTCTTTTAGATACATTTTCATCCAAGCTTGGCGGAATTTTAATAATCTGTAGCTTAATATCTAGTTTAGTTACGTAATAATTGTTTAATATATTATGGCTTCTCCCTTAATTTCCTTTTGTTTTTTTTTTCTGGATTTTTGTTCATTGTATGTAAGTGTAGGTGCCTAAATTAAATAACCAATCTCTTCAGCTGTTATTGTTGCATTCTCCATGAATGTAGAATAAATCTAAAATCTTATTTGTATATCTGTAACTTTTAATGTTTTTCTTATTTCCTATTTATGTATAATGCTTTACTTAGAAAAAAATGTGTAAAAAAAGTTGACAGCATCAATACATGAAATAGATCATTTGTTAAAAATAGAGAACCGAAAAAAATGTGGTTTTAATTTTTTAAAAAATATAGTTGCAAAATTTTACACGTTACATCAAAATTAAATTCTGAGCACCTTTTTTAAGTAACTCTCAAGTCATCTAACCTCACCTTTTGCCGATTTATGAAATGCTTCCATGAAATTAAATGATGGGTCACGTACTGGTTCGAAATTTTCCGATGAGATCCGATCTAAACCAATGCACGCCCCTTCATTCAATTTCAGGTATAGCACAAACTGCCGATCCTATCGTTCAGAGCCGACCGATCCGAGTCGATCCAGTGCGCATTCTGCTTAATACCTCGCTATCACTAACGTGTGCCTATGAATTAAACCTTATGGGTTCCAAGTAAGCGAGGTTACTGATAAGTTTTGATGTGGGCAGTTAACAAAACGCCAAAATATAAATAGCGTAAAATTTAATAACAATGCTAGGTATGGAAGCAACTCCCATTAAACTTAGATAACTGATCATATTAACGTCCAAATTGAAAAATTAATATTTAGGAAAAATAATGACAAGTCATCAATTTATATATGATTCGGAATTATTATTATTATAATTATGTCCAAGAAGTATTGCCAGTAGAAAATAATTCATAGATTGCTTATATGTAGTACGTATAATATAAAATCTGGATTGAAAAGTTAAAAAATTCTATTGACAGATACAATTCCAGTTACTAGCCGGAACTAAAATCAGAAACCTCGACGAGAGTGTGCGTTTTTATTGAGTTTTGCAGGAAAATGGAAAAGGGTCGTAATATAGACGATGAACACTGAAATTCCAATTAAATTAACAACCCGCGCGGTCTCTCTCATCTCCCACTCTACCTACAATGTATTTTATTTTTGAGAACGTCGAAAGCTATTATTCGCAGCTTACTTCAACTTGAAATTGTATCTCAATTGAGTATTTTCCGTAAAAATTCTATTTCGATATCGACACCAGTTAAAAGGGGAAAAGCTGCAACGTGGCGTCTCTGATTTAACAACTTTACCTTCACAACAAGGTTTTAGACTAAAGGAACAAGTAATTCAAAAGTGAGGCGTGTACTCAGTTGCCTACTCTACAGGTGAATTATGAATTTGTTAAGGATAGTTATTTCAAATGAATAATATTACCATTAGGTGCTAAATATTGCTTTATTATAATGTAAACTTTATTTTATATGTTAATTCAAACTGACCTGGTATCTTTTTATGTTCGTTATATTTTTGCTCGGAGAGATTTTTCAATCTCCGGGGTGTGTTTATTTCAACGTTTGGCGTATTCCCCTCAATCTATAGAAAATAACGGTATTTTAATGTCGGTTAGCTTTATCTTTCAAAATTCAGGTTGGTCGACCTGTGTGATAACAATCGAAGGCTGTTGACCGTTGAATATGATTTGAATTCTCATTCTGTTGGTGGCTACCAGACACGACCGTTGTCTTAATTTTCCTATAACGGTTTTTGCCACAACTGAAAAAAAAAATTATCGAAGTTTTACCTGAAAAAAGTATCGATACAAATCCTGTGTTTTAAATCCATATCGAATACCTGAATTTGCCAAGAAAATATCCTATAAATATCCTACGAAGACTTCCCGACCAGATAGCCTTTTCCATGCCATTGACCGAGACCGGGGGCCCACCTAACTGAACCACCATATCCAGTGCCCGAGATTGCCAAGCGTCGTGTCCTTTCAAGTTAGTATCTCCTTAGAATCACCTCACCTAAAACAGAACGGAATTAATTCAGTTCCCTTTCAATTTTAATCAGAAACTTATATTTTTGTGTAATTTATTTCACCGTACGATAATTTGGGGGTTAGTTTATAAGAACCGCCATTTAGTTTAGTATTTTAGTGATTTTTATATGTAAGGGTTGTATAAAAATATCGCCGAAGTTGATATTTGATAAAATAGCTATCTTTAACAAATAAATATAATCATAGATAATCGTTTGCTTTAAGAATTTAGTATTTGCCGTTTACAGATAGATGGCGCCGTTATTTATTTGATATTTAATTTATTATATGACGTTTCCATAACCTCATTAGTTTTAAAAATGCCAGGAGAGTTTGAAGACGTGTTTTTGTCTTGTGTGAGATTGTCTTATATAGTATTTTCTGATTCCATTTTACGTACCTTTGTGATCATTAGAGTCTCAATTGATAAGGAAACATAGCATTTGGGTAAATAAATAAAGACTTAAGCTTGTTTTGGTTTGAAACGTTGTTTTTTATTTGTACAGTAAGTGTTTACATCGATTTTCGATAGTTACTTATATCAAAATTTAATAAACCGAGAAAGGGCTTTGAGGGTGCGCCTGTTAGGTGAGAAAACTGCCTATTCGTTAATAAGCGTCCGGAGTACGATTCTGACAGACGAGGTAGGAAGTCACTTTCCACAGTTTTCTTGCACTTACTGAGAGAGGTCGCTGGGTGTATTGAAACTAATTTATTTAATTGGATTTTTATTTAAAAAAAAAAAGAAAGAAAAACAAAATCGTAAACGGACAAGCCAAATAAATTAAAGTAAATTGAACATAATAATAACATTGTATTGAATGTTAAAAAAATCCCGGGCATTGTGTTCTGAAAAACAGAGCAATATATATAGCGGTTTATGAAGATTAATCTCTCTCTCTCCTACATATATCCGACATTTTAACCCCATATTATATAAAACATATCTGACCAGCATATTTCGATATATGATATTAAAAAATAAATTAAAAAATATATATAATAATATTTACATATATAACCGAATAATCCTACATTTTACAAACAGAATCTTTATAACACATAAAATTTTATATAAGAAACCGATTTTGTCGTTAAACTGAAATGTTGTTCATTATACATTTTTCTTTTATTATTTATATGAAGACAAAAAAAAGAAGAAGAGCAAATATTTACATTTCGTCAAGAATTATTGCAAAACAATTTTATTGAAGATTATTTCTTCTCTTCGCACGACTGTTGTATTTGTGTCCCTAAGCGTCCCTTATATTTCGATGGCATGTTCCAAGTCACTCTACAAACATTAAATAAAAATGAATAGTGTTATTTCCAAAAAATGGGAGGGAGCAGGAAAGATCAGTAAATATATAATATAAACGCTATGCTTAACCGGGACACTTATTCAATTTCTGGGATCAAAACTTGTAATTGATATATCATCTCCGGAAGATAAAGAGCAAATTAATTTCTGGCTAAATCTGAAAGTGCATCGCCAATTGTATTGGTTTTGGTGCCTGCTAAAACGTGCATTGTATCCAATTATATCAATGCCCTACTTGAACTTGAGTGTAGATGTGCTAAAGTAATTGTTACTGTTTTTACATGTCAGTACAGATTCAAAAAGCAATTACATTGAATCGGATTCTCTAGTAAGAATGAATGTCGTCTGTTTTTAGAGGGTGACGAGACAATTGATGATATTTTATGTCCTTGTCCTGTCATCACTACAAATAGGTATGTAATTTTTGGAAAGGTCGACTCTTCCATAGTGACATGAAAATGATCCCATTTAACAAGATTTTGAGCTGAAATACCTTAAGGATTTGAAATTTGTTGGATATATTTTAAAATAACAACTGCCCTATAGGAGCTCTAGCGGCCGTAGATGGAATGATTATGCAAGTACATACATCGCACCTAAATCTCAAATCCTATAAAATATATTTGCTTATTAATTTAGTTTGCTATTCATTATAAAGCTGTAAAGAAACATTTTTATCACTTACGATGAAAATTGATATCATAGAGCTAAACAAATAATGTTTGTGCAAAAAATTGTGGTCTACTTGTATCCCTAGAGACAATATCATGGACAGCATATCGCTATAATAATACGTTTAACGTTGTTTGATGCTCGCATGAGGAATTGCTTCTGATGTAAGGGTTTTACGGCTTTATAAAAATAAGACGAACTTATGATACCTCTTATACTTCAAGGTTGGTTCGTGTGTGTGGTCTGCTGGGAGAACAACAGAGCTCGCTGTCAATCCTTATTTGTATCTCTTAGAATTTTGATTTGTTTTATTTCTGTATGAGGGACGAAGCATAGCATATGCTTGATTGGCCATTCGTTCTTATAAGATTTGCAGTTTTAGCACTATTAATCTTCCTCATTGTAAATATTGTTTATATTAAATGGCTTCTCCGTTGTATAATAACCTTTTTGGTATGATAGATGTTTCGAATTTAAATATAGTTTACCGTGAACTGTGAAGCTGCATTCTGTATTGTTGAACTAAGAGCATACTTTGATTTATAGAATTAGTTACAAAATTCGAGTTGATTTTTTTCGCAGTGAACGTATGAAAATATATTTTTTTTTTTGTTATGCATGAATTTTGCCAAATGTCAAATTTCTCACCAATAATAAGTACGTTCACAGTTCAGCCTTCACACACTTATACTTCTAATTCTTTAAGCTAAATCTAAACCTCTGAGCATGACTTCCTTCGAATTTTGCGTGTTGATTTTAAATTTGGAAATTGTACTCAAGCGAGTAGGCAATGAGTAAATGTATGATCACTTTAAATAGAAATTCATTTAATATTACTATCGGCATAGTAACGATGGGCGTCTTCTTGACTATCGAGAGCGCTTCTGAGAACGTTTGCTTTGATTCAATAATCAGATCATTCAGATACAGAGGAATAAAAAGTTAGGATTCCTATTTAAGATAAGTTAGCGAACATTGCGTAAACGGCCGACAAGTTTTAAATTGACCAGGAATTGTAATTTGTTAGATTTTGTTTTGTAAATTTATAATTTGTAATGCGATAAGCTCATATGGCGTTTGGTTTGAAAATATCTCTCTCCAATATGTCTTAATTCCTTAGCAGTTCCTCTACTTGTCTCTTCCAGCTTACTTCGGGTATCCCTTTGCCTTTTTCCATATTCGCACTTCTATGATATCATTAATCGTACGACCTTCACCGCTTCTTAATACATGACCAAACCACTTGATTCCGGGCAATTACTTTCTTTAACAACTTCGGTTCCACACACAGAGCATAATACATATATCCTGATTAGTCCTTCCCGATATGTTATTCTTTTATTTTTCTCCATATATTCTCCTAAATATCTTTATTTCTCACCCTTTCCATCGCTTGCCTTACTTTCTTTGTTAATGCTCATGTTTCATTTGCATATGGTACCACTGGTTTAGTAGTTGTTTTGTACATCGAATTTTAGTTGACTAAGATATTGTAAGTACCCCCGCACCTGAAAATCCTGTAGTAATCCTATATTTTATTATATCTTCAGTTCCCCCAGTCTCACTTATTACATACAATAAAAAAAACTGTTTAGTTTTTCTATCTCCATCCCCTTTAATTCTTGATTTTCTTCCAAATTTAATTTGAGGCGTTTACTGTCAGTTTATAATATAAACCAGATAAACCACTCTGGCAGTAAACGCCTTATTTATGCTTATACCCTCTTTCTTAAGGGCTGTTCGAACATATAGTTCGCGAACGGTTCGTGATCACGTGAACCAATCAGGAGTTCTCGTGAACTGGAATGCGTTGTCTAATTGGTTCACATGAGCGTGAACCGTTCGCAAACTGCATGTTCGAACAAACCTTTAGTTTGCTTCTAATACTACAATTCGGTCTTCTTATAATTACTGACCAAGCCTATGGCTGCTGCTTCGTTTTCAGATCGTTTTAAAACTTGAACAAGCTCCTTCTGTCCATGTGCAAGAATTACCACATCATCCGCGAATGCAATCATTTGATGGCTTCTACTTTTTTCTAAAAAGTCAGCATATCGTCGATCAAGCTGAAAAAAAAGTGGTTTGAATGTTGTATTATTATACAATTTAAATTTAAATGCAAAAATGAAATTTGATGTTATATGAGTGCAGCCACGGGAGTATAAATGGAGTTTAATGATGTAAATGACAAATTTGTACGTTTGAATGCATTCTTTCGCCGTTCAAAAAATATTGTTTTTTTTTTGACCAATCAGAGGCGTATTCATAAAAATCCATGCACACGTATTGTTTGACTACAAGCATTTTTTTCAGTTCGATCTGACAGTCCCTAGTTTGAATTTGGCTTTTTTTTCCTATTGATTCTAAAACCAAGTTTCAAAACACGGTGAACAATGGGTCGCCCTGCCATAACCCTTTTGTAACTTCTAAACTGTCTGTTAGCTCCAGTTCGACTCTTACCGCATATTTCCTATTAGGGTTAATTTTACCAATCTGCATAACTGTTGCTAATATTAAACTGCTATTTCGAATATTTCTTTTCTTTTAATCGAATCGTAAGCCTCCTTAAAATCTGTAAATATGGGATACATTAATATTCTATGTTTTTTACTTGTTTTTTGTACTTGCCTCATAATGTGGATCTAACCTAAAACTGATCGGTCTGCCTCAAACCCGCCTAATAATTACCGCCCAGTCACCATATCTTTTATCAGTACAGTTAGTACATATTTTGTATACCACACACAGCAATGATATTCCTCTATAAGTGTAACTGTTTCATCAATCTGTTTTCTTTAGTACCGATTCAATTTTTCTATATAATATGGGTTTCAAACAAGATCGTGGTAACTGGAATTCACTTAGAGGTAATATATCGTATCAAACAGTTAATTTTGACAAATTAACTTGTAAATAGTTATTTAGCTTTAAAATACTGACTCTTTTAGACTAGTGTCTTTTTTTCAATGTAATATGGACATTTCAAATAGGTACCTATAATTTTCTGAATTTTAATTAATGTAATTTTTTTCCTTTCATGAGTATAAATTAGTTTAATTTTCATAACTAGATGGCACAAGACATTTATATATTGAGTTATTTCAATTTTAATTTTTATCATTTTATCAAATTTAGGATAATAATATTGTGTTTCTGGATGATAAACCTAATTTAATGAATTTTAAATTATTATTATACTATTTGTAACCATTCTCTGAGATTTAGATGTAATATATCGGTAAGAATTTTGGCTACTGAAAATAAATATTGCTAATGAGATTATATACAAGTGCGCTCCTGTAAAATATCTTTACCATATTTTAAGATCTCAGCACATACGTCATTTCTCCACGCTTTTTGTTATTTTTCAAGTGTAGCATGATGTCTTTAATTTTGTTATCTTCTAATTGCTCGTTATTTGCAATTTTTCAGGTCTCAACCAACCCATTGTTTTTACGGTTTTCTTCCTCATTCAGTATTTCATGAAAGTAGCATATCCTATCCATCTACATCTTTTCTCTTCCAATGTAATTCTTTCATCCTTACGTAAATCTAATGTATATCTAACCATTTTTTCTTCCGCAAGTTTGCACTTAGAATTTCTGAATAATTGGTTTGTCTAAAAACTGTGGTATCTTTAACTCTACTTATTTGCCATTTTTCAAAGCGAATTTAACTAATTTCACTCCATTACTTTTTGCATGGAGACTTAAAGAAATGTATATAGCACACGAAATAATTTAATTGACACTTGCTAATATAAAACCGTAGTGTAAAACAATTAAATTCGTAAACACATAAATGAAGTTTGAATTTTGAAAACGCCCTTCTAACTTGTGGAATTTATAATACGATTATATAAGCATTTCAACTGATTGTTAAGAGGAAATGAGATTAGAGCTTTGCACACAAACTACATCTCAATGTTTCATGTTCGCCTACTGAAGTTATGATCTGAAAAAAAAAATGGAAATAAACAAATGTAAGCTTGTTTCCGTAAAATCCCAAAACTTATCTCTTCCTAAGCAATATAACATTTCTATTTTCAGATGCTGCGCTTTTATTGCAATAATTTTTTTCATTATGGGATATTAACAATGACAGACTGGTAAGGTGTGACATTAATGTCAGTGTTTGGGAATTTAGAACAAGAGTTCTATCAATATTTCTGATCACTTGCTAATTTAAACACGTAAAAGTAGATTAAAATCGAGGGTCAACAAAAACCAAGACCTCCAACTATCTGTTACTGTGGCATGGCACATGTATGCATTTACCAAACATATAAAGCAAAAATTAATTACATATATTGCATATATCAACAGCGCATTTACCACTAGTAAGATCTCTAAAAGTTCTTACGTTACTTTTTCGCCATAATTTATAATATTTTTACTTTTAACAAAACTATATTTTTACATCAACATCTATATTAACTATAAAATCGACTGAAAAATTCTTATACAGAGTGGGTATATTGGACGAATGCATCGATATATCCGTAAGGCCGGGTTTTTATAAATCCGGACGAAAATGCTGGTCGGACTGTAAGTTAGAAGTAGTATTAGTAGACTAGACAGCGTCGTCTATACTATGTTTTCAAAATGAATGTAATTTAAAGATAAGCGGTTAAGTCTAGATGTTATTAAAAGTTACAACCATAAAATAGTACAATAAACAAAAAAATAGTATTACAAAAAAAATGTCCACTACATAACAAAGAAATAAAACAAGCTTAGTATCTCCATCTTTTTTCAAATATACTAGGCATATTTAGCTAACGGTTAGTGTTGTTGCAGCTTCATCGGGCACTTTATGTAATAGTGAAAATGTTATTAAAAGTTATAGCTATAAAATGATCGTATACCATAAAATAATTTGAAACCAATAAACAAAAAATAACTTTAAAATAAGTTTTACACCCCTTTGAATACTAAATATTTAAAGCAGATTTTAACAGATCAAAGTTGGATCGAGTTCAGTTCCAAAGAACATTTTCATTTTCTTTACAGTGTATTTATTTTACTTAAATTTTGTTTAATAATGCTTTTATATGTAATTGTAATCCAAGTTCATTGTCATGTCAACTAAAAGATGGGCAAAAATTTGCTGGGAATTTTGTTTTATCAAAAAGTGATATCTATGCAAGGTTGCATGCTCAGTGTACACATATTATCGATGGTTAATTAAGTGCAGTAATGTAAGGTGAT
The DNA here is from genome assembly GCA_004143645.1 of Protaetia brevitarsis. Lineage (NCBI taxonomy): Eukaryota > Metazoa > Arthropoda > Insecta > Coleoptera > Scarabaeidae > Protaetia > Protaetia brevitarsis. The sequence continues at coordinate 883,847 of RXPK01000045.1, forward strand.
TCCATAATTTTGCAATAATTATTTATTTCAATTTATTTTAAACATTTCATAGTTCTATTTGGTCACATGAGTATTCTCATATTTCAAATATCCTATATTCCTTTCACAGCGGTGAAATTAACGGATGTTTCTGAGACAGTTTGCAGCCCTTGCGAAGACAATCGCTATCGATGTCTGTTAGAAAATTTCAATTCAAAAGGATTTACTAGCCAATTTCCGTGAGAGATGGACGTGTCTTGAGTTGGTTTATAAAATTTATACAATCCTATTTATTCCAAATTCCAATCTAAAAATGATGGTTAATTGTTAAACAAAGTTTATCACATTAATTTTACCCAGTTTTTACATATGTAATTGTTGGGTAAATTTTCAACAATGACGATATTTCCCGAGATATGTTCCTGTCCTGAGCCATTCTCCCCAATTAGAAGTATCAGAGTCCCCATTCGATGCCCTGACCAGAGTTGCTGCTCTGATGCCTGCCGATTTACTCTTTCCAAAGGTATTCTGCGTCCATTTTAACCTAAAAATGAACGTTTTATTTCAATTCTAATCTAAATTTTAATTAATAATTAAAAGAAATAATAATAATTATACTTATAATAAATTTATTTTTAATATGTTCGGTAGTTTACGAGCATTGGTGTAAAACCTTTATAAGGTGGCAGTACTAATTTTACTAGTTATGATGTATTTAGGGCACGAACCGAATACCAATATAACATTACCTGTTGTGCCATGCAATGATATAACTTCTATATCGGTGGTAGCTAGTGTTGTGATTTTAGTATCTTAATTATCCTATATGTTATTATCTTGATGCAAGTTTCCCAACTTTTTACAGTGTAGTTATTAGGACATATGTATTGGTGTACCTGAGGATGCAAGAAAAACTGTACAAAATCATTTTCACGCACCTATATAATATTTGCTTCGCTGATTCCTACTACGAGGAACTGAATTTGTACAAAACTAATTGTATTGCTAGCGTGCACTGCGTTTATAACAACATATTTTATTCGTTTCCATTGCCGTTGGCGAAAGAACATTATAATACATCAAAATTATTTGGATTATTATGCCTTCGTTTTAATGTCACTGTGTAAGGGGTATGCGTTGCCCTCTAGATGGCAACGTTGCTAATTGCATGGAAACTTCAAGTCTCGGTAATTACATCAAACTTCGTGCTTTGTTTTAAGACCACGGTATGTATATTTTTATTGGACTTCTAAAGTAATTAGGCTGTTCCTTTTGGCCATTATGTCGTCTGAGAACTAGCGATAATTAGTATATTTTAGCAATTCTCGGTGTAATAGTGCTCGTCGTCGCTTGATAGCACAACATTGAGACCACTTTCGTCTAATTACGTTTTCTAAAATTTCCGTGCACTCTAATTACGTTCGATAATTTGAAGATGCCATTACCGACAAGATACTCTTGAAATTAATTGAAACATTTTCATTGGAATAAATCATTTTCCTTAATATTGTTCGTAATGGCGAATCGCAATTAAATCCCAACTTTCACGATGTCAGTTTTTGTTATAGTTTGCTATTAGGAAACTATGACAAAAACTGTTTACACGTAGATAATCTGAACTTCATTGCACCAACGCTATCTTATTTTACCGTCCATTATATACAATAGCCATGATGGTGTAAAGTATATAAATATTGTGATAGATTCATATTTATAAAATTTATTTATTATTTAAGATTCCTTGAAAAAATTCAAAACAAACAACGAAAATTAAGACAAAATTATTTATAATTCGTTATGGATAGAGATTGTGAATTCGTTTGTAAGCATTCAAACAAAGAAGCGAAAAATTACAATAAAAATACCTCTTAAATTGTCAGGGTGACATTGAAAAATGTCGCATATGAAATAAATTCGAACGCAAGTCAAAATCAAGTTGAATCAAATAATAAACAGATAAATAAAAGAACGTGCAAAATGTAACAACATGTTCTAAGAACGAATATAAAGAAGCTTCTTGAAGTTAATTAGATTCAGAGAAAAACAAAATTTGAGGTTTGAAACTTGGACAAAACTGTAAAATGGCCAAGCTTACGCCGCACAGTGGGGCCAAACGGCCGAAAAGCGGACAAAAATCCATATCTTGAAAACGATTAGATTCAATGTGAAAAAATACGTTAGCAATGACACTAAATTTCAAAACCGAATTTGTTTAATATATACTTTATTAACAATGTTACCCACAAGTAGTTTGTTCTTTATCAGCGGGCAATGAAATATATAGTATAGGATTTTAATGACTTTTCTTTTGGACGTTTCAATGATACATATATTATTTTCTTCAGAATGTAATGTAAATTTGAAAACTGTAAGTAAACATTAAAGAAAATCACAAATACATATTGTGTTCATGATGTATTGTTTGTATATCTGAAGATAAAGAGATTATACTACAAATATCTTCAATACTAATCATTAAAATCTTAAATTTACTACTGGAAATTTTTTTTTCAGATTTAACATTGTAACAAATTAATAAAAACAGAATTTTAACAAAATTACACCAATAACCAATAGCATCAAATATATACGTAAATTATAATTCATATGAATCAATTCGGATTAAAAAGGTGTTTTAATATCACTAGTAGATAGAAAAATTCACCAAGTTCAGAGTCAGAGCAATAATAATAAAGCAAACGCAATGTATTTTAAAACTATATCATTACTCAAAAGATTTAATGACAAACTTTTCAAAAACGGATTATATAAATATTATAATAGTACAAATAAAAGTTAAAACGAGTACAAACTATTTATAGTTGAAGAAATACCCTTAAGAATGTACTAAAGTAGTACTATTTCTGTCACTAAATATAAAAAATATTTATACAATATGAATAAAATAAAATAAAAAATTCAAAAACTTTGTCACAATATTAACTCCTGAGCTTCTACACTGATAGGAAGGTCTTTCTTTTTAGGTTCAGATCTCATGGATGTTATGTGGGGATCTGGTAAAATTTAGTCGGTAGTATCAGTAGTCCTTATTTCTACTTTCCTCGGCTTCCTCTGAAAGTAACCCAATCGGCAGTGTTGCTGATGTTACAATTTCGGTTTCATGAACCAAAATCTTATGCACCGTTGAAGACATGTTATACCATGGATACAACTGTATTGCCAACTTAGCCGTTTCCGTTGCATATAATTGAAATTTGTCTGTGTCTTACATATGGGGAGGACTTATCAAAAACAACAAAAAAAGAAAATGCAATAGAACGAACAACCCAGCATATTTTTACGCAAATACGTAACCGCAAATGAAACATCTGTTGCGGTTACGAGTGCGTACATCTTTAAAAAATGCATATATACCTACATACGTCCGTCAATGTGTAGTATATAGTTTTTATAAATATGTTAGGTAAGACTTTCGTAAGAGGACCGCTGATTTGGTGATTTATATGCATATTAACGGAAACAGCATGTGTTCCTGAGTGTAAAATAGCTATTCATTTTTTGAGCAAATGGAAAGAAAGTATTAAAAACGGTTTTCGAAAAGTGCTATTTCGAGGTTATGTGCGAGACGTTATTGACGGATTTAACATATGGTAGTACTGATATGGAAGGAAAAGTTACTAAAAGTGCCCAAATTTTAGATAAAACAGGCGCCAAATACAAACTTATTTGTTAAGTTAATGGGAATCAATTGTAAATTAAAGTAATAACTAAGCAGCGGTTCGATACAATATCCTGAAATTTGTTTGTTTTAAAGTATTTGTTTATTTTTAACACTACAATTGTAAGAATTATTACAAGCTGTCACATTTCTCATTATCGGTTTCTTATAATTGGTTGGTGTATCGGATAGAAATAAACTCATATTTCATATAGATGATTCGTAGGAAGTTTACATATAAACTGTATTGTATAGTTGAAGTTATAATTATAACAGAATTATTTCATATAAAAGCAATTTGTTTGATTACATCGTAAGTAAAGCATTAATAAAAAGATGAATGACTTGTTTAAATAAATTAATTTGTCAATGTAATAAGGTGTGCAGTTCTTTCTCCTTTCTTAGTGCCTCTAAAACAATAATATATGCAAAATAACTAAGTATCCCATATTTTAATTTAATATATACACTAATTTTGCTTTCTTTCACATTTAAAACCGAATTATAAAAAAACGATATAGAAACAACAAACTGCTTTATTCAATTTTATTAAATAAAAACTTTAAAATCACATTAATGTAATTAATTTGTTTGATTTTAAACATTTAATTTTAATTACACTATACATATCATAAAATGTCTTTGTTATTGGTCACATTACCTATATTTATTTTTATGTATTTTAAGATCCCATGATATAACTGGTGTTACATTATCCTAAAAATACTCCGAATCGTTTTCTAGAAGCCTAAGTATCCAGTGATTTTTGTCGTGACTCTGACGATCACAGTTTCGCTTCCTTCAGCAAAACCTCCACTTGAATATCGCAATAACAATCACCATACAACTTCCATTCCAATTCAATTTTCCCGTAAAAGGAGGGTTCCTTTCCTTGCAATAATGTGTGTACATCGAAACTTGAGTAGACACTGAAATGGGATCATTAGATCAAATATGGACTATCTTTTGTGTACACTTACCCAAGTAGTGCCATCGATGCATTACATTATGCTTTTCTCCATCAACATTTCCTGGACAGATATTGTAATAGTCAGAATTAGGTCTTCACGTTAAAAAAAACAGAAACCTATTTCATTTATTTTTTTATTTCGACGGCACTAACTGGCAAAACATCTCTACAAATAGGTCTACGCACCATAAAGAAGAGGAGGATTTAGAGAAAAATAAATTGCAATGGCTAAACTGACAACTTCAGTCACAATTCAATCCAGTTCGTTTGAACTTTGCGCCTGTTTTGTCTAAATTTTAGTAACTTTTCTTTCCACGCCATTAACCACACGTTATATCTGTCAAAAACGCTTCGCACATAACCTCGAAATAGCACTTTTCGAACACTGTTTTTAGACTTTCTTTTCATTTGCTCAAAAAATGAATAGTCATTTTACACTCAGGAACACATGCTATTTCCGTTAGTATGCATAGAAATCGCCAAATCAGTGGTCCTCTTACGGAAGTATAGCCATATGTTAAAGTGTATATTAGTATTATACTTTTTTAACTTACTTTCAAAAAGAAAAATCTTAACTTCTTGTATTTTACTATGAAGACATTTAGAATTGAATTTGCAATCTTCTTTTGTTTATGGTATTTAGCAATTTAGTCATTTATTTGGAGGTGAGGGATATTCGCGAGTGTAGATTATATACATATTGCATATATTTACAAAAACTAGAATATTTACGGGTTATAGAAGGGTGCAACTTGTACTTGCGTGGGAGTTTTGTGCGCAAAAGATACTATAAAAATTATTAATGGATAAGTTATTCTGAAAGAATTACAAAAATTAATAAGAGCCGTATGTTGTTAATATGTTCTCACTTTATCTTGTTGATACGTGTTATTTGTAATAATAATTATACAAATCATAATAGGTATAAAGCAGTTTTTTCTTTTAAAACAAGCTTAATCACTTAGAAAATTTTGTACACCATTATCTGCTGATAATTACTAAATACGCAAGTATATGCAGATGATATTTTCAGGTTGTTTGCACTAATGCTTCCTGACTCAAACCCAATAGATGCCGATTTAAAGCATGATAAAGTTTTTTTTTAATGCCAAATTGAGGTGGTATTTATTATGTAAATTGTCTGATTAACTTACCAGGTGCTTTGCTCTAGTATTTACGTTATCGTAGCTAACTTATATTAATTGTTACACAACTAGAAATCAGTATATTTCTTAGAAATAGATGATTTTTGCAGCGTGGAATTTTGTCCGCCGCTGCCTTACTGTGCGCCGCTTGCATTTATCCGACCTCATGATTTCGACGCTCCGTTATTGATAACGGAATCTGATTGCTTGCCAGGTTTTTAGATCCGGAGCAACGGATAGATAGCGACGTTTTGAGAAACAAATGAAAGAGAAAGCCGCCTACAGCTGGTTTCATTCGGAAGCTCAAAGTTTGAGGGGATTGGGAAATATCCTGTCAGGATTGTTTCCTACCACAAGGACACGTAAATAAAGGTGCAACTCGTCACCTACGCTGTTTGAAATACATATAATCAAAAAGTCGTAATTAAACTAAGACAACTCTCCTATTTACCGACTGTCAATTGCAAAATTAAAAGAGGAATATGCGAAGTGGCGATTAAATAAACACAACTCCTGAGAATATTTATCTCAGGATACCATACAGGAACACTCGAATCTGCAAATCTGTCCAAGCAATAGATGCGACACTAACAAAAGGTTACAATAGGAAAAAAAATAATTAAAATCGTCATTTAAGTCCAGCAAAGATGAAACCTCAAACTCAAAAACCAAAAATTTGCTTTGTGGAACCAATGTGAACTTTGCGAATATTTAGAGGCAATTTTCATACGAAAAGAAAACCGTGGGTGAAATGGTGAAGCCTATTTACACCAGCAGAAAGAATAAAAACCATATACTTTCCACCCTACAGCTGTAATCGAATGTATTAAGCATTCTAGATTTTGTTCTGGTATTTAGAGAATTATAGGGTTTACTCAGAAATAAAGCGCAAGCCCCACATTATCGTAAAAACGTAATAAATATGATGAGACCGTTTTCAAATCATACGCTTTAATAAGTAACTTATTGCAAAATTTATGCCAAATGTAATTTTTATTGAACTATAACATATGTATATTTCGATAACGGTTAATGCTTCTAATAGATAAACGAAAAATAATACGGCAGTGTAATGAAAAAAGGGTCGGAATATCCAAAATAAAAGATTAGAAATCCAAGGTAAAAAGGAAGACAAAGAATGGGAAATAGAAAGTGTAAAAAAGGAACTGTGAAAAATATTCCAGCAAATTTAAAAGGCTTTACACACATGAAATGCAACAATTTAAGATTATACTCAAAGAGGCTTTATTGTTACGCAGCAATACCAAAAGTCGTACTTCCGTTCTTTAAGTACTAATTAAACAAGTCTACATCAGCATAGTTGTTCATCTACCAGAGTTCAAGGAAATAAATTGCTCTTACTTATTAACACGTTTATTAAATGATAAATCTTGGCAAATGCGTAAAAAAAAACGTAGATGGGGTTATGCGTTAGACACGTATATATATTTGAGAGAAGATTTTACGCTCAAATAATTTTCACCCGACTTATTAAATTCATTTGCTCTCATAACGTTGAGCCGCGTTTATGATGACAGAACATGGCCGTAAACTTAAAAGCACTGGCCTTTTTATTTATATGTGTGTATACGACAGGGGAAATTCTCTTGTTTATGGTACTCATATAGCTATATAATAATTTATTTTAATTACATTGCCCTCGGGAAATACAGATGGGTACTTATACATACTGTAAGAAAGCAAGGATAATTTACATTCCATGTTATGGAAAAATACATCATATGTTATGTAATTCTTTACATAACCAGTCAATTTCGCACAATTCTTATACATGATTAGGTAAAAGTACACCCATTAAGAGACTCACCTTGAAAAGTGGGAATATTACAATGATGAAAAATTACATAACAAAAAATTTATGCCTCAGCTGTTTGGCAACTACAAAAATTACATTTTGCCTCCATTTATAAGCACATCAAGAATTATGTTAATAAATCGCTTCTAGGGTTCACATAACCAAAAAATGTCATAATAAAATAATACTCTTAATAAAATGCTTCCCAAAGAATTATTGTAGTATGAATTTGTAAAATTTCTTGCTTAACCATATAGCCATTTGATGGAATGCAAACGAAAAGTTTTTAATGTTATTTCATTTTATCAATGCGAAAAGTTTGCAATTTAATTTTTTGGGTTCCTTTTAACAGTAATACGCGATTTACTTCGCGCGTCGTATGCATACTATACCAGGTGTCCCAATCACTAGGTTCCTGCCATAACTTTTTTATTTAAAATATTTTTAATGTATTATTATCAAGGGATGACAAAAAAATAACTTTTGTTCACATGAGCGTAGTATGTTTAGTGAGAGTACAGTTACAAGCGTGCATGCGGAATAGATTGCGATACAATATCATCGCAGTACCTACTATTTGGACTTTTGTAGGGTATTTCAATAGTACTACTACTATCATTTTATATACATATATTTCAAAGATTTGTTTTTAATTTACTATGGTTTTCCTTTACAGCTTTCCATAGTTTATCGTTCACATTAACTCTCATTTGTTTATATTTATTAGTTTAATAAGTTATTGAACGTGTTGGAGTACTATTCCTTGAAATAATGATATAACTTGTCGTTACTTACATATACATATTTTGAAGTCAAGATTTGTGCCGTTTTAGTTTCGCTTTTTTGGATTAGTTTTTAGTGTAGTTTTATGTTTCTTTCCAGCTTTGTAAAGAGCTTATCATTAATTTTAGATTATTTAAAGCTTTCATTTTCTACGTTGTTTTTTTTGAGGATAATAAATCTATTAAAGTGCTTAGAATGTGCGATATTTATCGGAATAGAGTGACGGTATGTTTGTAAAAGTGATAATAAAAGAGGTACATTTGCACTATTGTATAAAGGTTTAAGTTTTTGAAGCAAGTAACCCATAGAGCAACATATAAAAAGAAAGATGCATATTCAAAATCTAGCGTTCGAATGTTCCACTCAATAAAATAAATAACCCAGAATTACGTTTGTGTCTTACAAATACACAAAAAGAGAAATTTCACATTATTCAACAATTAGAAAATATTTATACCAGTTTTCAGAAACAATTGATAAAATAAAATCGAAATTAGATAAAAATTACATCTGGATTAGCGCCGATGAAACAATTGACATTACGGGATGTGTTGTTGATTTAGTAGTGGGTGCATTGCATTCTTAAAACTTCCCTATATCATTTTTGATAGCCACAAAATTTAGAGCCGCTGTAAATGTCGAAGAAATATTTAATATTATTACTAAGAGTTTAGCAGATTAAAGTATTGTCGACCCTACAAAAGTTTTGCTCTTTATATCTGGTTCAGCTAGTGTTATGTTAAAAATCGGAAAATTGCTAAGAAATGTATTACAAGCGTGCACTTAACATGTGTCATTCATGGTATACACAGAATTGCTGAATTAATTCGGATAGACTCTCCTGAAGTCAATTCATTAATTAGTTTATTTAAAAAAAACTGTTGAAAGGATCATTGCGAGTAGCGTTATATAAAGAACTATGCTCAGATATTCCTTTACCAGCAGAGCCTATTGCTACGCGTTGGAGTACATGATTAGAAGCTGGTATCTTTTAGGATAAGTATTTTCCTCTTTTAAAAACTTTTATTATTAGCTTGAAATATGATGCAGTAAAGATTAAGCAATGTAAAGAATTGACTGTAAGAGAAGATTTGCCGGATAAATTGAAGTTTATTAGCAGATATTTTGAGAAAATACCAGCAACTATTCTATACTTACAAAAACGGAATTCAAAATTAAATGAATCGCTTGAAAAATTACAGACACTTTGATAATTTAAAAGTGATAGAAGATCCTATTGGCCAGAAAATACGTTACACTTAACTTAACTTAATTCCGTTATGGAACGTAATCCAGACTTTATTACTTTAAAAGCTCTTTTAAAAAGACACAGTTAACCACGAAAATGAATACTATTTGAAATGCAGAGACATTATTTCGAACTTCTGCTATTCGTCTGCAACAAGCTGTGAGATTGAAACATTTTTCTCCAAGTTCAAATATACTTTCATTGCACAAAGAAGGCAATTTACGACCGACAATTTAGAAAATACATTATAATTAATGGAGTCATTAAGCCAAGAAGGAGGTGGAGAGGGGCTTGCATCCAAGGACGACTCCTGCCAACTCACAGGGTAACCGGAGGCATAGAAAAGATGTTAAGGTACCGTTTCTTGCCCTACTTAAAAAAAATGTATCTGACCGGTTAGTAAACTTCTAAAGAAACGCGACGTCATAACCGTTTTCAAACCGACTGGTCAAATAAAGCACCTTCTACGCTCCGTTAAAGACCTCAAGGATCCTCTGTCATCTACGGGGGTACATCAGATACCATGTTCGTATGGATCTGTCTTCATAGGAACGACAAAACGAAGCATCAACACCAGGATTAAGGAGAACGAGCGTAATTGTCGCCTGGGATAGGCTGAGAAGTCGACCATCGCAGAATACGCCCTATAAAACGCCGAATATCCAATTTGATAGCACAAAAGTACTGTCCGCCACCTCGTACTAGCACACAGTGGCGGTTTCTGTATAAGAGCACATGAGCACATGAACCCCCTAAACAAATCGTCGATTACAAACTAATAAAATCTATTACTCGATCTTAATATATTCGTGAAATATAACGCAGCGAAATGAATAAACGACGCAACGTTCTTTCTATACATATGTAGGTACATCGCGAGCAAGCGACCGACGTCGGAGCACGTGCGCCAAGTAGGCGGGACTACGTTGATTTTATCCAATGCCTAGCCGCATAAAGGACGTAGCGGAGGTGGGGAGGGATACGCAGATTCCATATGAAAGGTGCACAAGTTGAGTGTGCTCCTGTGCTCGCTTCGTGCGTTCTCGGTCACGTTAACAAATCGATCGACATCAACGTTCAGATAACGTGTTTTACGGATAAACTATATGATATATTGTTACGTTTTTCGGTTCTTAAAACGTTGTCGGGATTTTAGAAAAACACACAGGCGATATATTTAAATTCACTTATTCTATTAACACTATTACGGTAATTAAAATCTATTAAAAATGCTTATTAACTATATCACTTAACCACTAATGTCTTTATTTATGTAAACGATATTTATATTACATGTACTAATTCAATCGCGACCGCACTATCGAACTCGTATCGATTGACTGCCTCCTGGCCAACCCGACGCGTTATTTATAGCTGGCGCGAACTTCCAATTGTTCGGGGCCTTCTAGAACGTCCTCGAAGATTCTGGAGAATATTCTCGAATCTTCGACCCGGTGCTGCCCTCTGTTATTGTCGTAGGTAGTTCTTCTTCCGCTATGCTAGCGCCATCTAGGACGCCTATCGGAACCGCCAGTTGAAAAGTTGGCGCTCGTTACACTGCTCCCTCCTTAGATCTGTTCCGTCCCGGAACAGGAACTATCACATCCATGAAGATACGAACAGTTCTCTCCATTCCTACACGACGAGGTCCGGAAGAAATAGCACGCTACCGTCCGTCGCCTCCCTTCTGCTGACCGCGGGTTGTAGCTGCATACTAGGAACTCTATTCCAGTATATCGGAAAATTTCTTCGAGCATGTTCTTTACGACCCTCCAGTCCAAGCCATCCAATCCACAGCCTATTTTTGGCACCCTGATCTTATTGATCTCCAGCTCCAACAGCTGCTCTCTTAAACTTATCAGGCTGTCCCACATCGTCCGGTAGGTTGGCTTGCCAACTGAGGCTTCTTTGGTCACCAAGTAGAATAAAGGCCATTTCTTTCTTGGCAAGTGGAGAGCCTTGCCCACCTCAGGGTTCTGGCTTCGGAGATCTTGGACACCACCAAATTTCTTCTTGAAGACGGTAGCTATCCCCTTGTCCATTCTTAAATCTTGGGCAACACAATGTGCTAACGCGCACCCTTCAGGAGCCAAAAACAAATCCTCCTGAATCTCCGTTGTTACACCATGACGCACTTTGCGGCCATTCCCATACTTGTCCATGAACTCCTCATAGCTGAGTTCTTCTTCGGGGAGTCTACAAACTCGGACCATCTGCTCGTCCTCTTGATTGTCTCCAAGATAAGGAGCTAGGCGATTAAAATGCACCACTCTTGCTTTACCATTGGGTTTCTTTCTGATGCGATAGATGACGTCATTAATTCGCTTTATTACTTCGTAAGGCCCGTCCCACGATCGTTGCAGCTTAGGTGAGAAGCCTCGACGTCGGTGAGGATTGAACAGCCAGACCAGGTCTCCAGGCTGATATCCGCCTTCATTCGCTCTGATGTCGTAGTGTTCCTTCATGCGGTCGCTTGCTTCATGGATATTCGCCCTCACCCGATCGTGAATATCATCCATTCGCCTCCGCAAGTTCGAAACATAGTCATCTCCAACTACTTCTTCATTCGGTTTAAAGCCGAACTTAAGATCGCATGGTAAGCGCAGTTCTCGTCCAAAAAGCACACTAGATGGACTTTGGCCAGTGGTTTCGTGGACCGATGCTCTATACGCCAGCAAGAATAGATGTAGCTGCTGGTCCCAATCTCGCTGGTGGTCTGCGACAACTTTTGATAGATACTGATAACTGTCCTGTTCATGCGCTCCACCATGCCATCTGATTGCGGGTGCAAGGCAGTTTGTTGGGTCTTGCGAATACCCAATATTTTGCACACCTCTTGAAACACTGCTGATTCAAAATTCCGTCCCTGGTCGGAGTGAAGTTTCAAGCGGCACACCAAACCGACTGAAAAAGTTCTTTAATAAAGTCTCAGCCACTGTAACAGCTTCCTGATTTGGTAATGCGTAAGCTTCCACCCATTTGCTGAAGTAGTCTACTGCAACCAAGATGTATTTATTTCCAATTCCGTCGCGGGAAATGGTCCGGCAACATCAATCGCAATCCTTTCAAAAGGACTGCCAACGTTGTATTGCTTCATAGGGGCCCTCTTCCTTTGGGAAGGTCCATTGGCAGCGGCGCAAGTTGTACATCTCCGGCACCAGTCTTTCACGTCATTCTTGCAATTAACCCAATAGAATCGCTCTCTGACCTTCTCTATAGTCTTCCGGACTCCAAGATGCCCTCCCGATGTTCCATCATGAAGAAGTTTTAAAACTTCGGGAATTCTTGCTTTCGGAACCACAATCTGAAGTCTGCTATTGGTCCCAGCTTCGTCTTCTAACACTCGTCTGAGAAGACCATTTTCCATTACCAAAGAGCCCCACTGAGCCCAATACGATTTTAGCTCTCGCGAATATGGTGCTACCGTTTCCCAGTTAGGCCGCGCTTCTTGCATCTTCCACTCCATCACACGCTTCAAAACTTCGTCAGACTCCTGGTCAGCTCGGATTTGGTCTTCAGTCCATCTATCATCTATGACAGTAGTCCTTAAGCAGGTTGCTTCATTTTTCTCTTCGGCACGACAGCAGTGCGTACAATCCTTGGAACAGGGTCTCCTCGATAGTGCGTCAGCGTTTCGATGACTGGTTCCAGGCCGATGTTCCGAATCAAAGTCATACTCTTCAAGACGCTCTATCCATCTGGCAACCTGCCCTTCCGGATTCTTGAAGCGTAGCAACCACATCAATGCCGCATGGTCGGTTCTTAACAAAACTTCCTGCCATAGAGATATTTATGAAAGTGCTCTATAGACTTAACTACGGCCAACAGCTCTCTCCTGGTCACACAATAGTTGCGTTCCGGTTTCGACAGCACTTTGCTGAAGTAACCGAGCACTTTTTCGTGGCCATCCTTGAACTTGGACAACACGCCTCCGATGCCCACGTTGCTGGCATCAGTATCCAAAATGAATTTTCCTTCAGCCTGTGGAATAGCACAAGATGGGCGCAGTGGTCAGCATCTGTTTCAATTCTTCAAAGGCATCCTGGCAGCTCTTCTCCCAGACGTAGTCTCTGCCCTCTTCAGTTAGTCTCGTGAGAGGCTTGGCGATGTTAGCAAATCCAGGAACGAATCGTCGGTAATAAGTGCATAGCCCAAGAAACTTCTTATTTCATGCTTGTCCTTCGGAACCGGCCAAGACTTGACCGCTTCTATCTTCCCTGGGTCAACCGACACTCCATCCTCTGATACTACGTGGCCGAGGTAGTGCACTTGCTTCTGGAACAGGTTGCACTTTTTGGGGTTAAGCTTCAAATTCGCTCCTTTCAATCGCTGAAATACTTGGTCCAAGTTCTTCAAATGGTCCTCAAAAGATTTTCCTAAGACAATTATATCGTCGAGGTATACCAAGCAAGTTTCCCAGGATAGTCCTCTCGAGAATAGAATCGACGAAAAATTCCAAGAAGAAAAATCTAGAATGATTGAAGAATTGGACGGTCGCATTATAAGAGCTGGAAGAACAAATGCATTCTGGAACCATACCAAACACGGAAGAAACTGAAATTCTACCAATACGGGAAGCACTCAGATGGAACCAAGAAATTCAGTGCCCATCTGTACGGTTCAAAATAAATGTGACCTGCCTACATTCGACGGGAAGACTCCCTTGGAAGACTATTTGACGCTGCTGGATACCACAGCTACGGTATACGGCTGGACGGAAGCTACCAAAGCAGCCATGTTATCAGTAGCTCTGCGCGGCGATGCTTTGAAGGTACTCCAGGTTATTCCTTCGACGGAGCGACAAAATTACCAAACGCTACTTAATCAATTGGAGATGCGTTTCGGTAATAAACATCTGCAGCAAGTATATCGCTCGCAATTGAAAAATCGCTGTCAGAGGTCGAACGAGACTCTACAGGAGTATGAAGCTGACGTCGTTCGTCTAATTAAGAGTGCGTACCCAACGGTACCGGAAGATGTGTGCGAGAGTCTCGCTGTGGAAAAATTCCTGGATGGCCTGCTCGATAAGGATACTCAACAGGCAGTAAAGCTCGCTCGGCCGCAAACGTGAACCAGCTTTAGCTCAGCACTAGATTTTGAAGCCGTGAAGCAATCGGTCAAAGGACCTGCTCGCGTCCGTGTTCTAGGGAGTCACGAGGAAGAAGAGCCATTAGAAGGAATTATGGCGAAATTAAACGAAATGATGACGAAAAATATGACGGAATTGATGACGAAAAATATGACGGAATTGATGACGAAAATGGAATCCGTGCAAACTAGGCAACCAGGAAGACGATGCTGGAATTGTGGAAGGATGGGGCACGTACGTAGTCGATGTCCCGATCCACGAAAACCAAAGCCGACGGAAAACTAAAATGGGCCGACGGGAAGGGGCGATCGTCGACCTATGTAGCTGATGCCCCAGTAACACCAGTGATTGTTGCTTCAGTGGGATGTAGACCTAGCAGCCTCATCGTGTATGGGCATGTAAATGGGAAACCGAGAGATTTACTGCTAGATACTGGTGCAACAACGACAATTCTTCGGCCGGAAGCAGTGGGAAGGAAGAGCCGGATATATCCAACCAGGTGGACGCTACGTACGGCAACTGGGCAAACAGTCAACGTGTTGGGGGAGACGATGGCCCACTTCCGTATTGGTGATACTGCATTCCAGTATCGTGTAGTAGTTGCAATATAGAACAAACGTAATCCTCGGAATGGACATAATGACAGAATTTGGTTTCAAACTGGACTTGCAAGCAGGAGTGTTGAAGGTTGGCAAAGAAAAGTTATTCTTAACCATAGCAAGAATATGTCGGCCTGCGTAGTGTTGGCAGAAGAAGTAACTGTGGCGAGCCGCAGTGAAACCATTGTGGAAGCGAGCGTGAGTGGAGACATTCCCAAAGGCAAGTTTTAATGCTGGAACCGGAGACGATTAGCGGTCAAGGTCGTGGAATACTGGTTGCTAAGGCAGTGATACAAGCTGGAGAAAACTGCCCGTTCGACTGAATGAACGTCAATAGGTATCCAGTAAAGCTGAAGAAGGGCGTACCTTTGGGAAATTGTGCTAGTGTGTCGTCGATTGTCAACAAAGAGGATGGCGTAACAACAACTCCAGATCCGCTTCCTAGATGGTTGAATAACTTCATTGACTTGTTTGCAAGGATTTGACAACACAACAACGCCATACCGTGAAACAGCTGCTTGCACGCTACCAAGATCTTTTCCAAGCAGAAGACCGGAACACGAGGGGCAGGACTAATGTTGTACGACATCGAATAGACACTGGAGATGCCCAGCCGATCCGCCAAGCCCCCAGAAGATTGCCATTGGCGGAAACGAGCCGAAGCAGAACAAATTATACAGGATATGGAGCCGGGATGGAGTAATTGAACATCGAACAGTCCATGGGCTTCTCCAGTGTACTGGTGAAGAAGAAGGATGGTTTCAACTAGGTTCTGCGTGATTATCGACAACTAAATAACGTAACAAGAAGGACAGTTATCTTTGCCCAGAATCGATGACACTTTGGATACCCTAGGTGGGTGTAAGGTATTTTCGACCCTTGACCTGAAGAGTGGTTATTGGCAGGTCGAAGTAGAGGCAAAGGATAAGGAGAAGACGGCGTTTACGATCGGGACAGGATTGTGGCAATTTAACGTCATGCCATTTGGGTTATGTAATGCTCCCGCGACGTTTGAAAGATTGATGGAAAACGTACTGAGAGGACTATCCTGGGAAACTTGCTTGGTATACCTCGACGATATAATTGTCTTAGGAAAATCTTTTGAGGACCATTTGAAGAAACTTGGGCAAGTATTTCAGCGATTGAAAGGAGCGAATTTGAAGCTTAACCCCAAAAAGTGCAAACCTGTTCCAGAAGCAAGTGCACTACCTCGGCCACCGTAGTATCAGAGGATGGAGTGTCGGTTGACCCAGGGAAGATAGAAGCGGGTCAAGTCTTTGCCGGTTCCGAGGACAAGCATGAAATAAGAAGTTTTCTTGGGCTATGCACTTATTACCGACGATTCGTTCCTGGATTTGCTAACATCGCCAAGCCTCTCACGAGACTAACTGAAGAGGGCAGAGACTACGTCTGGGAGAAGAGCTGCCAGGATGCCTTTGAAGAATTGAAACAGATGCTGACCACTGCGCCCACTTGTGCTATCCACAGGCTGAAGGCAACTTCATTATTTCTGATTAACACTATGTAACGTAATTAAATTATTAAAATGTTAATTAACTATATCACTTAACCACTAATGCTCTTATTTATTGTAAACGATATTGTATATACATGTACTAAATTCAATCGCGACCGCACTATCGAACTCGTTATCGATTGACTGCCTCCTGGCCAACCCGACGCGTTATTTATTAGCTGGCGCGAACTTCCAGATTGTTCGGGGCCTCTAGAACGTCCTCGAAGATTCTGGAGAATATTCTCGAATCTTCGACCGGTTGCGCCCTCGTTATTCGTCGTAGGTAGTTTCTTCTTCCGCTATGCTAGCCCATCTAGGACGCCTATGGAACCGCCAAGTTTGAAAAGTTGGCGCTGCGTTACAATATGTTGTGTTTATGAATGACTCACGTTCCAGGTCGTAAGTACTCATACAGTTTGTTGTACTGTTTGTTGGTGACAGTTTTATAATGAAACAAAGGCGCGTATTATTTTAATTTATTAAATAACATACTACTGTAGTTTTTTATATAAAAAAAAACAATTATCTGAATAAATTTCTTAATTTAATGTTATTTTCATTGAAAGTTGTTTGATATTTTAGGTATAACCGTGTATTTCTTTATACTTAAGTACAGAATTTCGTGACTATATTATACATTATATTATTTATTTCACAATTGCTTATATTTTTCCGTATTGGACGGATTTGTTTCCAGCTTTTTTGTTTGTTTTCTGGCTCTCTGCTTCGTACGTGCGAGCGAGAGAGCCAGTGTGTGATATAGATATGGGGGTAGCTCACATGTGTTGTTTTCTTTTGCTTGGAATTAAAAAAATTTTAATATATTAATCTATTAATTTGTTTGCTGATATTAATCACAGCGCTCAATGTTTAGATGAGCACTTACGTGCAGGTTTAGTGATTAAATTTAATTTTATATTTTAGTTTTAGGTATAAGAACATTTTCAAAGAATTGTAGATGATAAAAGTTGATATAATTATCACAATAATCATGGTTGTAACAATTAAAATACTTAGTGTTAATTTATAAATATCTTAAATTTAACTTTGTAAAAAAGGACATTAGACAATATATTTGTTAAAAAAAACTATCTATTTTATTTAAAACACTGATTTAAATTTTCGTTTGAGGTACTTCATCTACAGCAATACGTTTATTAAACTGGCGCACATAAAATCACAAACTTAAACTCGTAAATCTCCCAAAAAACGTACATTTCCCTCAAAGATACAAATAATAATTGATTTTTTTAGAAAAACAAAAATAAATTGGCAATGCGCAGCAGCAGGTAAAAACTACCGGAAAGAAGAAGCACGTGCTTTAAACAAGATCTGGTACCCGATGCTGCGTGCTCGTACTACAAACAGAACGCACTCGGACCAAGACCAATCAGAAGCGTCCGTCACGCCTGTTAAGGTCCCTATACATTTCAGTCTTTCTCATCGGGTTTGCCCGTCACCTTTAACCGACGTTCAAAAACCGATGACTGATACTGTCAGCCATGTATTGGTTTCGACCGAACGGTTCCGTTTTGACCGACGGGTCGAACGTCGGTGAAACATGATGGAAAGAATTGAGGTGTATAGGGTCCTTTACACAGACACCGACTATATATAACAACATCACTCAGGACGTCGGATCACTAAACGACGAGTCATCACGAAGGAAACTTCGACCTCGCTGCTGAAGATGTTCACCGCCGTGGTGAACAAAACGTACGGAAGTAATTCCACAAGACCACGGCTCAACAGCCTGGAAAAACGTTTTACATTGTTAGAATTGTTAATTCGGCTGACGGTATAGCTTCGGGGCATCGGGATCACTAAATAGTAAGAATTTATGTAGCTATTTTAGGAGCAATTAAGAATTTTATGAATTTTAAGATGGAGCTTTCAATGTACGTGGTAGGAGCAGGTTTTAAGGGTTTATAGGAATCAGCATAGAATCCTCTGTTCATACTCGTTACTGTCCAGTATTACTGTAGTGTTTTCTTTATACACCGATTTGGAGATTGGATTTTAGATGTTTAAGGGATTGTCTCACTTAAGAATGTTATGTTTTGGTGTAACGTCAGATCGGGAACCCTTTATAAGTGTTTACAATACGAAATATCGTAATAGTTATCTTAGAAGCTATCGTAGTCAAGTTTCATAAGAAAGATATACCTCAGTGTATAATTAATACCAAGGAGCTCCATTTATTAAGAGCTTTTGTGGAAGACGCGGGAAACTATTGATTGTTGAAAAAATATTAATAATGCCAAAAAAAGTGCTCTGTGAAGTTATATCAAACAAATGAGTATTATGCTGGTTATAATTACTAATAATTGTAATTATATGTGACTTGTATAGCGACAAATTAATAACAGTGAATCCAATTTCGAATTGATTCTAGATACATTTAATGGAATTTGCGATAACAGCAACTCATCAACGTTATTCAGTAACAAATTATAAATGAATATTAAATCTGCGGTTCTTCTCCGATCATTACAAATTCATACAAACTCATGAATACGTGTCCCGCTGCAGATAATTGTCATATTGTTGGAAATGCTTATGAATTGACTAATTATTTACAAATGTGTTAGGCTGTGGATTATACATTAATAATTTTAAGCTTTAAAATTAATAATTCTCTGAGTGTACTATTACCGATAATATTTTCAGCATGCCTAGATCAAATATTTCTTTCGTGTTAAAGTTTAAAAATTTAAAGTTATTTAACGCACCGATCAGGGCTGCATATTCCATAAATGTTAAACATTCATCAAAAGTCACAACTACACAGATCGGGAATTTAACGAATTTCTCTGGTGCTATTTGCTACCAAAATTATAACTATATGGGTATCGAACTATACACAAATTCAGATCAAGTTCTGTTATAAATGGCCACAATCACATTATTGTGGAATCATAGTATAAATTTTATTGATCCGCTTACAAAAAGTATGATCTACATGCATACATTAGAAATAACACCGGATTTAAATTTCATTTTTGGGACCGCCTTTGAAGACATCTTAGCATTTATATACAGGGTGGGCCACCACATTCGCCTGGGTTTATATAGGAAAAGTGGTAACATATTTTCATTTTTTTTTTGTTAAGGGCTATACAGGTTCAGAAGGACCACACTCCAAAATAATTTTGAAGTGTACAGGCTGACTCAAAGGAAAGTTACGCACCAAGGTTGTGAAAAATTAAATGGAACACCTGTATATTATGACATACTTTGGTAGTACAGACTAAATAAAGACAAGTTGGTGTTAGGTTTCTTATGCTTAACTCAACTCGTTTACGAGATAATTAACTACTCTTAAAAATGTAGATCAAAATTTAAGAGGCATGCCTGTCATTAGCATTAGACTTGATAATAAAATAAAAGTAATGGAAACAAATATACAGGGTGAACAGAAACATACTTTTAATTTTCGCTATCTAATCTATCTAAATTCTATAATGAGAAAAAACGATAACAGTTGTGTATTATGTGCTAACATCATTATCGTAAATTGAGGTTAATAGTTGTGCCCTGCGCAGTGGACGAGGCTTCAATGAAGATCTCGGGAAATCGCACCTATTATACGTCAGTGAGATCTCAACGAGGCCTGGATGACGTAATTCGAACCTACACACTTACGTTTATCGGACCAACGCTTTACCACTTGTGCTAGCGAGGATGTGTATTGTAGGTTCGTGCAAATTGACTCATATCGATACAGATCTTAAAGGCCGGCCGTACGACGAATTATGCAAGGATTGCAAGCTTCCTACAGTATGAAATCATTAACAAATTAATGTATTTCTACTAATTACTGTAATAATTTTAAGAGAATTTTGTAGGTTGAGAATGGTGTATAGGTTCGAATCCTGCGCGAGGTGAAATTTGTTCTTCGGAAAAATTCATCTTAAAAGTAACACAGTAATTAGCAGAATGCATTAATTTGTTAATAATTTCATACGTAAGAAGTTTGCAATCCTTGCAGAGTTCTAGAAAATTTCGTGATTTATATTTTTAGAGCCATAATTTTCATATGTGAACAACACTTTAATTGAAACACGGTTTTTATATGTAGTAAGGTTAGAATACACTAATTAGTAACAATAATTTAGTAACTAAACATGTTAATTGCATTTATTTAAACATGATAATATTCACGTTGAGCATTAAGAGAGCACACACACTACGCTCTTTAGCCAACTGGCCGCAGCGTGGGAGGGATAAAGTATCTCTCGTGGATCTACAGGAGATCGGCTCATTTTTGTGGGTACCCTGGGAGCGCTCGTGGACTGATTTGCCTTTTCTCGATCGGATAGTCTTCGGGCTGATGTGATTTGCCTCTGTCGAGGGGTGCTTGCGGGACGTAGTCAGAGGTCAGCCTCTTCGGGGCTTGATCCCTGATCAAGCACTTCCTGAGTGCGAGACGGATGCAGAAATCGGTATCTGCATTGCCCCGGGCGAGTTTCAGTCCGTCCGTGTATTCCGGGACAGGTAAAGTGAAGGTCGGGCCTCAGAGAACTGGGGTAGGAGGAAAGATCTCCGAGGGTACATCCGTTCCCGATGATTTCAGTCCACCCCAACGCGTATGAAGCGGTGGTGAACAAACAACAATGGAGAACGCACAAAATGTACAGAGAACACTCCCAACGAGACCAAAGGAAAGAATGATCTGATACTCCTCCGGTCCAGCAAAGTAAGAACGCTGGTCGCCCAATGCATAGCGAGTCGGAGCGACGCCGACAGTTTCGTGGCCAACGGTGTTCTAAGCTCGAGTTCACTATGAAGACGAAAGAACAGGAGGACCGGGAACTTTCGAAATGCAAGGGTATTCTGAAATCCAAGAATGGACTTAAAGAGCTGACGGAAGCAGTGGATTTCATATCCTTCTGCAGGGCCAGCTGGGAAAAGGCGGAACAGGTCGCCGCTCCGGAGGAACCGCGGGTCGTCCAGACTGCTCATGCAAACGTACGGCAACGTCGCTTGCGAAAACGGAGGCAGGCAAACGGAAGAAGGGTGACTTGGATGTGGCACCGGCTCACGTTGAAGCCCAAAAGGAGAAAGAAGCTGAACAGAGACGCGACGGTCGACCCCACGAACAGTGGAGGGAAGACCGTCGTAAGAGGAGAAGGGATAGGCGGAAAGAGAGAGCGGCAAGGAAGAAAGCCGAAGCCGCTGCTAAAGCAACCGCCGCCCAGATCGAGGCAGGCAGGGGACAAGGCCTCCAGGAAGATCAAGCCCAACCCTAGCTCCCTACAGGTAGGGCCCCAGCAGGGCAAATCCTACGCGGAAGTGGTACGGGTCATGAGGAATAGCACCACTACGGATAATAAGGCCACCGACATATAAATGGTGAGGAGAACTAAGGCCGGAAAAATCTTAGTGGAATTGCGGCGAGATGCTAAAAATCAGGAGGCACTAGCACGTAGAATTAGAGAGTTGTTGGGCGAGCCGCTAGCGTCAATGCCCTTCGGCCAAAAGCGACGCTCGAGTTCAGGGATTTGGATTGCCTAACCACCGAGGAGGAGGATCGACAGGCTATCAAAAACACCCTGAAAAATGAGGCCGCAGAGGCCAAGGTAGCTATCACGAAGCCCAACAAGGGAAGTGAGGATAGCTAATGTCCACCTCCCCTCAACGAGGCAGATGCAATAAAACTGCAAGACCTCTCGAGTTAAAATCGAGTGGGTAAACCTGATAAATTCTTGTATCTACTACGACGGTAGGGGGTAAACAGTAGGGTAAAGCGGAAGCTGGAAGTGGTACGCTGTTACCGGTTACCGGTGCTTCGGGTATGAACATAGACAGAGGGACTATATCGGAGAGCACCGGAGAAAGGAAGACTTATGCATCAAATGCGGGTAGAAGGGTCACAAGATTAAACAGTGTACGGGAAGCTCTAGATGCTACTTGTGCGCCGGCACGGCGGTGGTCCCCGGATCCGGCAGGTATGAGGCCTTTAAGAAGGTACTGGAAGCCGCCAGAAGAACAGTGCTTGGTGAAGCTCCTTTAGGCAAACATTAATCGAAGCAGGGCGGCTGACGACTTTCTTTGCCAGCGAGCAATACAGAGACAGAGGAAGCTGGGTGGTATGAGAACACCACCGGCACAGCCGCCATATGCATGGCGCGGGAAGAGGCTCCGTCTGGAGTAGATTTGGTGGGGTGACATACGTTAGTTGTTACCTTACGGAGCCGATTGGCAAATTCCGAGAAACGTTGTACGATCTTGAAGATACTCTTCAAGATGTGAACCCCCCGTCCACATTAATCGCATAATCGCCGGCGATTTTAACGCCAAGGCTATGGAATGGGGTATGCTTGAGACGGACATGCGGGGAAGAAACGTCCTGGAAGTGGCGTCAGGGTTACGGCTGGACGTCACCCACAGGCACGAACACAAGGAATACCTCAATTTTCCGAAGACCGGGGGTATGGCGAGACCATCCCTGACGTAACTTTTGCACCGGAGCCTTTGGTCCACAATATTGCAAACTGGAGAGTCGTCGACGACTACCCTGATAGCGACCACCAATATATAGTTTTTGACATCACAAAAGGACAGGCCGGATGTCCGGCTGATCAATGGACGGCCCCCTCCGGAAGCGAGGTGGAATTCTGCTAGGCTGAACGAGGAGTCTCTGGTCATGACAGTTGCAGCCGGCCAGTGGGCCAAATGGAAGGAGTCGCTACAGGAAGTTAACAACGACCCCTGGGGAGTCGGCTACAAGATCGCTACCAAGAAGTTGGGCATGAAGTCTGCGCGTCCCAGGCTGGGAGCAGTACAGATGGATTACATCGTCGTTGGGGTGGAATCGGGTGAGACTCCGCCATTTACAGAGGACGAGCTGACTGATGTCGCACGTCTCTTGCAGGGCACCAGGGCCGGACGACATCCCCGTCGAGGCCATAAAGAGCGTTGGAAACAGGTGCCCACAGCTCCTTTTGAACACTTACAATCAGTGCCTGAAGGAAGGAGTTTTTCCATGGGCATGGAAAACCCAACGTCTAGTGCTTATTAGCAAGGGCAAGGGTGACCCAAACACAGCATCAGCGTATGTTGGATACGGTAGGGAAGCTGCTTGAAAGGCTACTAAATCAGGCGCCCGGCTCTTGGCCAGCGCCGAGGCAACCGAAGGACTATCTCCCAGGCAGTACGGCTTCAGGAAGGGCCATTCCACGATTAGCGCCGTTCGGGAACCTATCTAGCAGAACAGCACAAGAACAGACACACCTAAGGAATACTTACCCTCGTCACCCTTGATGTGAAGTCCGATTTCAATTGAATATATATTCAGATATAACTAACATGGGACAGTATCCTGGACGCTTTGGAGAACCGCTTCCCCGAATGTGTTAACCTTCTGCGAAAGTTGCGGAGCTACCTGGCGGACAGATTCTTAGGTACGAAACGACAGAGGGATGGCGCATGGTGATGATAACGGCGGGAGCCGCCCAGGGATCGTTCCTGGGACCAGACCTATGAAACACCCCTTACGATAGCATCCTCCATATGGAGATGCCTGCTGTCACGTACCTGGTCAGCTACGACGACGACATCACGGCCGTGATTGTCGCTACCGACATCGAGGATGCCCACAGGCAGCTCAATCAGGTCATGAGGAGGTGCGGACGGACGAACACGGGTTGGAGTTGGCCACCCAAAAAACGGAAGTTGTATTGCTGATCAAACGTAGGATTCCTTTGCGAATATCGTTGAAAGGCGATACGGAGACCATCACGACATCCTAGTCTGTGAGGTACCCGGGAGTACACTTGAACAGTCGTATGACGTACAGGAACCACATTTGTTTCGCGACAAACAAAGTGGCCCAGAAAGTCACTTTACTCAGCCGACTGATGCCAACGTAGGCGTCGGTGGGCCATCGGCAAGCAAACGCCGGCTTTTGATGTCGGTATCGGAGTCCATTTTTCTGTACGGCAGTGAGATCTGGGCAGACGCCCTCCGAAAGGAGAAGTACCACAAGAGCATGGCTGCAGTCCAAAGGAAAGCAGCTCCGCGAATAGCAAGTTCCTACAGGACGGTTCGGGGATAGCGGCCTTAGTTATAGCAGGAGTAATCTCGATAGATCTTCTAGCCAAGGCGAGAAGGCAAATCTAACCGGACAAGCTGGAAGGCGGATCAGCAAGCAGGCGGGATACGAGAGCGTATCATGCGGCTAAAGCAGGAACGATGGAATGCGCATACGAAAGGCAGATGGATGGCCGAATTGATTAGGGATCTTTCAGTTTGGATGGATAGAGGTCAGGGAGAGGTTGACTATTACTTGACACTACTCAGATGCTGACGGGGAACGGGTACTTCAACGATTATCTATGCAAAATCCTGTCGGTACCAACGACTGTGACGATGCTCGCCATACATTCTTCGAATGCGTAAGGTGGAAGTCGCACAGAGATGAGCTGGAACGAGATGTCGGGGTGCTCACGGCGGCAAATTTAATTCGGACGATGATGCCGGGATGCATGACACAGGGTCTCTGCTTTCGCCAAGACGATTTTGATGACCAAGAAGCAGGAGACGGACGGACGTTAAATACGGGGCACCACCTCGACGGAATGTGATAAACGATACCGAGGTGGAATCTTGCTCAACGGGGAGTTTTTTTTTATTGGGTGCGAGTCCCACACACCGGATCAACGGCCTGATGGTGCATAAAATAGAAAGAAAGATATTTTCATGAAGATACTATGCTATCCGAACACCTCGCTTAATTTACATATATGGCAGTGTACTTTATGGTTCCTCATTCTACTAATGACAGTGCAATACAACGTGATACAAGAAAATGTCTGAATTTCTCGGAAATCTGATTACTGAAGTCGTATTGTCTTTTAACCAACAGGTTTCTTTTCTTATTTAATTTGATGAATAATTAAGTGATCATGCGAACGGTAAATTAGGAATCACTCTTTTTCCTTATTTTTTCAAGCAATCGTCCTTCTTTGTAATTTCTTTTTTTTCTTCTCAAGTTGCAAAATAAGATCGGCAATTAGAAGCTAATTAGCGGCGCTAAACAGGAGCGATTATTTCTAGTTGTTCTTTCGAAACCCGAGCAAGCGTTTTTTTCCAGTGGCTGCCTACAATTTTATCGACTCGACTGATTATCTCGGACTATTGCAGATTTTATGTATTAATAACTGGATCACTGCACGAAGGACGTGAAGGGTGATATACATATACAGTATGCGTACAGGAGAGTTTTCATAAATTAATATACTTTCACAGCTGTTCTGGTCAATTTAAAGGACACCAAAAATTCTCGGTTTAAACAACACGTTCCTAATTAGATTAAGCGGTCCCAACTGTCCATTATAATTAAAATTTGCTGCCGCTAAACAATTCAACTTTATAGAACAAATTTAGGATAACAATAACGGTGGCTTGTGATGAAGAACAGCCCAGTTTCCGTTTCCAATTTACATATTATTCAATTTACCCAAAATAATTGAAAATTGTTGATAACGAGCGTTTGAACACGTTAAGCGTAGCTGTTTTTGCATGCTAACTTCTTGCTACATGTCTCTTTTTTTATTTAAGAGTTGGCAGTTTTCTCTTAGTTAATTTTTTATTTGATTGATACTTCGGCCTGAAGAAAGAGTGTGACGATATGACACACACTTCCTCTTAAGAGGAGTTAGGTATTATAATAATAATAACTTTATTTCAATGTAAACAATAAGTAACATCAACAACAGCAAAGAAGCAAAACCAACAGAGCTAAATAGTTAGGGCCGAACAGCAGTCAATTGATTATATAACTTACTGTTTACAGAAATTTATGATAATCATCAATACAATAACAATTTATGTTTAAAACTAGGTTTTATACACGATTTTTAATTCTACCGAATTGTGTTATTGCTTTTATATCATTTGGTAGGACATTGAAAAGCTTACAACCGACAAATTGGACACTTTTTTGAAATATTGATTTTTTATGTGCAGGAGGCAGTAAATAACAAAAAGATTTTGTGTTATACTCGTGGTTAGTGTGACTCTTAAAATCCTCTATATTTTTTTTTACACAAAACTCAATATCTTAAGGATGTAAATATCATAAAAGGTGAGATATCTTTTATTCCTAAAAATAGGCCTACATGAGGCTCTAGGTTTCAAACTGTACAAAATACGTAGAGCACGTTTTTGTAAAATAAAAATTCCTTGGGCACTGCTGGAAGAGCCCCAGTAAAGCACTCCATATCTAACAATAAGTCTAGAAAAAAACTCAGCATAGAACATAGAACGCAGAATATTTAAACTGCAACTTTGTTTTAAATGTGGAAGAATAAATGAATGGAAATCGCATTATTAACGTGAAGATATATTTAGATCGACAATTTAGCAAATATCTTCACGCTAATAATGAGATTTAAATTTAAATTCTCTGTCATTTATTCTTCCACATATTAAGTATATATGCGGCTTTCTGCGTATAATACATCAGGTTAGACCAGTAGCACTGATGATCCTTGGTAAGGTGAAACATCAGATCAGCAACAATATCGAAAATACGAAAATATATATTTTTTTATGTATGCTAATATTTACCTAGTGTTACACACGTTTTTAACGTGACCGAATTTGTGTTAAATGGTATAAGGCATAACAAGCTCGTGATAGTTGACTGCAGATATAATCAACGTGGTTTCCCCACTCCATCTTTGAATCGAAAATAATCTCGAGTATCTTGGTCGAAGAACTAGTAGCTATTGGACAATTGCCGAAAGGATCATTAGGTATCAGTGAAGTTGCATTTTTTAATTTTTAGAATCGACGTTTTACTTTGGTTTATTACGATTTTATTTAGTTTTGACCAGTTAGTGACAGAATTTAAAATAAGATGTATAGCAATTAAAAAACTGGCAACCTTATTAGATGTTTTTTTTTTTTTTCCCATGGGCGGGTGTAAAACCCGAGGAAGGCAGCTCGGCCAGGGAGACCTATTGTGCCCCCATGTCCATATTTAGCCCTCTCGCTCAGGTTGCACCCTATCAAAGAAGTTCGCAATCTGGCTGAGAGTTAATTTGTCAACTCTGGGTTCGTCCAACCGATCGACCCAAAGTGCCTCTGCTCTCCCCATCCACTGCCGAGCAGTTGAGAAGAAGGTGAGCAGGAGTTTCCTCCGCCCCTCCACACTTCCTGCACAGGGGAGAGTCCACAAGCCCCATGCGGTCCCTGTGTTTATTTAGTGCGCAGTGCCCAGTTAAGATTCCTGTGAGTAATCTCAATCTGTCCCTGCTCATAAAGACTGCTTTACGGAGTCTTTCCTGATAAGGTTGGAGTCCTAGGGATTTACAGTGTCTAGCGCCGGCAAGTCTATTCCAGAGGGAACAGTGCCTAGCAGCAAGTTGGGACCTGACAAACGTTTTGATCGCCCCATATGAGCTGCCACACGTCGGTTCTGGACCCACGAACGGCACCCCGCTGGCGCCCCCAGCTAACGTGTCAGCGATTTCATTGCCTCTGATCCCAGAGTGACCTGGCACCCATCTCAATGTGACGTTAAGATGTTCCGCCAGCTGTTTCAGTATTCTGTGGCACCCCAGTACCACCTCAGAGTCAAATCTGACAGCCCGCAAAGCTTTGAGGGCAGATTGGCTGTCGGATATGATTTCAATCCTTCCATTTTTGCGTGGGCAGTTTAAGATGCCCTCAGCACAAGTCTGAATGGCAATTATTTCGGCTTGGAAGACGGTGGGGGAGGTTCGCAGGCTGAAAGCCTCCCCGTCCCGCTCACCGTCCCTCCAGATTCCAATACCCGTGCCATTACACGTTTTCGAGGCATCGACGAACCAACGGGATATACCTCGATTTGGTTGCGGATGTATGCAATTGCAGTTTCTCTGCTGGATATCTACCCTGTATCCCCCAGAGAAGCTGAAACGGGCGAGATCTTATCTGCCTTTACGGACAGTGGTACTGTTTGTTCGATGTAGTTGAAGATGCTGGTATGATCTCCGACTTTGCCGGAGAAGCCCTTGCATCCACTACATTTTGCTCTGTAGGCCCCTAGGACTGCCTCAGACCACAGCACCAACTGCAGCGGGGGAAGCCCAAGAATGGTCTCCATAGCAGCAGCCGGCGCTGAGGACATGGCTCCCGTGATCCCCAAACAGGCAATTCTCTGGACTTTGCTAAGCGCACTTATAGCATAGCCTAGATTTGCTTTATGCCACCAGACCAGCGAGGCGTAAGTTATAGAGGGTACTATGACCTTCGTGTACAACCAGTGTACCATTGAAGGCTTTAGCCCCACGCTTTACCGAACATACCTCTGCAGGCCCAGAAGTTCCTGATGGCTTTGTTCGTCACATGTTCTAGGTGTGATTTGTACAGCAGTTTAGCGTCCAAGATAACACCCAGGTATTTAACCTCGGTTGATACGAGTATTTTGGAGCCGAATATAGTGGGACACTGGAGATTGGAGAGTTTCCTCCTCCAAGTGAACGGAACCATAGTCGTTTTACTGGAGTTAACATTGAGAGCCTCTCTTGTACACCACCTCTCTACAAGCCTGAGCGCGACCTGCATCCTTTCGGATACTACGCCCCCAATTTCCCGCAGACAAGAATGGTGATGTCATCGGCGTAGCCCTGCGCATGGAAGCCTGCCCCCCGAATTCAGAGAGGCAGGCTGTCCACCACAAGACTCCATAGCAGCGGTGACAGTACGCCGCCCAGATTATATAACAAAATTACGAAAAAAACGAATTAAATTAAATCATCAGCATACAAGATTACGCCCCGGATGTTTATCAAGTTTGGCAAGTCGTTAATGTAAATTAGAAACATCATAGGCTCAAGAATTGAACCTTGCACAATTCCCGTCCAATTACTAGGATCTTCTGAGGTAACATTTTTGCAGCTGACTTTTTGCGTGCGATTGCTTAAGTAACTTGCAATCCAATCGTTTCCAACCCCCCTAACTTATTTAGTTTATGTGGCAATATTGAGTGGTTTACGCAGTCGAAAGCCTTCTGAATATCAATTAACAAATTATACACAAATTAGGGACTGGTCAATACTGGAGTAAACCTTCTTCCCGATATTGTTTAAGGCAGTATCAGTGCTACGATGGGACAGGAAGCCATGTTGATTTATATTAAATACATTATTTTTTTTTGAATAAATTTAATAATTTGTCTCTTACTACGATTGAGAAATAAAAAAACATTTTTTTTTTTATTATTAAGAAATGGGCTAGGTTGTATTGCATCTAACAGTGCCTGCGTTATATAGTTGGTCAGAAATCTTACTTATTTCACGAATGTGAAAGTGTCATAAATCCCAAATTCTACATTCGTTGTTGCAAAAGTGGTCTTTGGAGCGTGAGCCTAAATCACCTTATAGAAACTTTCATTCGGGCTTTGTATACAATCAAGAAAACATTTTTCTAAGAAATCGAAATGGGCTAGTTTTAGAAATATAACACATACATGACCTATGCATTTTTTTCCTTCAACTTTTCTATTTCGAAATCCGGACCATACGTTTCATATTCAACAATAGAGAGAAACCCTATGGAGTCTTCATCGCCAAGGTATTATTTTTATTGTATTTGGCAATTTTGATCTGTCAAAAATTTGCTCCCCCAGCAACTTTAATATCGCATTTGTACATATATATGCTTGAGACATTTCTTTTATCTATTTAAGATTGCCAGTGTTCACTTTTCTACAATATACAGGTTTTCCACGGAACTGGCTGTCTAGAAGTTTTCCGGCTTAACGAAATTCCTCAGTTTTAAAAAATTGGGGTTTGTAACAATTTGGCACTTACTTTCTTTCTAAAATATTTTCACCTTTTTTGCACTTCCGGTTAACCGGAAGTCGCCACGAACTTTGTTATTTTAAATGGAACACCCTATATATTATTATATTTTGAATCTACCATAAATTCTATGACGATTACCATTAGGGTATCTTATACCTACTTCAACTGTTTCTAAGATATTTACGATTTTTGTTAAAATTTTGACATTTACATTGTTGTATGTAATTGATTAATTCTCACTTGATTTAAGTGTCAGAAATCTCCGACTTTGAAATCAACAAGTACTAACATTGTTTTACCAAAACGTAGAAAAAAAATTCAGTGACATTATACAGGGTGTTTAAAAATTAGTGACATATCCAAGAATTTTGAATGTTGCAAAACTTAATTTTTTCAAATAGAATACCCTGTACATTTTCTATTTTTGGAGTACAATTAAATCTATGCCGATTTGCTGTAGCATTCCCTATACCATCTTCAGTAGTTTTCTTTTAAATTACTCGTTTTGTTTATTACCGCTTTCAAATGGCCGAATAATTTCTATCTAGTGGGCCATGACATTAACATTACAACAATTTATTATTATTAGTAAGTATTATGTTATCATCATTGTTTGTTACACGTCGTGTGTTCAGATAAATGCATATTATTATGGAACTTATGAATAAATAATGAAAATATGAAGGAGCTTATTTTAACCTGGTACTTTAAATTTATTTTACATTCACTGAGAATGCAGGATGAACTTATAGAGAATTTACGGTAATTATAGGAATTTATTTCGGCTATATCTAATAAAATTCAGAAACTTTGAAATAATACATTCACAGATTACACACTGTACGCAACTTTCGGTACTAAACAAGATTTAATGATTCGTGTGACGAGAACGTTTGATGAATTAGACCCAGTTGAAGTGAGAAGAAGTATAAGGCGACACATTAAGACGTCGAATAATAACATGCTTGGACGTACGGAATTCACATTGGCATTTTTTTGATGCTCTATGTCATGGTTCAATTTATGCTGCTTGTAAATTGCATTGTTAAGTATGCATCTATCTAAATATTCTTCATAAAAACCTTTATAATTTTGAAAATACTTTAATATATTAAAAACTTTAAAACATTGTCTGACAAGCACACTACATTTTAGTGAAAACAATTTTTGTATGTTGTCGTCGTTATCGTTTATGCCATTTCCCTTAATTTGAAACCAAGCTATTAAGAGAAATCATTTCAAAATTTTCAGAATTGCGTTAGATATATTAACGACAATAAATTCCTTTAATTACTTTGAATTCTCTATAAGTTCTTTCTGCATTCTCAGTGAATGTAAAATAAATTTTAAGTATCAAGATTAAAATAAACTCCTCCAATATTTTTCATTATCTAATTCATAAGTTCCACAATAATATTCATCGATCTGAACACGCGACGTATAACAAACAATGATTATAACAATAATACTTACTAATAATAATAAATTGTTGTATGTTAATGTCATGGCCCACCAGATAGGAAATTATTCGGCCATTTGAAAGCGGTAATAAACAAAACGAGTAATTTAAAAGAAAACTAGTGAAGATGGGTATAGGGAATGCTATAGCAAATCAGTATAGAATTTAATTGTACATCCAAAAATAGAAAAATGTACAGGGTGTTCTATTTGAAAAAATTATGTTTTGCAACATTAAAAATTCTTGGATATGTCACTAATTTTTAAACACCCTGTATAATGTCACTGAATTTTTTTTCTACGTTTTGGTAAAACAATATTAGTACTTGTTGATTTCAAAGTCGGAGATTTCTGACACTTAAATCAAGTGAGAATTAATCAATTACATACAACAATGTAAATGTCAAAATTTTAACAAAAATCGTAATATCTTAGAAACAGTTGAAGGTAGGTATAAGATACCCTAATGGTAATCGTCATAGAATTTTATGGTAAATTCAAAAATATAATAATATATAGGGTGCTCCATTTAAAATAACAAATTTCGTGGCGACTTCCGGTTAACCGGAAGTGCAAAAAAGGTGACAATATTTTAGAAAGAAAGTAAGTGCCAAATTGTTACAAACCCCAATTTTTTAAAACTGAGGAATTTCGTTAAGCCGGAAAACTTCTAACCAGCCAGTTCTGTGGAAAACCCTGTATACACACGGATTATCACCAAATCACTCGTTACATGCTGTTCCAACCACCTTTAGACGACTAGGCTCTTACCCATATCATATTTGTCAACTACCTCGATGTTGGAAAGAGATATTGTTGCTGATCTGTTGCAAAGGAGTTCCTAAAGGAGCAGATGCCTAAATTTACTTAAGACATATTGAGTGAAGAAGGAAGACTCTAAAAATGGTAGTAGATCTGCTGAGTAGTTAATGTAGACTAAATGGGTATATGTATAACATAGGCCTGGCGAATCACGCTATTTTCAGACTCTGCCAAGAGGAGGAAGAAGCACCAGTTCACGTGCTGTGCTAATACTTACCTAAGGAAGCCGCTCTCAAAGGTGACAGGTTGAATTAAGAAGGCAAACTAGAGAGCGCTTTATAGGACATAGGCGATCACAATAGACCTGAAAACGTCAAACAAAATTATTGATTCGTACTTAATAATTTCTGCTTGGACTTTTACGATGTACGGAAAAACCTATTTATTCAGGACAACAAAATAATTTCAAACCAATTTTATCATGAAAATTTAGTTAATTCAACAAAATATTTTATTATTTCAAATAAATAAAGGGTTAAATGAACAAATAATTTGGTTGAATTTGTTTGCCCATATTTAACTCAACATACGGAACGGCAGATGTTGAATAAACAAAATAGATTTTGTTAACAAGATATTGTTGAGTTAATCAACATTTTAGTTAATCTAATGAGAAAAACGTGTAGTGAAGGCCATATTATTTTAGTAATTTGGCAATGCCTATGGATTTGCGTGAATAACAGTTGTTGCTGAATACAGTAGTAACTACGTTAAATATGTGTGCTACTGAAATTACCGTGAAGATGGCGCTTCTTCTATTTCACACCATTAATGACATATATTATATTGATCATAAAATATTAATTTAGTGTATTTACCAGTTAAAAGTTAAACACCCAATAGAAAGTGTGAAGATTAAAACAGCGACTGGTGATGTGCAATGACAATGCAATGATGTCAATAAAACTGCTATTTTTTTAGGGTTATAAATATTCCGTCTTAAAGATATTTTACACTTTATATTATGAATGTGAGAGGTGATGAATGTAAAATACTTATTATAACACGTGAACATATTCTTTGCAAAGCAAATTAAACACAATGTCCGTATAGCCAGCAGTAACAACATAATATTATTGACTGAGAAACAATTCTATGTTGACTCAACAAAAATAACTATCAATGTTAAATAATACTAAAGTTTCTGTTCTAATCTTGATGAAACTATCTTACGCAATGTTTTGGTCTACGTTTCATCTTCAGGTGTAAATGTCAATCCGAAGTATGACATCCGAATATGGCATAAAAGTCAAAACGTGTTGTGTAAGATAGTTTAAATATATTCATCAAGATTGGAATACGAACTATACTATTATTTAACATTCTTCTTTCAACTAATTAAACTTGGACATTTCGTTTAACTAAAAATGTATTGCTGGATTCTTATGTTTCTTGTTAATCTAATATATCTTCTCTCATTGTCAGTGTAGTCAACTGGTCCAATTTAGTAACCGGATAAAAGCATATTTATCAGGTAATACTCAAAGTTTATATTTAAAAACTAGTATTTACTATACATATGCATCGCTAAAACGTGAAAATCTGGGACAAAGCTACATGGTTCATATTAGACGGTATTATGGTAATCGTGATATTTCAAATTGTTGCAATGATTCTCATTGGTATCTCGTTAACTCTTTTCTGAGAGCTTCGCAATATATTTACCCACTCTGGTGTTAATTTCAAATACACAAATGAAACCAGTTTAAAGTCTGCTAAAATCTATTTACTTTCAGTTTACGGCAGGCGAGGTATCAGCGCAATGTTCCAGTTGTCCAAAACAAACTTTGAAACAAACAAGCAAACAAACAAATGAATATATATATCCCGTTCGATAACTGTCCTACCCACTCCTTCTATCTCGCTTGTTCTCCGGGACGAGGTTCAATATTTGAATTTCATCTCCTCAAGTATTCTTTAAATAAGGTTGCTTAAAAAAAAATCTAACTTCTCTTTTCCTCGGCATTAATATTTAAGCTTCCGATAAAAGCAAAAATTATCATTCAGCATTTCACAAGTTTGTGTTAAATTGATGTTAATATCTTAAGCGCAGTTCTTATATAACGCAAATACTAGAGTTAAGGAAAGAGTGTCCCGCGGTTGATAACAAAAAAGAAATTCGGCGAAAATAAAAATTTTACGACGCCCCAGCGGAGAGGTCAACAAATCGCCCCTAAATTAAATAATGTAATTTTTCATTTTTTAAATTAA
Organism: Protaetia brevitarsis; assembly: GCA_004143645.1. NCBI lineage: Eukaryota > Metazoa > Arthropoda > Insecta > Coleoptera > Scarabaeidae > Protaetia > Protaetia brevitarsis. The sequence goes on from RXPK01000045.1 coordinate 918,962, forward strand.
ATTTTATCTTAAGTACCTTGGTACACAAACGGTAAAATGTAAACACATTTAACGTTCTACAACGATCGTCTTTCTCGTTGTTAAGAAATTAAATAAATAAACCCAGCGCCATCAGGAAAAAATGAAATAATAAATAAACAAATAAGAATAAGGGAAAAACGTAAATTACACCGCCCCGTATCATTTAAATGCAAATGAGGACGCTACTCTGCGTATGAAAAGCGTAAGAGACGATATCTTCATCTATCGCGTTACGCCGAAAACATTTAGAGGATTATTCTGTTTTCTTTTTTCTAAGGCATCGGTAGATACGGATGATATATTGTTCGCACGTCTTCAGTAAGTATTTTCTCTCCTCTCACCAGCTAGAGCGATGCTATTTATAAGTTTCTTTTTGGTTTTATTTTCGTTGCATTTCGAGCTGTTACTGGAGTTCCCGTCGGTGATGGTGCTTGGGGAAATAAATTATCACCTAATTGCATGGCGACTCCGTGAAGTTATTTGTGTGGATTACACAAACGACGATTTCATTTATAGTTGATCAAGCACAAATTGTTTTCCCGTGACACTGATCAAATAACAGTGCAATTTTAAATCTCAAAAATTATGGTAGCATAAAATATATAATAGCTGGTATTTCAACTTGACTGTGGGATAATTGCGAGAGACGCTGCATTTTCATTTATTATTACTTTTATTTAAAATTGATAGAATATAATTGGGTTGTATGGTTGAGTGAAAGCTGTTATTGCAAATCTTCTTGGTATTTCTTTTCTTACCATGTTTCGTCGTGATTCGTTAACGATGTTTTTTCTTTCCAACCGTTGGAATAATATAATTTATTATTTTTATAAAATATACAGGTGCTTTATTTTAGTCAGCCCAGGCAAATATTTCAAAGAATATATTAAATGATAATAAAAAAAAATAGATAAAAGTTATATGGTATCATTGTTTTGGTATTGAACAGTCATTTGAAGATCATACAAAGGTCATATCTAATTTCTGAAATGGAACACCCTATATGTTATTACATATTCTTGTAGCTTATGTACTTTAGGACAGAGATTCTTAATAGGGGGCCGCGGAATATAATCAGGTGGCCAGAAAAGTTACATTAGATTTGTTCAGTATAATTGTCCTATTACCTAATAGTGGGAGCGGCGAAAATATTTTAGGATTTTAAGGGGACGGCGACTACCACTGCTTTAGAGCTTCCCAAAGCACTTGCGGTAACGTTACCTATACTTAATATACTGTTCATTAAGTGCTTTTCGAGTTATGAGACTTGAAAATAATTGGCATTAGCATTAGCATTATTATTGTGTGATAGCTGACTGCCTTAAAGATCCGTACAAAGATAAAAAAAAATCGTTGCTGTCAAAGATGAGATGAGCACGCTTTCAAAATGTATATGACGCTGCAAAATCGTTTAAAAGAAAATAAATGTATAGTTTGTATAATTGTATAAGCACATGGGATGTGACACATGCTCAAGTCAAGTGAATCACGTTATCATATGGTATTTTGTTATTTTGTATTGTATAATATTGTTTAATTATAATAGTCAATAAAATTTATTTAAGATTGCTTTGATGTTTTTTTTTTTAAGTCTGAATCTTAGAGTTTAACTCTATTATTATGCTAACATGTATAACAGAATATCTGGTATGATATAAATGGAAAATATTATGAGGATTCGATTAGAATATCTCTATATGTTTCTATTTTCTTTATTAAACCAATATTTTGCAATGCACAGTAGTGCATAGGTTCTTATATAGTCCATTACTACATGACTGCTTAATATTTTTATTTGTGCAGTAGACTGTCCGGTAGTAAATATAAAATGTTCACCCAATTTAACATAAAAAAAACTTCGTTTAAATATTATATGTTTGCAATCAATTTCCTACAATGCATTATACAATGCTCGCGCAGGTTGATCCGCCTTCTAAATGTTTTATCCGTGTCTATGATTTGTACACAACCTGCATTTGTACCTCAACAGTAAGTCCCCATTTATATAATTGTCCCCTGTTTTCGATTTTCCATATATATTGAATTTATATGCAGATATTTTTTGCCCAAATACACAGGCAAATAATATCTGTGTAAAGTATATGAAACATGTCTGCTGGGATAATTTCCTATAAATGATTTTAAAGCTGTATCCTCAACTTTATGCATTGGAATGTCTGCCGCAGCAAAGTAGTCCCATTAATATTTATAAAAATCGCCTTTTATAGGCTGCTTTAAATTATCGGTATCTTTTCTTCGTAACGACATGTTGTTTCAGACATTAACATTATAAATATTACAATGTATTAAAGCATGTCTGATTATGGATAAATTACCGCCTAAATCCTTAATCTACAATGCATATTTACATAATTAAATCGCCAGCACATATTGTAACACAAAAACATTGTAGCACAAAAAGCAATGAAAAACATCTATTCTAATATTTCCATCTCCAAGGAAATAGAATCTTGAAGATAAAGCTACCTGGTCAAGAAATTAACAAAAAGTCAATAAGAACTAAAATATTACTCTCGAAATAAATCTTAATAGATCTAAACATTTCGCTATTATTTTTATGTAAATATAAATAATACCCGTCAGTGTATGATCAACCGCATATTTTTTTGTAGTAAGCCCTACACCCTATTTTTAATTATACTTTGAATAACATTTTGTTGTCACAGGAGAAATAACTCTAGTCACAACTAGCACTGTTGTGGAAATATGAACATAAACACTGTCCAAACAACTGTAAAACTGTAATTTTTAAATGTTAAGGAAACATATGCATATGTTTTCCTCGAAATTCCTCCTACATTTATCCTTAGTCGTTGGGGACCAGATTAGAAATTTTAATTGTCTGGAAAGGTTTAGTATTAATTAAGTCAACTTGAATATCCCATATTCAAATAATGTAAGCAAAATGACTTTATGGATGTAGGACAAGCTGTATGGGGGTTTTGCGAAAAGCGAAACTAGTTCTAGGTATGTAGGTAGGTTAATGTGGACAGTTTATGCGTCAAGTATCCTTAGTTAATGTCGCAGTATTAACACAAGTGGAGATATAAATTTTCCAGATTACAGCGATTAAAACTTTCCATAACTACATAACATAAAACTAAACATAGGTTTTTAAATTCTCTTCCTTAATCTTTTTTGGATATTTATGTGTATTAATTGGTATTTGATATATATTTTATTACTTGGTCAGATGTTAATTTTAAGCTAATGCGTGAAAAAGACGAATGGTAATCGTTGAAACATCGAATATTGATTGAAAATAAACATATCTATTGACTGAAATTGCTTAAATTTTGACTATTACTAACCACCCTAGTGCTACATTCTATTGGGAGTGCCCAACTAATTAAACTAATTGAAACTAGATCTTAGAGAAGGAAACCATAAAATAATAAATGCTAAACCAAAAACAAAACACTACACGCAAATAAACTCGAATCGAAAAAACTCCATATTAGATCATGTCGACATCAACAACACACACCAAAGAAAAAAATGCTAGAATAAAAATAGTAGCAATAGATATATCGAATCCCGACGTACTTGTAATAAAAATCAAGCATAACATCCAATGAATGCAGATATGCAGACTACTAATATAACTGACGAATGACAATAAGCAAATAGCAATAGATTGATTGATTTAATCAATGACTACGAATCAGGTCTTCTTGCAAACCAAGCAGCCATAGGTCAATATAGTGTCACCATTGCAGCGTGTAACCAGTATATCATGCGTGGTCTCAATCCCTATGATCTTCAGATTGTTGTGCGACTTGATATTAGTAGCCGATTACATTTGTTTGTCATCTGCTCAAAATGTTGATTCCAGGCTAACTTCGAGTCAAGAAGAATTCCTAGGAATTTAGCATTTTGACTGAATTGTACTGTCTTGTTATAAAGAGTTGGTGGTTTCCGTCCGTTGTTTTCAGTGCTCTCTGCATAATTTCTGAAAAGGTGCTTGTGCTTTTCCCCGTTATAAGTAATTAATGTCATTTGCATATCCCTAAGTATAATAGCCTGTATTATTTAGGGTTACAAGCAGTCTATCAATGACAAAATCAAAATTCCACAGTAGGGGAAATAACACTCCTTCCTATGGGTAACCTTCGCGCACCGACACCTGCATTGTTTCATTCGCCAATGACGTTTCAATGATTTTTCTTTACAGTATTGCTTCCATCCGCTTACAGTTAGTGTTTTCTACTCCACGGTTTCTGGAGGCTCTTACCATTGATTCATAGATGGTGTTGTCAAATGCTCCTTCTATATCCAGAAACGCTACAAGTGCAATCTCTTGGTTTTCTATAGACGCTTCCACTCGTGATACGAGTAGATGTAGAGCACTCTCACATGATTTTCCTGACTGGTAAGCGTGTTGATTAGGATGTAGCGGCCTCTACTTTAGAAAAGTTTCCCTGATGTACTTTTCCAGCAGTTTTTACATAGCTTTTAGCATGGTTCAGATATAAAGGTAACCTTTTCCCTATTCAATACTTGGGGTGTCTATCCTAGAGCCAGAATGTGCCTGTATTGTCTCTATTGTAGTGGCGCTATGTGTTCTGCTCTTCTTGTAGTAATACTGGGAGTATTCCATCCGGGCCAAGCGATTTGTGGGGTCTAAAAGTGTTTACTCCCCACATACCCCAGCCGTATGTTACTCTTGTTACTCTTCTGGCCAACCCCCAGCAGTCTCTGTCCACCCTTGGAGGGTGATTCTTAGTTTTTCTGCAGGTCACTTGCACTTTCAGGGTTAATTTATTCTGATTCTGGAAAATGTTTTTGAAGTAGAATCTCAAGAGTTTCCCTTCCAGTGTTTGTAAATTCACCTGTGGGTTATCTTATAGGGCCCAGAGGTGTAATGGAATCTTTTCTAGAAGTTTCTGAAGTCTTGTTCCCTCAGATGTAGTTTCTACTACTACTACTTTTTCACTCCATTAAATAGTTTGCCAGTTTTCTGCTTCAACTGTGATAGTTCTTTGTTCTACCAGCTTACAGCTCTGGACAGCCTAAGGACAGCATATATGATATGAGTTGCTTGCTTCTTGAAGCTGTTCTGAAGCTAGCTCAATACGTAGTGGTCTTTTTTTATATCTGGCTTGAGTCGTTTGATGTTGTTTCCCAACCCTTATCTGTATTTATGCTAATAGGCCTTCGCCGGTTTCTGTACATCTCCATTGTTTTATGAGCTGATATGATTTACAGGAAGATATACCGATGATCCGAGTGAGAAGCTTCGTCAGATACATACCACTCACTGACCTGTGTGCGCAAATGCAGGGAGCTTAGGGTTAAGTCAATTACCTGTTGGCTTCTCTGTATTATGAAAGTTGTTTCACTACCCTTGTTTCATATCACCAGATTCTTTGAGATTACCAACTGTAAAGTGACTCACCTCTTCTGTTCGTATCGGTGCTTCCCCACGCTAAGTTATGGAAATCAGCATCCGATCTGATGATGACCTGGAGGCTATGATCCTCGCAGTGTTGTACCAGCCCCTCCACTTCCATTGATGGTAGGGGGTTTGGCTCATCATACGGAAGGTAAGCCGAAGCGATTATTAGCTTCTTGCCACTTCTCTAGTTTTCCAGTCTTATTGCTGCTAGGTCTCTAAAAAAGAAATTTAGTAGTTTTAGTGATCGTATGTTCTTCCTGATAAAAATACAAGATTTTACTCTGCCAGAGTGTAAGTCGTAAATTACATTGCCTTTGGCTAAGCCCTATCGCCTCCCAGTAAGCCCGGAATTCCTGTATTAGGGCTATATCAATACTACTAGAAGCAAACAGCTTGCATAGGGAGGTCGATGTCGCCTTCCTATGTTGAGGGTTTATCTGGATTACCCTCAGCATTAGTGGTTGTCTCTTTCTATTACCGTAAAGGTGAGTTGGGTTAGCTCTAAGTGGGGTTTAAGGTCCATAACGTTAAGTACCTTCAAGAAGTTTTCATCGATGTTCAAGACATAGGTTGTTCTCTTGTTTTCTCCTTTGCTTGACATGACGTGCTATTTTTTGGCCGTTAGCCCAACATTCTAAGTATCCAGGAGTTTGAAAATCTGCTTCGTTTTCGCTGTCGCCAGAAATCTCTTTGGGACCCAGGTAACGACTTTTGTGGTTTTGACGATGTCCCTTCCCGACTGCTAGCACTCTGAGAAAACGCTATCCCCTCGTCTATCTTGGGCATAATCTCCATCAGCCATCATCTCGACTTTTTGTTGCCACAAGTAAAGTAAATTACATCTTTTCCAGCATAGCTGCTCCTAAGTTGGGATTGCATGCCTGGGTCACACTTCCAGATCCCCCCATAGCAGTCATCTGAATCTTTTTGGATTGCTCCTTCGAAAGTCTTTCCTCAGGATATTTGTGCAAAGCCACAGTCATCTTTGCAGCGGTTAGATCTTAACTAAAGGTTGCCCCAGTAACGTCTTATGAGGACGTACTGGGTTTCCTATCACGATTGATCCTTTGGTTTCTGTGTCTTATAGGAGCTATCGCAGCCCGAATAGCCTGGTTCCGTCTTTACTTCGGAAGGCTTTGGCTTAGCAATTTTCATGCGATTCATCACTGAGGCCACATGATTCAGCGCAGTTTTTTTAAGATTTGCGGATCCGCCGCTTCTTTGAAATGCCTGCTGCTTTTCTATTACAGGTGCAGAGGTTTGACTTGACTGACGGTTCCCCAGGTGCAAAATGTTTGTCACCTATATTGTTCTTAGGACTATGGGGAAACATAAGAGTGGCTATTCCGGAAGGTCGCCCGGTTTTTCCGATTAGGAAACTAGGGACTAGTCAAGACTGGTCCTCTATCTAGCCACGCATTCCACTGGTCCAGCCCACCACTATAGAATTTAGGTTGTTACTAGGGCTGCCTCTTCTCAGTCCCTCGAGTTAAGTCTAGACCGCCCGCTCCTTTCAGGGCATGGTATAATAGTCTCATGTGAAAAATATTCACTCTGCGATCGGCGCCATTGTTACTGGTAGACCATTAGCCACGACACGACAGCTTGATCAGGAGATTTTTTATCGGCCTAGTCTAGATCGCAGTGTTCTTCTTACATAGTGGTACCTCGAGTAGGATGGGGTAAAATACCTCACACTGCGATCGGCAGCAGGAAGAGCCTATGCTTAGAAGGAGATTAGCGCTTAGCTGGGCTTGTCTCTAAGAAACTCATGGATATAGCAATAGTACTAAGGAATATATAAATACGAAACAGACAAAATTTGCAGAGACAAAATTGTGCTCAAGACTGGAACTTCAGTTGTCGGAATTTCATCCACATCTATCGACTGTCACATCGGTCTATATATTTTTTTAAATAGTATTTTATAAATACTTTCTTCGGCAAAAATTAATACAAATGTTGTGAGTCATTGACAGCTCTCTAGTTTATCAGGCAATTGCTTTCGGTTCGTACCTGAAATTAAATTCTCGCGCTGTGTATGACACATACCGTACTCTAATGTAAATACTAATATTATATTCTGCGATGGGTAATCTCCCTTGTGTTTATTACCAAATTTCATTACCACAGATTCGATTGTTTTGCTTCATAATTTTATTTTGTGTAAACTGAAAATTACTTCTCACTAATTATAAGTCGGAATGGTACTCTCATGTTTCCACTTAAGCTATATTTACTGAATTTCATAGATTATAATTGGATTTAGGCGTACTTCAATATATTTCTAATATCCAAGCAATGCTTATTCGAGATTCCGTCGCGACCAACCGGAGTTATATGATCTCAAAAGCTCGGTTATTGCTTCCCATTCGCGCTTTGCGATTACTTAATTTATTACGCCGAAGTATTCACCACAGAACAAATGTTTCCGTTCGCGTATTAATGGTCGTGCTGTTACAATTTAAATAGCAGTTGCTGGGGAAATATTAATCGAACACGCCAAACTTAATACATTGGGATGAATGAATTACGAAATGTAGTTCTAATGGGCGCTGAGAAAATGTGGCTCGGAATTACAATTCAGGGAATGCCAATCTGCCCGAGAAGTAGTCTTTGTGGAAACTTTTACTGTAGGAAATGAGCTATAAATACGGAACATTCCTTCTTTTAGGAATACGGTAATTGATTCGTTTTTTATTTAGAGAATTTACGTTTTATATTTTACGTTCCAAATTCTTTTGTAATTATTTTCAAAAATATTTTTTGATTACTAAGCATTCTGCCTGTAAATTAAGTGAAAGTTAATATATTTCAGTTATTTTTTTAAAATTTTATCATAATTACCTCTTGGTCGTGCGACATAATGCTTAAAATATTCATGACTTACACCAAGTTGGGGTGCGCTAAATTGAGAATTAAAATTTGTTTATTTTATTTTTAAAATTATTTGTTACTTATATTTTTGTTAGACTTTTATTTTATCGCAAAACCAACCCTAACTTAAATCATAATTTAAATACCGTATTCCCAAAAGAAGAAATGTCATGTATTTTATGGTTAATGAATATAACGGTAAAATAAATGGAGAAGAAGGAATTCTCATAAAGTAAGAAATTAATAAAAAAAAGGCATCAGCAACAAATTTGAGATTCTCCTTAATAGAAGTATGAAATAGTATTGAACTATCAGTGTCACGCATAATGTCCGGTCGGTTGCTATATTTTGCAGCCCGGTCACAGTCTATCGTTTTTACTTTATCGAATAGGTGTGGCTTGTATCCTACTAATATCTAATTTTTTCGGCATCTATTCGACACCACTCCCTTTCCGTTTAACTTATTTTAGCCAAGTATGTGATGTATTTAATGAACAGTGTTTGATGTTGTCGAATGGGAAATATAACCTGCATTCTATAACACACTAGCGGTTATTTTCTAGTTAATATAGACGAAACAAATATAGTTCTGAAAAATGAAAGCTACCAAACCGAAGTATGGAATACAAAAAAGAACTCGGAGATTTTGAACTGTATTGCAAATAATTTTATACACGTTCTAGCTAATTGCTATATCAGTCACCCTTACGCAAATTTACAAAAGAAACGGTGCAGCTATAATGATATAAACGGGCACTTTTAAATCGTTTTATGTCTGTGTGATTAAATACTGCACCTTTCGGTGATCTTCAACATTAAACTATTGCATAACTCCAGGAAATACCATTTGTAAAATCGTATTTTTTATTCCTACTAAATTAATATCTATTCTAGGAAAATGGGAGAATATTGTTACAAGCATAATTTCTTTACATTCTATGTTCATACCTTTGCATTTCCTTGTTTGGTACTAGTTAAGTTGTAAGGATGTTACTACAAGAAAAAATAAAAGATTGTTCAAATTTAATTTTGGATATTATCTAAGTAGTCAAATATTCTTACTAATACTAGCTAGCATTAATGATAAAAAATATATTGAAACTAACAAGTTTGTTGAAAGTACAACAAAATATTATAATATCAAATATCTAGCGTAATTTATCCCAAAACAATTAATTATCAAATGGGCATATACTCAGTATTTAACGTAATCAGAAAATGCTTACTTAGGGTTAGTTTATGAACACTAAAAAACCGATTTATTTAATAATACCAAATTTTGTTAAGTTAACTGAATATTGAGCTAAATATGGGCAAAAAAATGTTTGGTTAATTTAACCAAATTATTTGTTCATTTAACTCTACTTATTTGAAATAACGAAATATTTTGTTGGATTAACTAAATTTTTATGAAATTATTTTGTTATCCTGAACAAATGGTTTTTCCGTGTAGAAACTACTAAAACAAGATATTATCAAGGTATAATTGCAACCTTATTGCTCTAATATGAGATTGTTAGACATACCTTACTAACAAGGGAACACCGGCGGGTGTCCCCTCCGATTTCGATGAAACTTAACAGATCGAAAGAGTACCTTAAAATAAGAGACACGTATTTTTTTTATCGGCGTATCCGCACGATTTTGGGGTACAGCCCCCTCCAAAGTTTGGACGATTTTTCAATTTTTGCAAATATTTCCTAAATTATAACAGATATTAAATTTTCTTCTTAACATAATTTGCAGCATATTGCATGGCCCTAAGGGTGGCGTTGTCCGTATTCGCAAAAAGTTAATAACGGGGGACGGGGTACCCCGTTTGACCATAGCTTCTCGAGTAGATACAATTCTAAATTAAGAAATATTTAAGTAAAGAGAGCAGCGGAGTAACGATAACAAATAATTGTTGTTAATGTACTATATTATTATTATTACAATTATTTTTATTATTAATCCTCCAAATTTATTACCATTGTTTTCTATGTAAAAGCGATCTTTTTTGATGAATAATGAATAAACTTATTATTAAAAAAATGCGGGGGTATGGGGTACCCCGCTCCCCGTTATTAGCTTTTTATGAAGATATCTACCTTGAGACCATGTATTATGCTGGAAATTATGTTAAGGATAAAAACTTATTTCTGTTATAGTTCATTTGATTTATATAATAGACAAGTTTATTAATTTTGAAGCTTTATTATTATTTTTCTATTTTTACAATTATTAATTTTGTAAACTTGTTATACATCATCGTATTTTCTGTAAAAATCGGCCTTCTTTTGATGAATAAGAAAAAGAAAAAATGTAAAAAAAATGGGGAGTACGGGGTACCCCGTCCCCCGTTATTAACCTTTTGCGAATACGGACGAGGCCACCCTTAGGGCCATGCAATATGCTGCAAATTATGTTAAGAAGAAAATTTAATATCTGTTATAATTTAGGAAATATTTGCAAAAATTGAAAAATCGTCCAAACTTTAGAGAGGGCTGTACCCCAAAATCGTGCGGATACGCCGATAAGAAAAAATACGTGTCTCTTATTTTAAGGTACTCTTTCGATCTGTTAAGTTTCATCGAAATCGGAGGGGACACCCGGCGGTGTTCCCCTTGTAAGTATGACAGTTATCCGAATCTCTACGAATACTGAATACTACTCCATTCAGTGTTAATCATATTTTTTTAATACCTTCATAGAAAATACCAGAAACTACCAGACAAAGTGACGTCAGTTATTTATTTTGAATAAAAACTTTAATATATTTGTTCCCCAAACTATGATACCTGCTTCCACTAGATTAATTGCCATTAATAAGGTAATGTTATGTTCAGAAAGACAAAATATTAAAAACATAATAACTGACAGCGTATTAAAAATGCAGTATATATTAGAGCATATATTAAATAAAGCTGAACTAATAAATATTTAATTGATCAAATACATAATATTATTTTATTTAGAAACTGCAAATTTTTATCAGGTGAATTAGCAAAAACCAATTCACAATTGTCAAATTAAATATTTTACTCAACAAGTGGAAGTTTTTTATTTCTGTTATTTTTTTCTTTAGGTATAATCTTAAACGATTTATAACCTTAAAAAAAACATTCTAACCATTTCCGAGTACACGAGATCACCTGCATAAGAGTTCACTACTAAGCTTAAATTTTATTGGTTAGAATGTTTGTAAGCAGTACACGTACTAATCGAATAAATTCAAAAAATATTAGTTGACAATTAAATATACATTTATCAATGGTAAAAATTGCATACAGGCCACACCTACTCGCTATAGTGAGAACAATAGATTGCGAGCACGCTGTCGACATACGGTGACTGGTCGGACATTATGCGTGGCGCTGATGTTACATACTAACGTTGCGATCATATTGTAAAAAAGTAGGTCATCCGAATTTTCGTTGGCATCCACCGAACATCGGTGATCGATTTATGATAAGTAATCACTTTCAGATATTGATACGTCCGAATCACTTGATTTACTCCCAAACTATTTCCGCTATATTAAATTTATGCTTGATATTTTGGAGAGGATATTTTTATATTGACCCCCGGCGTAGCAATAACCGATATCCAAAGTAGCAGGATTGCTTTATTCGCTAAGACAGTTATGTATTGATTTATATTATTTATTATTATTTATATACAAATGCTGTATTACAAATACGATTTGCTAAATACACTGTGAACTATTAATATTTGTTATCTATAATTCATTATTAAGTTATTCCACTAAAGCCAAAGTCTTATTAGTGAATTAATATCTATAAAATCTATATACACATACATATACCCTCAATAGTGTAGCGTAGCGAGCGGTAGGGGCGGCATTTGTTGAGGAGCTGCAAAATTTAAATTTCTGTAAATCTTGGAAGAAATCTTGGATTTAAATACCTAAATAAGGGGCCGGCAAATTTGGCCCATGCCTCGGGCAGCTTAAACCCACGCTACGCCACTGTACACACCTATGCGACATTAGTTGTTTTGAATGCTGAATTTAATAGATTAGTCAATATTCAACTGGTGAATAATCCAACGTTTTAATTTCTTTTATCTACTCTCGTTTGCAGATCCGTCATTTTCAATCTGTAAACGATGTCATCCTTGACAGCAGTGTCTAAAAGTTTGAAAGTGTATGTGAGGTAAGAATGAATTTTAAACGTGTTTATTTTTGCGCACGCTTATGTCAAACGATTCATGGTAAGCCAGGTTATCCTACACAATATAATACACAACAAAAACGTTGACAGTTAATACAATTGATTTAAGGAGATTGCAATTACGAACTCTATACCCTCCGAGATTTCAGAAGTAGTCAATAAAACAACCGAGGGGTTATTGCGTCAGAAATCAGAGTAAATACATATAAATTGAGTTTTAGTATATGGAACATATTATGCATAAAATGACCTGGCAATGCGCATTGATGTCAATGTTGAATAGCGCTGTTGATATCGGATAAAATTGAGATCCAGATATCAAGATCTAAAATTATCAAGATATCCGGATTCTTGGACCTGGATCCATTGTCTCAGTCTACTATCCGGTGCTCGGATCTGGATCCACTATCCGGTTCTTAGATCCGGATCCGCTATCCTGTTTTCGGATCCGGATCCACTACCCGGTTTTCTTTGCTAAGCGCTGGAACTGATTAGTTTATAAAATACGCTCAGATCGAGAATGATTGCCCTGGTTCTACACTATTTTCCGCGATACGCAAATCAATATTTTCATCAATCATTGTAATGAAATTAGTAACACTGCGTTTTCTCTAATTTTGATGTTAAAATTGTCATATGTTCCACATAGTCGTGGGTTATCGGTTTGAATTTTTTTCGTCATTCCGTATTATTGTTTGTTAATTTTCACATTCAGTCTTTCATAAGACTACGTATTCATTTCGCGTTGACAGCATAATGCATTATTTTTTGGCAAAATGTCATTTTCACTGAGCGAAGATAAATTTATTTGGAGGCATACTTTCGAAATGGTGAACGAGGAGCTGATGGACAGTGGAGATGTTTAGCTGTACTTTGTGCTGAATAATTTATAAATCAATTTGCCGAGGTGCAAATTGGTAATGAAACTCTCCTTCGACACATCAATCGGCTTGTCTATCGCTTCAGAGAAAGTGGAAGTGCTTTGAAGGGACAGTCAACTGGTCATCCACCAGTTCTAACGGAAATGTGGTAGAAGACGTACGTACTTTAGATCACAATCCTAGAAAGCCATTACGTCAACTTGCACAACAAACTGATAGAAATGCACATGTTAAATGTGTAATAAAAAGTAATGTAATATAAATAAAGCAGATCAATCGTATTATTGTAATTTAGTATGTATTTATAAAACATAAGTCATATTAATCGAGTTGTGCAAATTTTCCTTGGGGACAAAATCGGAGAAAGTGGGCGAACAAACAAGCCACCTTGCGATGCATTCGCATTCTATATCACTACATATTCAGCTAAAATAAACATTTTTACATTTTATTTTCATCTGCTTTGTTGGACTACATGAGTTGGGGCACACGTTCTGAATACGTACCTGCCGCGCTAGAAAATTTGCCCAACTTTACTGATATAATAAGTTAAGATATGACATAAATGTGTATTTTTCTGATATATATATATATATATTGTTTACACTTTTATACCTTTTATTAAACCTGGTTGTATATGTTATCAGAAATATACTGTTCTGAAAAGTGTTACGTTATTTTTGCGTGGGGGTTATTTGAATCCACTCATACTTTAGGCGCAATTTTGGTGCACTACATTTGTTGTACAGTTGACATTAGTGTGTATTAAGTTACATACACACAATTAGACAAAAACCTTACAACGACCGTACGTTCTCTAGAACTAGAAATTACGCCGCGCCACACTCTAGAAGCGACTAAAGTCTGTGGGGTAAAATAGTGAACTATATGGCGCCATTCTTGTAGGGCGGCTATATTCTATAGTTATGCGACAACAGAGTTTCAAGCGTTTCTGGAAAAAACCATGATTGCCACAGATTCAGCGTAGATTGAACATGTAGCACGTGGGAACGCGATACACTAATGTCTGCTTGCACTGGTTGTGAGTAATGGTAGGATTCTACGCATATCTCCAGTGTGTGTAAGATTATAAACATGTATTATGCATGCCAAACACTTACATAGAATTTGTAGGCCTACAGTGAATCTCATATTTTTAAGGGATGTCATCACCAGCAACATAGCGGTATCCAGTCGACAGGTAATAATTTCAAAAATTACCGTTTCTACCTTAACTTGAACAGTTGTTGTTATATTGTATCGCTGTCGTTTGGTTTAATTAGACATTATATAAACTAATCTTAATTAATTTATAACTCATTTCAAACAGTTTTAAAACACAGAAAAGAAATCACTGGAATTTGACGCGGATGCCTGGTTGCCAATTTAAATGTCAATAATATATATTCATCAAATTGTTAGTTATACCCATTATAATAAACCATACTGGATAAAAATGTTATTTATAAGTTATAATAGCTATTAATTGTATTTTATTGTAAATTTTAGCTTACCTGGTGTTCTCGTATCTTTCACTGAGATATTATATATTTAGTAATATGTTGTGTATTCCCCTCTGTCTGGGGCGAATAACGATTTTTTGGTGTCCATGTTGGTCGCATTTAGAATTTGAGTATGTTGACTAATCGTCGATAAGCAGTCGAAGCCAGATAATTGTTAGAAAGTTTAAACACTACCATTAGCCTGAATGACCTTTACGATCTTCCTACGGAAATTTCTTAAGAGGAATCCTAGTGCTGCTGATGCTCTTGCCTGCTTATTGCTCCGAATTGCTCCGTAGTTCTTTCTAGACTAGCACCTGTAATCAAGACTGTTCCTATGTAACCGGGTATTTCACTGATTATTTCCCACCTAAAAATGAAAAAAAAAAAATTAAACAGTTGTTAAAGGATATTTTAATGGCGGTGTTTGCGATCAATTTCGCTTTGATGTTCGGTATTGTAACGGTCGCCATCGTTTCAGATCTTTAGAAATTTTTGTTTGTTATTCAGATTTAAGTTTTTTTTTCCATGGGCGTGTGTAACCCGAAGAAGATAACTCGGCCTGAACTTATTGTGCCCCATGTCAATTTTAGTTCTCTCAGTCAGGTTGCAAACCTATCAAAAGTTCACGGCTGAGAGTTCGAGACAGCTCTGGGTTCGTCCAACCGATAGACTTCAAAGTGCGTCTGCCTCTTCCCATCCACTGCCGGGCGGTTGATAAGAAGGTGAGCAGGAGTTTTCTTCGTACTCTCACACTTTCTGCACAGGGGGAGAGTTCACTAGGCTCATGTGATACATGTGCTTATTTAGTGCGCAGTGCCCAGTTAGGATTCCTGTGGGTAATCTCTATCTGTTCCTGCTCATAAAGACTGATTTACGGAGTATTTTGCCCCACGATTTACCGAACATATTCCGTGTTACGACTGCTATGGAAACCATTCTTGGGCTCCCCCCACTGCAATTGGTGTTGTGGTCTGAAGCAAACCTAGGAGCTTACAGAGCAAAATGTAGTGAATGCAAGGACTTCTCCGGCAAAGTCGGGGACCAAACCAGCATCTTCTTATCCTCTTTTATAAAGCAGGTAGAAGTGGAAAGCATGCTTCTCAAAAAGCAAAAGAACGTTCAATTGCAAACCACACAGATGTTCTGTCTGCTAAAATAATCAGCAATTAATTGGAATACTTGTTATAAAACATTAAATATCGAGATAATTTTGGCAATTTTAGACTAAAATTCATTCGGACTAAAATTCACATAAAAAATATAAGTACCAGAGGATTACAAAGGAAATGATTTTAATCATTGACTATGTGAGACTTTCACATCAGTAAATATCCAATTATGTCTGACTTAAAGCAATTTTTAGAGGAATTTACCCAAACACGCGCCCCGGATCCATTCTACGGCGCACAGTGGGGTCGCTTGGAAAAAAACCTCGAAACTAAAATTTTGAATATCCAAGAAATATTACCCGTATACCTAGCAGATAATCTGTAGAATAAAGGTACGTAAGCCATTCAGCAAAAAAAAAAAATTTCTTACGGATCAATAACTATTACTATTAGGGTATTCTTAAATGGTTCGAAATTGACGGTTTTCAACCTAAACTTCTTTTTTTCCTTGTCCCTTTATTTTTGCAGATAAAATTGTATAAATTGCAGGAGTTTTATATTATTCATGCTTTATTCAGAATATGATTTCAAATATTACCCATTACTAAAAAGTGGAGCGAAAACAATCGAAAAATCGCGACGCTTTAGATTTTCAATTTCTCAAATTAACAAGATTTACAAAAAAAGCTCCGCCTTCCTCCGGTCTGAAATGTGTTTTTTCTGATAGGTATAATCCTTGTGATGATGGTGTATACATATCTTTCCCATATTCCACCGTATGTGGATTCTATTCCATATTAATTTTCAAGTCATGATATTAACGGTTATGTCCACATCAAATAAATGGCTGATCAAATGAATGACATTTTGTCACTAAAATGACATTCCAAATATTGACATTTGTTGTTAGTATAGAAACGTTTATTTTAGCTACCTGCATTATTTATTATTATTGTTATTACTATTATCATTATTATTATTAATCTACATTTACCGAAGACATGGAATCTTTAAAATATCATACGCAGATTTGGTGGAAGTGTATTTTACTGGTAATACCGTGGAAAACTATTTGCGACATAGATATATCGAACTGGATGAAGACATTACTGCGAAAATCGTTGGTGAAATAGCTAAGAGGTTTAAACCCCATTACAACAATAAGCTAAGGTCTGTCCATTTCAATAAGAACGTTTTTAAGAGGAAGTATGCGGAATGGTTGAGTAATGAATTTGTAGTTGAAGTGCCAGATGCAGGAGAACAGGGCCATAGCAATCGTGGTGGCAGGCCAAATAAATCGTTTGAGGAATGTGGACGTAAATCGCAAGCCAATAAAATCCATGATCTCAAGAGCGCACATTGTCAAGCTCTTATTGACGCTGCTGCTTCGCCACAGATCCAACCTTCTTTTAGCCCCAATCAAGCACTTGCTTTATTTACGCATGCAAAATTGACCAAAGAACAGTATGACTTGGTAAGAAACGCAGTTCATGATCTCGGCTATAAGATATTCCCAAGTTATAAAAAAGTACAACTCGCTAAAAATCAATGCTACCCCGCCAGCATAAAAGTTACCGAAACATCAGCGGAAGTACCATTACAAGATCTGCTGGATCATACAGCAACCAGAATTTTTGAAACTCTACCACATCAGAAGTCCGAAAACTGTCAGGAACACACACTTGTGCTTCACACAAAATGGGGTTCTGATGGAGCTTCTGGTCAAAGCGAATACAAGCAAAAATTTACTGAAAGAATGGAAGGCATATCTGATGCATATCTTTTCATGACTTCCATGGTATCACTGAAAATGACTGTAACTACAAATCATGGAGACTGCGTTTGGAAAATCCCCGACCTTCATCGACTAATTACTGTCGAGCATTAAAATTTCAGTTTAGATCCGAGACACCTGAATTAATAATAGCAGAAAAAGAACGAATAGAAGACGAAATTAAAAATCTGCATAACACAACTTTTTTCTGTGGAGAGAACGTAATTACCATCCAGCATCAGCTGTATTTTACCATGCTTGACGGGAAAGTGGCGCAGGTTGTGACACATACGGCATCGGCAAGTAATTGCACAATATGTGGGGCAAAGCCTACCCAATTAAACGATTTCGCACGGCTTGGAATGGAGGCATCTTCGGAAGAAGTTCTACGTTTAGGTATGTCTCCCTTGCATGCTCGCATACGGTTTATGGAATACATCTTAAAATTAGGTTATAATCTTGAATTTAAATATTGGCGAACGTCTACAAAAACAAAGCCACTAAAACAGCAAGCCAAAAAACGTATTCAGGATGAATTCCAAGAAAAGTTGGGATTGAAAGTAGATTTTGTGAAGCAAGGGACAGGTACCACCAACGATGGTAATACATCTCGAAGATTTTTTCAAACCCAGAAATCACTGCAAAATAACCGCCATTAATCAAGTTTTGATACAAAGGCTGGCAACAATATTAGAAGTAATATGTTGTCAGTCTCGTATCGATTCTGAAAAATTTCGTATCTACGCAGAGAATACGGCTAGAATGGCTGTTTCTCTCTATCCGTGGTACAATCTTCCTGCAACCGTCCACAAGATTTTGTTTCATGGTGCCAATCATAGAACAGCAGCAGCGTTCCCAAGTTGGTATCCTTTCTGAGGAAGCTCAAGAGTCCCGCAACAAGGACAATATTAAGAACTCATCACTCCAGGAAGTGTTCGCGGATAGCTACAAAACACTGATATTTTTAATATGATTATGGTGTCATCAGATCCTGTAATAACACATTTAAGACTCTCCCTAAAAGAGGTTCTTCCTTTAAGCGACGAAGCTAAGGCTTGATAGCGGACTGATTATTTTATTTATTATTGCTACCTTATTCATATTCAACAGGTTTTTTTTATATTTATTATTATTATATTATTATTTAACATTTGTTTTTTTCTAATATACCTATTTTATGAATTATTCTTTAAATTGTCTTTCTTCGTTATTTTAAGTAGAGCAACCTAAGTATTATGAAATACAAAGTGCCATTGAGAAAGTGTGCATTTACAGTGTTTAAAATATGATGTCCAAAACAAATGAACGTCAATCACGCTCGCCGCCGTAGATGAAGTTTTTGCTTTTTGGGGCAATTTTTGTAAAGAAGACTAAATAACAATTATCATATTTAAAGATCGACATACAGCAGTTTGTATAAAGTCACATATTTTTTTGCGTAGAACTTAAATATAGAAAATGTATAAGGCGTTCCGTTTAAAGTAGCGAAGCAATAACTTTTGCTTACTTTTTGGTCGGTTTGTATAGTCAAGAATATATTTACGATGTAATAATTTAGGAAAGGAATTAAGAATTTTATAAAAGTTTTGTAGTTTCCAAAATAAAAGAGATAAATAAAGCTCTAATATAAGATCCACTCTTTGCTAGGACACCTATATTTACTAATTATTGACCTCCTTGTCTCTTATGACTCTAGCTCACAAATGGATAATTTTTTTAATTTTGCAAAGAAGACTAAATACAATTATATTTAAAGACCGACATACAGCAGTTTGTTATAAAGTCACATATTTTTTTTGCGTAGAACTTAAATATAGAAAAATGTATAAGGCGTTCCGTTTTAAAGTAGCGAAGTAAATAAACTTTGCTTACTTTTTGGTCGGTTTGTATAGTCAAGAATATATTACGATGTAATAATTTAGGGAAAGGAATTAAAGGATTTTAAAAAAGGTTTTGTAGTTTCCAAAATAAAAGAGATAAATAAGCTCTATTAAAGATCCACTCTTTGCTAGAACACCTATATTTACTAATTATTGACCTCCTTGTCCTCTTATGACTCTAGCTCACAACATGGATAATTTTTTTTAATTTTATAAAAAAAGTTTAAAAAAACCTGAAATTTTTTTTATTAATGTGGCGAAACTGACTGAAGGCTTGATTTGCGACCCCATGTTCATAAGAACTTTTTTGTTCAGCACAAAATTTTCTATCAGAATCCGTACTTAACGATAGTTTTTTTTTTCCCAAAAACGTTATTTTGGCCCCATGGCGCGCCGTGCGATGCGACTCGTCGTTCTGACAATCACAGATCCTATAAGATAATTACCTGGTAAATAGACAAGCCTGTCTTCCTCGGATTGAAGTTATGTTAACTATACCTTGTTAGTGTAGTGAAATAGGAGAACTGCCATCTTTACGTCATTCAATATATTTGCTACTACATTGGTAGAAAACTTTGAGATAATAATGTATATATCAGGGCAGGTGTTTGAGAAAATGGGGAGGGGGCTTCAGACTTGAGAAAGCGTATCTTTAACATTATAACTACATTAAAAAAGATTTTACTACAAGGTTAGTCGTATTATGAGAAATGAATTATTCATCACCCAATGATCATGCCATTTCCAAAATATTTGATAACAAAATAATAAAATTAATATAATAAAAATATTTTTGAAACGACATCGTCATTCGAAGATAAACAATTCATCTCTCATAAAAACAACTCACCTAAAATTATTTAAACAACCACATGTTCTACTTATCTTAATTCTATTACATTTTCTTATTTTTGTAGTAAAATTTGCCTGGTTTGCTAAAATCGGAACTGGTCGCAGAAAGATTATAGTAAATAATAAATTAATTAGGAAGTACTGGATACTTTATACGTCTGATATGTTTTTTTTTTTGGTTTCTTATTTACACTATAAATCATAACACTTTGAAATAGTTATTTTGAAGTAATTTGACTGGGTTAAATGAATAGAATAGTAATTCGTTGTTAAGAATTAAGTAACTTAATTGAAAACGACCTACTTTCTTGACTCAAACTAATTATAATTATTTAAATGATATCTTAATACTTGTTATGAGAAGTTGTAATCAGAAAACCCATATGCAAGCTTTCTCATATCACACATATTTATTTAGCAAATATATGAGCAAACCAAATAAAACAAAACTTGAATAAGTTACAAGAGGAAGAAAATAATATTTTAAAAGATAATTTATAAATTGGACAAACTGACGCCTACAATAGAGGAATATAAAACAACGAAGGAAGTAAACATTAATCAAGCGATCAAATTTAAAGACCTGCTATTGATATACAAAATTGAAAAGAAATTATGTACTGTAAAGACTAGCATGTATTTCTATTTCTACGCTTTTTCGCCTCTATCTGCCAAGTTCCTCCCTCGTTCTTTGCATATAAAATTGTGCGTAAAAACTGTCGCCTGATAACGCTATGATGATGTTTCAAACACAAAGGTCGTTATTAGGAGACCTGTACAGGTACTTCAAAAAATTTCTGAACAACAACACTCATCGTAATGCTTAACAAAAGGCAACAGCGCTAAAATAAGAATAAAATCCGCAACGAGCCTGTAGTTGCGTACTCAAAAAATCACTGAGTTAACAACTCGTGATGACGCTTAATAAGCGACAATGTCAATAAAACACCTGCATCGATAAAGTTATGATGACGTTTACATTTAAAAGAAAATCATTTCTTCTGTGCTAGGGTATATTGTAGAGCCGAGTTTATCTTAGAGTTATCCACCAAGTTTAGGGCCTTAAGGTAGCTCGGTATCTTGCTGAATCAGATTGTTTTCAGGGTTTTCTAGGGAAGGGTAGGCCTTTCCGAATATCCTTACATATCTGATTCTTGTAGCAGCAGGGCAATGGCGCAAAATATACTCAAACTGTCTCTCATCTTCTAAACACAATCGGTATTCAGTCTATCAGAGAGCCCGATTCTGTGTAAGTGTTTTCTGAGTTTACAGTGACCTGTTAAAACAGAGACACCTTGACATTTTTGCGGTCAAGTTCTCGCAGTCCTTTGCTTCTGACATGATTTGGTGAATGCATTCCTTCGCATGCACCAAACCAGGACAGTTGTTTCAGTATCAGAGCACTTTTTTCATTTGCCAGAATTTGATTTGCTGTTCAGCGGCCGCAGGTGCTATGCCAATGGCAGGTTCTGGTCCCTAACATTCCACCGCAGCACCGTTTTTGGCAAGATGTCTGCTTCCTCATTTCCAAGAATGACTGAGTGCCCAGGTAACCCAGATTAGGGATAATTCGAATTGGATTATGCGCCTCTAGCGCCTTTCAACGCCACCTGACTGTCGCTGAATTTTTTTATTGTTTTTTCTTGTCAGTTTTATCCAAAATCTCTCTCGCACACATCTCAATGGCAGAGATTTCAGCCTGAAATCATTTATATAGTAGTAAAATAGTATATTGAAATAAGAAGATATGCAGGGCTCTCATTAATTTTATTTTCTATTTCATTTATTTGGGAATAACGGTAGTTTAATGTTTCGATTTTGAAATTAAATATTTTTTTTACGTTTCGGAAATAATACATGCCATTTTCAAAATTTTCCAAGTTTTCCTAGTTGACATCCTTAATTTTTGTACAATAAGTACTTATCAATAACTTGCAATTTTTCTTAAATCGATCTAATCACATAAAATTTACAAATAATACAATACAAGTTTGAAAATGGATTAAATTATTCCCGAAACGTGAAAAAAATATTTTTAATTTAAAAATTGAACGTTAAACAGCGTTATTTCCAAATAAATGAAATAGAGATTGGCTATACAGCTTAAAAACGGCAAACAGTTAAAACAAATTGAATTTTATTTTGTGAAGAAGTTGAGAAAACTGAAAATTACAAAATCTTTAATGCTAAAAAATATTATATTCAAAAATAATTTTTAAAACTATTTACTGAAAACCATACTTGCATGTTCTTGGTTTTTAAGATTTTTTTTTAAATTATTTGGCCGAATAATAAATTTTGTACCTATACACTCTGTTATTCTTTAATCAAATGTACTTCGATGCCCCTTCTGAAAGTCTTGATTCGAAGCTGGATGGGATTCAAAAAGTAAATATTTTCTTTCTTCAAATCTTGACTAAAGCTTGATTCAAAAGTAAATATTTTCTTTCTTCAAATCTTGACTAAAGCCCTTATAACAGAGGGTAGGAGTTGATTTAATGCATGGTGTTTAAAAAATTTAAGACGAAGTTCGTATGTTATTGAAACATTGTAAAATTATCGAAGAATTTCAAAATATGTCTTGTAAACTTATTTATCCCATCTCATTTTTTTTCCCTAATTCTGCTCCAAGGTTCCTAGTTTATATTTCTTTTTAGTAAACTTTAGTTTTAATAAATGTCTGCTTCATATGTTTATTTGGTATTATAAAATTGTGTAAATTATATATTCTATTTAATTATTAAATCAATATGTTCACCATTTCGCCATGTTTGTCTGGATTGACGGGACGGCCCAAACTAACAAAAAGACGGCCCAGGCCGGGCCGAGATAACTGCCAAAAGTGGCACCTCTACTTGGGAAACGTGTAAAATCAAATTAAGACGGTTTGACGATTACAACTAACTTATGCATCTCCTAGTTCCAAAGATTGGAATGTTTACTTTAACGGTTGAACCCTTTGCAGGGCCATTTGTACCTGGATGCGTGGACGTGTCATTAGATTATTCGAAATCAGGTGTTCTTTTTCGCCTTTATTATCCAACGAATGCCGAGGATGATGATCAGGTAACTATTTATTCTTACTATTCTAACTACAGAATTTTATTTTTAACGGATAACAATTAGCTGTGTTCGCAGAGGAATCACAAACTAGTCAGACGCGATTCTATTGGCTCAAAAGAAATCCGAAACAGTTTTCTGACTGATTCACAGTATGTATATGATTGACTCTGACTAGTTGGTGATTCCTCTGCGAACACAGCTATTACCAGCGCACCGCAAACAGTAAAATATAATTGTAAAATAAATTTACCTTACAGGTAAACTATAAAAAATGGCCACCATGTGTACCGGATATTAACTATTTGAAAGGCATCGCCAAAGTAACTATGCTACCAGAATTTTTAGTGAGATTCCTTCACTGGAAAGGAGGTACCAATCTGTCCGAGACGAATACACCATTCGAATATTCTATTCAAGTTTAATACGTTTTTAAGGTCCCATGTATTGTCCCGTCTTATATGGCGAAAGACCGAAAACTGATAAAAAATTGAAGTGCGTCATATTTTCCCACGGTCTAGGATCATACCGGAGCATGTACACAACAATATACGCCGAATTGGCATCTCGTGGATACATTGTTGCATCAGTAGAACACAGGTTATAAATTAAAATTAAATTGTACGAATAATTTAGGTAAAAATGAAATTTTAGGGATGGATCAGCGTGCCATACATTTTACTACATATCGCAAGAGAATGCAACAAATGATGTAACATCTGATATAGAATACCGTCAGGTTAAATTCGGTGAAGGTCATTTCGAAGAACGTGAAAAACAGGTAATGTTAGAATCGAATATTAGCTATATTGTTCTTTAAAAAAAGTTGTTACCGCATTCTGGCAATAATGCATAATCAATTATTATTATTATTGGCTTCGGTGTTATACCACTAGCAACTTTCAAAAAATTAATATCCTGACAACCCGGATGGACGGCAGGATGGGAAAATGCATGATCAACTAACATAAAAATGTATTATACATTTCATTTGCAATTTTAACGAAATGCTCGATTTGCTCGATTTCCATTCAAAAATAAATTTATAACAGGTTTACTACAGAGCTGACGAATGTAGCAGGGTACTGGATTTCTTAATAAATTTAAATAATGGCACCCTTCCACACAATATCATGGACGATGTTCCGTCGTCATTATCTGGCGAATTCAAATTGGAAGATTTAGTAGGAAAATTAGATACTGATTCCATTACAATGGCCGGTCATTCTTTTGGGGGATCCACAGCCTTGTTAACTTTATCTAAAAGGCCAGAATTTGCGTACGTATTGCTTGATAAAAAAATTAAAAATATAATTTGCAAAATGTATATTCACAGGCAAGGTGTTATTCTTGACCCCTGGATGTTTCCTATTAAAAATGAAGAATTAAATAGTAAAATAAAACAACCACTAATTTTTGTAAACACGCAAACATTCCACATAGCCAGTAACGTCGCCATTATGGGAAAGTTTTTGACCGAAGATAGGAGGAGAGAAATGTACACAATGCTGTGAGTATTTAATACATGCGTTGGGACATAAAATTATATCCATCTTATTACTGCTGACAACCGGCATAAAAAATTATAAATGCGCTGTGAACATTGTGAAAGCGTATAATGTGTCCTTCAATTGTGTGTGTATTTGCCAATGATGAAGCAAAATGCATTAACCTGGAAATTTAAGAATTTTATAACAAAAACACATGAACATTAAATTACACGTATATAGCGCTACCTGGTGCCCCAATCCATAACTTGTTTACTTATAAGTATTTTTCAGTGAAAATCTGAATAATATAGTGCATATTCTCAATTACTTAACCAATATTACCGCTTCTTAACTCCCGGTTTAACAGAAATTACTAACAAATTTGAAATTTTAAAATCGATACCGTGTATATTTTAGCATATTTTTAACGTAATCTGTTGAGTTTGGAAAGATGTGATCTGTTTTTGGTAATCAAATTTGGTAATTTAAAATTTTTATTTTTCGATCTAGAGTGCAGGGATTACATAAACAACTTTTTTCGCTGTTATTGTGACGTAGCTTTAGCGTTTTCGACTTACTTGCACTCAGTATGTACAAGAACTTTAGTGCAGGTGAGTTCAACTGAAGTTGCATATCGCTCAACTATAAGGAAGAACATTTTACGTGTTTAACTGAATTAACCTGACTTCAGTCACTGATTTATGATTTCAGGCACAGAATCAAGTAAATATAAGGTTTTGTATAGTGTTATGTCTATATATTTTTTTTTTTTTTAATTATACATTAACAACTTGACTGTACGGTGAGAACAAGAAGCAGATTTTCTAGCAATATCTATTACTTTTTCACAAAAAGAATGACAAAACAAGATTTCTTAACAATTAATTTTAAAATAAATAACAGCACTGAATTTATTGATTCCTACTGTAGAACATAAACTTAGTTTTGATCTGGTTTTGGTTTAAGAAGTTCCATTTATAGAAGTAACTTTATATCTACGCTTTTCATATGTGTTTCTCTCAACCCAGTATTAATCATTTTTATAAGATTTTGAATGGCTATATTTTGCCATTGGATGTCGTTCTATTCATCCTGAAACTCTTCTAAAACTAATTAGGCAATGTAAATGTTTTTTTTTTTTTTTCTGTCTGGTATAACATACATTATCATATACAGTTTTATTTATTATTTCTTTGATTTGTTTCCTTGATCTTTATTGTAACTTCTTCATTTCTTTTAATTTGGGTATATAGGTCGGAATAAAACTTTTTGTGTATTTTTCATTGTTTTAGTTTCTTTCGCTACAATCGTTTCGTTATTGATATACATTTTCTTAATTAATTTACAATAACTATTTGTGTGCATATTTGTGTTGTAATTCCCTTTGAGAATTTACCTTTTTACTTTTAAAATTTTATATGTAAATGCTTTTAAACAGCATGTATGTGTAAGTTAACGACAAGTAAACTATTCACGAGGACCTAAAAACATTTACATATAAAATGTTTAAAAGTAAAAAGACACATTAGAGAATAGAGAATACTTATTATAAATTAATTAAGAAAATGTACACTAAAATACAAAATTCACGTCTCCCAAAATTTCTTCGTGGGCCAATAGTATATCAAATTTAAATGAAAACATATTTAAGGTAGCACTCTGCGAAAACTGGAGCGTTTAATGAAACAAGCACCATATTTTGAACAAATACAGAGAAACATTATATTCGTAAAATGGAAAGAAATAATATGTTTTAGAGAGACATGACTTTGAATGTGACTGTACATCAATTAAGAAGAAATACACACTCGAAAGAGTCAGCAAAAGCTGACGAAATGGTCGTAGCGGTAAACATTTTTGTGCTATTTTATTTGAGATTTAACTGTATTTTTAGCAGTGTGATTTGGTTGCATATATTCAACAGTATCAAATAAATTAAAATTAGAACAAAGAATACTTTTGAAGGGCTGACAACATGTTTCGCTTTCTTTAATTTTTTTTTGCACAACCACTTGTTAATATAAACCATGTTATAGCAATATTTTGCGAAAAAAATAAAATAAAATTTGGGTGTTAAAGATAGATTTTTTTTCCGTTATTTTAATCGATATCAAAACATTATTTTGTATTGCGTTCTAAAAAGACCATGCACACTTTCTCTATTTTAAAAGTTAAATAGCTATACATGTATTACATAAATGGAATTTATATTTTTAATTACGTTGCTAATACCTAGAAGAGTTATTTTTAAATTTAGCATGTGATTTTTTTAGCAGACGCGAAAAATCTAAAAATAATTGAGTTTTACGTCGATGTTTGTAAAATAACACATATTTTCTCCCTATGATTTTCATAATGTATGCATATCTCTCTTTCAGCGCCATACTACTCACGAAAATCAAGGCGATCCATATTTTGGGCTGGTTCCTGGTTGAATATGTTTATGAAAACTCGACCCACTCACCGCCCTTGTTGATAAATAATTTCCTTAATTCTAAAATTTTTACACGAGACAACTGGTCACGATGCTGACATAGAAGACTGCCTCAGTGTGCTTCAAAAAGAGTCAGCAAAGTTCACTTCTGGTCTAACCAAACCTTGGGCATGACGGTGTTGGATAATAATTGTTGTTAAGACGTTGGATTTCATGGGTATTAGATATAAGATATTAATAAGAAGGCTTAAGTGATATATTTATGATCAAATTGGTTTTATACCTAAATGTATGTTTTTATATTTTTAAATTGTTAAATATTGTTGTGTTCGTTTTCACGCTTCAATAAAGATAGTTATGAAAATTCTTGATGGACTCTTAATAACCAAAAATATTTTTTGTGTATAGATATTCTTTTTTCTTACACTTTTATAGATAGGTGGGGCACTTATAACAAAGAATTATCTAAATATAGATATTTACGTCATTTCCCAATATTCATATTATTTAAAATTTACAGGACGCCTCTAGAGAATTTTTAAGTTGGGTCGTATTCATAGTCAATAAGCCAGTAATCAATTCGATTAGTGAGGTTATTGTTAAATTGATTGTAAACAAATATTTATACCTAAATACCTACCTATATATTACCTATATTAAGTTAGTGCTGGTGAGCCAAATCGAATGATTTCATAATCAAATTCTCGAATGATTTTCAATAATCCTTTTCCGTCATTGGATTGTGCCCACCGCTATAAACCATACAAAAAGGGTGCATGGAACATAGAAACAAACATTAATTTTTCCCGTCATCAACTAATAAATTGCATTCAAAGTCAACATTTATAAATTTTATTAAAAATGCGAATGAGAAAAGAAAACGCAAAAAAGCTTAGGTACCAACTTATCAAAGTAATTTATAGTTTTATCATCAGTTTTTTATACTTGGATACGTGTTTTCTTACATCAATTGTTTTCCATGATATATGATATATGAAATATTCCATAACATGACTGTAGAGCTGATCTTATTACATATTTTTAAAACAACGAAACGGAGACTATCAAACGCGTTACATTTTTCATTAGAGTTTTTTCTAACACCTCAACAGTAATTAATAAAAAAATTGTGCAAGTAAAATTTAGTTGAGAAATATATTATTTCATTTAAACAATCGCATATAAGCAAGCTTCTCCGGGGCATTTACATTTGAATGTAATAAATATAATGAAGCATAAAATTAGAAATTAAATTTATGTGCCCGGCTTACCATATTGCAAACAAATGTATTTTACTGATAAGCCCGATAACAGCAAACAGCAGCAATCTAACAGCTACCTAAAAATAGCATAATAAGGTGTCATCTAAATTATGCAAAAGTCCAAATAAAAAAAGTATTCGTTTATAATTTAATCTTTCGACTTATATTTAATTACATTCCGAGAACAAAGAAGCCAATAAAGCAGTAATATATTCAAAATCAGTCCTATATTGAAAAGAACGTAAGCCGGTTCCAAGAAAGTTAGTCAAACATTTATTTACCGTGACAGCCGCATATTTCGCCTAAAATTTGCGATGGCTAACTATTATCGCCAGTTTACTTGAACTTCGCACCGGCACATTTTTAACTCGCAAGATATCTGTAGTTAATACTCCAGCTGCGAAAATGGCAAGTCGAACTTTGGGAAAGCTTATATATAATAAAGTGCAGGCTAATTTAATTCGACCAAATTGACAAGCAGTAACAAATTTTTGCCACTACAGCACCAGCTGCGTCAGCAGGTATTTTTTATTGCACTTTTATAAACAATTATACTGTTTGTATGAAAGAATGCCAATAATGGCAATTGTTTTATTGCATTTTATGACATTTGATTGTTTTTTAGCAGCAAATTATGAATTTATCAAGGTGAACAAAACAGGTGCTAACCAAAATGTTGGGTTAATTACATTGAATCGGCCAAGGCTCTAAATGCCTTATGCAATGGATTAATGACGGAGGTGGCAAATGCAATAGATGCTTTCGAAGCAGATAAATCTATTGGAGCCATAGTAATAACAGGTAGCGAAAAGGCATTCGCAGCAGGTGCTGATATCAAGGAAATGGCAAAACAACACTTACTCACAAACATATCGGGCAACTTTTTGTCGCATTGGAACAGAGTTGCTGAGGCACGGAAGCCTGTAATCGCAGCTGTTAATGGGTATGCTGTAAGTAACTGATCTGTCATAAAATTCCATGATTATGAATTCAATCTGTAATAAGCTTGGGGGTGGATGTGAATTTGCCATGATGTGTGATATCATTTATGCCGGTGAAAAAGCTAGTTTGGGCAGCCAGAAATTCTTAATTGTACTATTCTGGAGCTGGTGGCACCCAAAGCTCCCAAAGATACGTTGGCAAATCGAAAGCTATGGAAATTGTATTGACTGGTGAGTGCTTACTTACAATTTATGATGTTTATTTTCTTATCTTTATAAATTGTATTATGTTAATATGTAAATAAGACATTTAATGGAAATTTTCTTATATATAGGACCTGTACTTTTTTATAGATGCGTCTATTATATCACTATTATTATCTCAAAAACTATAAAATTTAAAAAAATTCAAACTGTATCGAAGTTATATGCAAGAAAAATAAGAATTCTATATTCTTCTTGATGCAAGGTCTTCAGTTTTGAAAATACGGAAAAATGTATTAAGATTTGTTTTGTCTCTATGTGCAGCGCGATCAACCAAAAGTGTCTGAGGTTGGTATCAAAAAAAAATTCTTAAATATTAATTAGTCTATATTAACTTTCGTCGATTAGCTACACCTCCGTGTATAATTTTTCATCACATTGTCATTCGTGCCGTGCTATTTGATCTACGTAATAAACATTAAACATAACCGATGAAACAAGAATTTTTGATGGGCCAACTGCACTCGTGCAGAGTAGTGCCAACATAACTTTTTTATGGCTAACCTCACACTTGCCTTTGAACACTCGGTAGATAACTTCATTATAAGCTACTGCAACCAGATCTACAGATAACATTTCAAATTGGGAAATATATCTTATATTTTCGAAAAATATCGAAATAATATTAAAAAGTATCCACCTATATATTTGTTTTTTATGTAATTTAAAATTTTCTCCTATAGTTTACTTTTCGTTGTTCATTTTTTTTATCCTTAGGTGATCAAATAACCGCCCAAGAAGCTGAAAAAATGGGCTTAGTAAGCAAAGTTTTCCCAGTAGATCAACTAGTAGATGAAGCCGTAAAATTAGGCGAAAAAATCGCCAAAAATTCACCATTAATCGTCGCTCTGTGCAAAGAATCTGTACATACCGCATTTGAAACTACACTGCGAGAAGGATTACACTTCGAGAAGAGACTTTCCACGGAACGTTCGCTACGCAAGATCGCAAGGAAGGAATGACTGCCTTCGTTGAAAAGAGACCACCGAATTCATTGGTGAATAAAAGACGAACAACACTGCCTAATACGCAATATTTTGCTATTCTTTGGTAGTTGCCCAGTACGCAAACGACTTTGCATTTGTTTATTACAAAAAAAAATGTATTTTTTTACATTTGATATGATAATTAAAACTGTATGTTATGTAAACATGTATAAGCTGAAACGTTAATAAATTTGTGCAATATAATTATCTACTTTTATTTTGAATATTATAGGTAATTGCCAAAAATGTGATAAGAAAATGAATTATTCTTTACAATTTCAGCTTGATCCCAATTTGATGCAACTAATAGGGGTAATGTATATTTAGTTGCCTGCATTCATAAAAATATAGAGACGTTAAACCTAGGAAGGAGTATGTATATCTGTAAATTATCTTCTCGATACTAGATGTCATGAAATCGTAAAAGCATTTTTCCCTATCTCGTGAGCTCTCTAAATTCTTCAGATGACAGAGTAGTGGAAAAAAAAAAGATGTAAAAAAATCAAATAAAGGTCTGTTCGTGTGGGCATATAATATTAAATATTATCTTCAAGTATTTCAAATTTTATAAATGCAATTCTTTAGCAAGCGAAAAAAAAAACAAAGTTTAGCTACTGCCATGAATTGTTCAATACACGCTAGTAAATACTTCGTTTAATAGACTGCCACGAGCCGTTCAAAAAAGAATAAGTTTTTAGTAACTTCAACATAAAACCACGAAAATAACTATTAATGTAGTAGAAAATAGTAGGTAATTTTATGCTTCAACGTTGAAGTTACTGAAAATAATTGTGGGCAATTTAAATTTGGCTATGTGGGGCGTTTCCGTGACTACAAGTGCGTTCCGATTCGCGCATTTTATGCGATGCGTGCATTGAAAGACATAGAACACTGTGAGCGTTCCGATTTACTTGTCGTGCATATGCTACGCTTAATGCAACCTATCATTACCTTTTTTTCTATGCGTTGTTTGTTCAATTCTAGCCTCTGTCAGGGTCTAAACTGATTTCGCGGCAAAACTTTTTATGCACGCATACATGTTAAATCGGAACGATGTATCGTCACATCAGACGCATAATATGCATTATGCGCGACTCGGAACGCAGCCTAGGTATAGGTGTAGTAGTGATATGGTAGTATAGACAGGTATGTAATAAAGTCCCGCTAAACATGAAATGTGTATAAAACATTTTTCTTTTCCCTTAATATGTAAATAATGTAACATCGCAAAAGAATGTGCTAATCGCTAATGAATAAGTATATAAAACATTAATTTGAGATCGTCTTTTTGCCATGTTTCAAAAATATTTTTAATTGTACTTATAGAGTTAAACGGGCATGCATACTTCTAAATTTTTCAGAAGTTATGGTCAAGTGGTGGTGGTTACAAAAGTTGCAAGTTCGTTCGTCTGAATATGAATGAAGGATGTAAACGTATATGGTATGTAAAAATACCTACCAAGTGCCTATCCTGTTATAGTACATTACGAATGATTCTGAGAACTTAAAAGTAGGGGTATATATTGAAAGTACTTACTTAAACTTGTACACACCATTTAATGCATATTTATGTAGTACCTATGCTCTGTGAGTTTTGTGACTGTGACATAAAACGTTTCTCCTTAAAACATAGTAAAATATCGTGTAAACAGCAAGTTACCCTAGTTTTAATAAAACACTTTAGCAAATCAAACGGTGTTAGTAATAGCACAGTAATAGCCTTTAGCTTTATCGTAATAACATGCAACATCCCTAATAGTCAAATTTAAATTTCCCGCAATTATTCTTGGTAACTTCAACGTTGAAACATAAAATTACCTACCATTTTGCATTGCCTTTATGTCGAATTCACTAAAAAATGGGACGGAAAATTTAAATTTGGCTATTAGGGGTAAAATTCCGTGTAAACAGTTTAAAACACTTTATTTCGCTATTACCAAAATGAAATATGAAATTTATATATAATTGGACATGGCGATATTGGTATAGGTTATGTAATGTGAAAGAAACTGTATTTCTGTATTTTCTGTCAATTACTGTTTGGAGAAATTATTTTTTATTTTAGAAGCCCCACATTTTATGACTAAATTCATTACAGTTCTATCTAAAGTCGAAAAACAACAACACTTTATCGACATCCCATGTGTAAACGCTATTGTTAAATCATTTTTTAAATTACACTGATTTAACTAGACCCGTGCTGAATACCCGTGTAAACGTAGTCTGTTAATTGTAATATAAAAGATTCAATAAATAAACACTTTTCATAAACAACAATTTGTGCTTAACTATATTGAAAGTATTTGTTTTCATTCCGAAAAAAACTTTAATGTTAACAATAAAAATCTATTTTTAGATGTACTTGTGTTTTATTTTAATTGGCCCCACATTTTCGTGTCAATTAAAATTGATTCAAGATCAAAGTGTCGGTGCAAACAGCGCCTACTTGCAACGAAGGTCTCTTTTAACAGTTTCAGATTTATTACTGAAACGCAAAAATCTTTACTGGGGTATCTCAAAACCAATATAAAATGCGTGTTTTTTGGGGTAATGAAAGCCAAACAGCATGCAGTAATTGTGGCCGATCTGGGAGAAACCCAGAACATCAAAAGTTTTAACTTCATTAGGGGTTAACCGTTTTAAAAATTACCATATATTTTCAGTTCACCACTTTTTACTGCAAGTTACTAACCTTATGATTGATTTTTAAACACTATTAATAATCACAGTGTTTAAGAAATTTTGTACTTTTAATCTATTAAAAAAATTTGAAGGAAGGAGATTATGAAAGTATAAACTATAAAATCTAGAAATAATTTGATTTAAATTTCGGGAATGTGAGTTTGAAACGTAAGATTTTATTTTATTTTTTATTTTATTGAAGGGGATTTTTCTCAAATAAGTTGTGGTACTAACTTTACACAAAACTCTTAGTTTTTTCTTGTAATTTTAAATTGTTAGAGGTAAGATGTTCATTTTTTGCAAAATAACCAATATTTAAAATACCTCAAGAATGGTTAGATGCATATATGTTGGATAAAGTAATTAAAAATGAGGTGTACTATCACAGATCGTTAAACGAATACGTTCGCCTACCTGTACTCTGTACATAGGTAAACTCTAAAAATCGTTCGTTACCACGGAAACACTTAATCAGTTTGACATATACTTCAGTACTATTTACATTTTAACGCATTAGAAACGGAAGATAAATCATATATTTTAAGATGGAGTGGCCTAGTAAATCAGTTCCTCACGGTGGAATATTTCATCCCCCAAAAGTGCAATATAGCTCAGAAACTAAGAATTTCTTGAAATGTAAGTACTAAGGTAATTGTGTAAATAAGTAGGTACTTCTAAGTATAATATGAAAACACCTGGTAAAGAAATCTTTTTAACATTACATTAACACATCTCCACTCTTTGGAATTTTTAAAGATAAATTTTACTGTTATTTAGACCTTTTATACTCTTAGGTGAATATTACACTGTAAAAAAATGACAAAAAGCATTTATAGTGCATAGGCGAAATCCGACAGGTTTTCTCGACGACGGGCAAAATATCAGCTCGATCGTGATTTTGGCCTATCGTGTCGGACCGTTTGGTCAAATCCAATAGATAACCGCCAGTATGTTTGACAGTCGCGTGCTTTTCAACAATGTCGGGTATAAATTAATACCGTTTAATTATCATCAATTTTAGTTGCTTATTTTATTTCATAGTATCACACATTCATATTTTATACA
Source organism: Protaetia brevitarsis (assembly GCA_004143645.1). Classification (NCBI taxonomy): domain Eukaryota; kingdom Metazoa; phylum Arthropoda; class Insecta; order Coleoptera; family Scarabaeidae; genus Protaetia; species Protaetia brevitarsis. The sequence continues at coordinate 953,639 of RXPK01000045.1, forward strand.
CATGATTATTATAGGTAGGTATTTATTGAAGTCTTATACGGTGACCGGCATAAATATTGCAACATATGGACAATTTTTTTATAATTAAAATATACTAAAACTTTTTGGGGGAATAGGTTGTGCATATCTAGAAACCCCAAAATTTATTTTGACACACGTCACGTGACCACTAGTATGGCGGTAAATTTAAAAAATTTTTCCAAATAATATTTGATTTAATTACATATTTCTATTGTTTTCGCTCTCAGCAGCTCGACTGCAATACTATTTCCAAATTTGGTTGATACTCAAACAGTTTTGTCAATTTTTGCATAGTTAACATAGCGAAAACTGAAAAGTACGATTTCAGTGTGACAATTGTTGTTGCAAGGGACTGTATCTAGTAGAAATAAATAAAATTTTACAAACATTTTCTCTCTAAACCACTTAGCAAACATTAGTTTTATTGATAATTATCATATTTTTTTTTTGTTTTCTGCGTTAAAGCGAAATCGGCAGTCCAAAACTGATAACACTAAACATCCAAGCTCTCTCAATGTTAATTGCAGGCACCGAAGGTATTTATGTAGGTTCCAAAATTACAAAACTCAGTAGAAATAAATAACCAGTATTTTTAGCTAATGATAGGAATACTTAATAAGCAAAAACATTTAAACAATAACTAATAGTAATGAACAACTAAGATATGAAACTTTAAAAATGCATACTTGTTAGACATACATATCGTTCTGTTTCTTATAAGTAAGGTAGGCTTTGAAATTAGAAACAACAAAAGATATAGTAAACTATTTTAATTTTTTGGCAATAAGCAATTACTACGATTTTTATTTTACCTACTGTTTATTATTCGTTGTTTTCCAATTTCAAAATCTACTTTAAAACTTTTGGTGGGTGCATGTAGTATTATCAGTTTTTGACCAACTTCCACTTTAATGCCGAAAACCAACAAGAAATATAATAATTTTCAATAAAAGTAATGTCTGCTAAGTGGTTTAGAGAGAAAATGTTTCTAAAATTTTATTTATTACTACTAGATACAGTCCCTTGCAGCAACAAATGTCACACTGAAATCGTTTTCAGTTTTTACTATGTTAAGTATGCAAAAATTGACAAAACTGTTTGAGTATCAACCAAATTTGGAAACAGTACTGCAGTTGAGTTGCTAAGAGCGGAAAAAATGGAAATATGTAATTCACTGAAACAATATTTGGAAAAATTGTGATTTTTATTTTTTTTAAATATGTTTACAAAAATTTGCATGTAGCCCCAAAATTGAATTCTAAGCAACTTTTCAAAAAACCTTTTTTGGATATCATGTCATCTAACCTCACTTTTTGCAGATTCACAGCATATTTTTTAAATTTGTCACCATATTAGCGGTCACGTGACGTGTCTCAAAATAAATTTTGGGGTTTCTAGACATGCACAACCTATTCCCCAAAAAAAAGTTTCAGTATATTTTAACAATAAAAAAAAATTCCCATATGTTGCAATATTTATGCCGGTCACTGTATATTTGATTTTTACTTAATTGACGTTATCAGTTGCTAAATCTAAGTTCAAAGTAATGTTCAAAAAATTTTATAATGTTTTTATCTCATTGAGATATTTAAAGACATTTTTTTTACTTCTAGATGTTTTCAAATAAAACAAAAATGTTAACAATTTGTAAAAGCATAAAGTTTAAATTAGTTAGGGCTGTTGCTCGAAACCCGGTATCCGGTTTCGGCTACACGGGTACCCGAAATTTTTGGCCACGGACCATCCGATTTCGGATACCCGGAATTCATTTCGCGTGTCCGGAATCCATTTCTGGTAACCGGAATCCATTTCGGGTACCCGGAATCCACTTCGGATAAATCTCGATACCCGGATAACTCGGAACCGGGTAGTGTTGTAATGGACTGTACGGGAACCCGACTCCTGAAAAACAGGTTTCGACAGCCTTAGGCGCAGTTAGGAGTTCCTCTATAGGAGCACATGAGTACGTGAACCCCCTAAACAAATCCTCGATTACAAACTAATAAAATCTATTACTCCATCTTAATATGTTCGTGAAATACAACGCAGCGAAACGAGTAAACGACGCGACGTTCCTTTCTGTACATACATCGCGAGCAAGGGACGGACGAAGCACAGTGGTGCAAAAGTGGAAAAAACCCTATTTTGACAAGTATTGAATGTGATAGTATATTTAACGAAAATCGTTAGCTAAATGTTGAAACTTTATGAAAAATGGCATTTTGCAACATTTGTAGCCGGTTAAATATAAAATATCAGTGCTGAAAGTCGTCATACGTAGAAATTCCGGAACGACTCCATATTTCTCATAAAACTAACAACATTTTTATTTTTGAAAATAATTATTTAAACTAAAATATATATCTTCTATTATGTTCGGTAGTCTTATAGTTTACATAACTACAAATAAAAAATAGTTTACTACCTAAATATAGTTTATCTTTATTAACAATTATATGACTGCTACCATTATACGTAAACTTAAAATTCATGTAGATTTTTAACATATAGCTACAGCTACCTACACGTTCATATTTGGCTTTCGATCTTTATTAACACCTCTATTTATAATCTCTAAAAGAATTAGCTGCTAGTTTTTGCTGTTTTCCGAGAAAACGGCGATTAATTGTATGGGTGTAATAATTATTAGGATCCGCAATTATACACATATCATCGGCGATAAAGTAGTTAGATATATACTGGTATTTAGAGTCAGGAACAATTGTCTTTGAACTTACTATAATTTTCCAAGAATCGTACTTAATCCGGAAGAATCTGAATGAAAAAAAACCGAAATTGTTTAAACAGGTGTACTAAAAAATTCTTAGAGTAAAATAAAGGAAGATCAAAGGGTTTTACTAACATAAATAGATGTTTGTGTTTTGAGTTGACATAATTTTGATTTTTGAATTTTTTAATTGAATCCAGAATGCTCTCTAGAGCAATTTTTAAGTGAAAATCGGCCCTCACTAAGTGATGAAGAAATATCATTCATTATTTCATCCATTACAAAGAGGTTTTGTATCACAATTTAAACGCAGATTGGAAAATGTTTTTAGAGTGAGGGCCCAGTTTTTCTTGAAATACGGTGGAGGCTAGAAGGAATATTCAAAGTAAACTTGCCTGTTGTGAACTCTTCCAACGAAGGTGCAACAAAAAAACAAAGTAGGCAGGCCAGGAAAAAGTTATGACGATTGTGGGTTTCGAGCTCAATCGTATGAAGTTAAAAAAATGCGAGCAACGTACTCCCAATCTTTAATTGATGCTGCCTTTTCACTGCCTGATACATCTGCATCTAAGTTCGACACAGATTCTGCATTAGCTCTCATGGTTCAAGCTAAGTTGTCAAAATACCAGTATGAGGTGATTCCAGCAAAAGTTTTATTGAAATTAGTATAGTCACTACTATTATCTATTTTTTATTATTAATCTTATTAATTAGAAGTGCTAAATTTAATCTTAAAAAATACTTAAATTTTGTTTTAAAACATTAAATAATGTGTTAAATAAATTTCGAATCAAATTTTAACATGTAATTAGCGTAGTTTTTAATTCATTTAGGTGAAGCCATCAACGCGTACATTAGCGAAATGTCAATAAAATATTTCGTTTCCCATCAGAATTTTATTTTGCGTCGTCCGTCATACCATAAAACTTTAGAAAATTAATTGGGTACATTAGTTTTTACTTCAATACTAGTTATATTCAAAGTTAAAACACAATAATAACAGTGTACTCAAAACGGTTTAAGTTGTCGACTTGGTTGTGTTTCATTCAGTTTAGAATGAAAAAGTACATGGAAGTAAGTCCCCAGTATGGCTTAAAAGTCGTATATCTGAGATAGACAAGGTTTTTTCCGAAAATTAAGCGTTTTGCACCACTGTGCGACGGAACAAGTGTGCCCAGTAGGCGGGGCTACGTGGATTTTGTCGATGCCTAGCCGCATAAAGGATGTAGCGGTGATGGGGAGGGATACGGCAGATTCCATATGAACTGTGCACAAATTGAGTGTGCTCCTGTGCTCGGTTTCGTTGCGTTCTCGGGTCACGTTAATAACTCGATCGACATCAACGTTCAGATATCGTGTTTTACTGATAAACTATATTATATATGTTTTGTTCATGAATGACTCACCGTTCACAGGTCGTAACTACCATAGGAACTAATACTGTTTGTTGGTGACAGTTTTATAATGAAACCAAGGGTGCGTTATTTTATTAATTTTAATAAATAATATACGTTTAAACCCGCGCACATAAAATCACAAACTTAAACTCGTAAATCTTTAACTGTTCCCAAAAAAACGTACATTTCCCTCAAAGATACAAATAATAATGAATTTATGTTTTTAGAAAAACAAAAATAAATTGGTAACAGCGCAGCCGCAGTTAAAAACTGCGCCGCGTCGTTAAATCCCTCTGCAAAAAGCCAACAAAACAAAGCCGCCGCTAATGCGCTTTGGTGCAGCCGACAAACAAAAAAAAAACATATAATACGTAAAAAAAGTAATGAAATGAAATATACAGTACGTAAAAAAGATAATGAAATGCACACAAAACAAACAAAGTAGTATTGTAAGTAAACACTAAACAATATATAAATAAGAATTATGGATGCGAACGGTTTTACTGTGCAATATTTGAAAGACAATTTTAATTCGTTTAGTTATGAACAAAAAAATCAAGTTAAAACTGTGGGCAGACCAAAACCAGAACTTAATTTGACGCAAACTACAAAGGGCAAATATAGAGACATTACAAGATAATTTAAGAAGGACATGTACGACAAAAATGATTGGATTTTAGTTAAAAATTTGCACGTTCTTGATTTTGTGAACACCCTACGCTTCCGACCACGAGTCGCCACTGCATAGGTGATATATTGAAGAATCCTGTAACTGAAGAGTAAACCTACTATACACAGTGAAATATAACATGTTTAAATACAGATACGAAGCTTTTAGGGAAATAAACTTTGTGGGATTTTGTCCGTTCGATTACTAAAATTCTGAAATTTTAGAGAGATATTAAGTATCAAAATAGCCAAGTAATGAAGAGGTATTGTATGCGTTGCTCATTCCTTCTGAAGTACCAGATATATTAATACTGAACTTAACCTTATTTTAAAAACAAAATAAACAAATTATGGGGTAAAGTGAATCACAAGGGAAATTAATCAAAAATGAGCCAAATCATCAAATCAGTGGTGATTGTTGATGATGTTGAAACTTCGTAATAAGGCTATTTTGACGATAAGTTAAGATTTTGTATTACGCAATATTTCCAATTTAATATTTATTTTATGACTTTAGTTCCCCTTCTAAAGATATTTCGTTTATCTCCAAATATCTGAAATTGACGTATAGCAATATTTTACAAAGCGGTATAACTCGAGTCACTTAAAAGGGGGCTACATGTATTTGCAATTAGTGAAGAGAATTTTTCGATATTAGCATAATTAGATAGGCATTAAGATTGTTTTAAGTTTTAATTTATTTATTGTTTCGACTTTCTTTTCCCTCGGTACTGCTTTTATAGCCATTTTTAAAGAAATATTCAGTGAATATTTCTTCAAAAATATGGAGAAATATAAATACAGAATAAAGTTTTTATTTTGATACGTTACTTCTTTTTCTTTCGACCTTTTTCGATAAAATCAACTTTTCTTGACTAAATCAGACCTTAAAAACCTTTAATATGGTTCACTTTACCTAGAACCATCCAAAAGTGAAAGAGATATAATATTCATACATTTGATTCACTTTACCCCAATGTATGGGGTAAAAAGAATCACGCTTTGGTCAAGAAAAAAATGGTAACATATTTATTTTGTAGCACTAACAAGTGCCGATTATGTTAAGTAAATGATGGATAAACTTTTAATTATTTTTTTTAAATTTAATTTTTCAAAGGTTATAAAAATATTAATGAAAAGCTTATTTTTTTGATTCACTTAACTCCGTTTGACGGTATTATATTTTTAACCGTTTTCGTCGTCCTAGATTAAATTAAGCGTTCTAGTCTAAAAATATTTGGCACAAATCTTCGCAAATAATTACGTTAAGACTTGTAAATTTTCATATGTTCAAGTCTACCCTAGACTACCCAAAAACGGTTCTAGAACTGAATAGCTTCAAAAACTTCATTTCGGATAAACTTCGATTTACCCAATTTCGGGTAATACCCCATTTCAGGTAAAGCTCGGTACTCGGGTAACCCGGAACTGAGTAATTCATTGGATGGGTACCCGACTCCTAAAAAAGACGGGTTTTAACAGTCCTAGTTTAAATCATTTGAAATTAACGATAATAAAAGTAAAATATTGAGAAAAGAAGGTATTCCATTAATGCAGAAATGGCAAGGAAGGGATTAATATTATTAGTTCACTCTAATTCTCTTAAGTCTAGAGAGTGTTCGAAACTTTTAATAACAATATGCTTTATACAGGACCTGCTTGATGACTTCGGCCGTTTGCTTTATACGATAAGGCCTGTCGAATCATGAGTTGCACGTATTCACCACCGACTCATAGTTTTGTACTCTTTAGTTTTGACATAAACCAGAAAGAGCAAAATTATTTATTTATTTAACTATAAATATTATATATAATCTTATTTAAGCAGCAAAAATGGTATAGGATTGTTGAAAAATTTAAAGCATTAAGTGTTTCAAGGTTTTTCTCACTAAACCGCATTCGTCGCAATGATAAAACATGTTTATATTTAAAAAAAGATCGATCATCATCTACGGATGTAACACACGCATAATTAAAATAATATTTATAAGTATAGGTATAACAAATCAGATGCATAGTAACTGTTTATCGCACACTGTACAAACTATTTTGCCACCATCGTAATGTAAATCCAGGAATTCACTTTTCTACATTATGAAACAATGGTCGTTTTGTGGGATTTTCTACGCCCAACATTGTGCATGCAACAATGCCTACCAGTTAATGGAGAATTGTACTATCTCGCATCAAGATTCAACTAACACTGATAGAATACTAGATACCATGGTATAAGTATATTAGGTATGCTCACAAGAGGTACGAAAATAAGATTTTTCTGCTCATTTTATATTTTTCGAAGTATTCGCAGTGTATGTTTGATTAAGTGTGTAATATTATAAACTTTTATTTTTCAGTATTTTGTTTTTATTGTTCCGTTGATTATTTCTTTTTAAATATAGATTCTAAGGTGAGTTTTATTTATTATTATTTTGTATCTAAACAATAAATATTACGTTTTGAGGCGAGAAGTTAAGTGGTCGTTATACATATTTGTACAAATTTTGTTTTATAGGTGGCCAAATTGTATAAAATGTCTGCTTGTGTGGTGAAAGAATGCAAAAATCACCATTTTTGTAATTTTTGATTATCTTTGATTAAATAACTGTTCTGCAATTGCAAAAGACTTTCCTCGTCTCAAAACCGAAACATTTCAAATTGTGTGACTAGCTATGATAAAAAGTTTTTTTTTGGAATAACAACACGTGTGAAAGCAATTCACGCATTTAAATTTGGAAATAAACTCTCATATTAAACGTTAAAGTATTTAATGAATGTTAACTATCTTAATGTTTAAAGTTTTTCTTAAATTCCATTCTACTCGCGGCATGTATGTGCTGCCATCGCGCGTCATCACTGCATGCGCGCGAGCGTACCTAATATATTATATCAGGCTAGATACTAATAGATACACGAATCGGTGGGGGTGATTTAACTGCCTTGAAGATACACTATGGCAAATGTCCTGCATAGCACAGGGCGAGTACGGCCCGTGTAAGCAGGCACATTTGATTTCTGTAGTCGTTACTATTATTTCGATATGTCAAAGAAATTATTCTCAAGTTCTCAAATGTCGCTACTTACCGGAATCTGGTAACATTCAATTCCATGTAAATTTGAATGAACCGACAGTCTGTATAAAGCAAATTCTCCAAGATATCAAGCAGATCATTGCTTTATTCTTTATATATAGTATTTCTATTAGCTTTTCTTTTATTTTTGACAATTTTATCTGTTCGAAGCCTACCAATCCAAAAACTGAAGAAGAAGGAGAGTCCTATTCCAACATTTTTGCAATTAGTTGGCTTCTATTTTCCTTACAATATAGTTTATATTGTATGAAATGTGGGAAACAGTTGTACAACAAAAGACAATTGTTTACTACATATAGATCATTTTCTTTTATTTTCTTAATACTTATCAGGCCGCTGCTACTAACAATTAAAAAATATAGGTTCAATCACCTTGAATAACCGATGAAACGAATAACTCGATGAAAAAGACCAACGTATAAGGGGCCCTTAATAGAACACCTATTTAGAATTTGATGGCCACCTTTTATAAAATTTTGTAAAAGTTTTACAAAAGTTCTATATCAAAGGTCATTTATAGAAATATTTCATATCTACCTCAAAACATTCATTAAAGGTCCTTTTTCTTTCTTAACTGCACTCACTTTTAGTTCACATACGTGATCTATGAATATGATCTGATCCTATAATTAATAGGTTATTTATAAATATATCCTCCTTATACTTTTATTCTGCATCATGCTTTAGTATTAATGGATGAGAGTCGTTTAAATAATAACATTCGCCAGAAGATAAATTACTCTTTACGCACTGGGGAGCCTTTACCCAAAATGCATTCTGATAGAGGTGACTATAGACAGAGAATATCACAACCACCGATCATAATAAGGCACGGTTCATCAAGAAGGAGGACTAAAAGCGAGATCATACAGTCAGGAGCTTACGAAAGGGAACAATTCGTGCCAGACCGTTCTAAAGAAGACAGAGAGGTACTGAAGGCGCGCTTACAAAATTTAATGGCCAATGGACGGGATGCGTCAACGAAACCAGCGGTGGCTAAGAAGTTAGTGGCCACGAGGAAAACCGCAAAGAATGAAGAACAACCTAATAAATTCGAACAGCGTAATGACTCTCTACGTAAACCCGTTAAGAAAATATTAATTTGAACCCTAATGTTTTAGTGATGAAAGAAATTCAAGATAGACAAGAATGGTTAAAGGAAATGGAAGAATTGGGCGAAGGACACAAGCATAGAGAAGTGATAAATCTGCAGATTCAAGCGAGGTTAAGGGAGATGGAGAAAATTAAACCTAGCGGAGACAAACCCACATCGAGGCGGAAGAAATGATGAATTTTGGTTTTATATATTGTATAATTATTATTGTACCTAAATTCTATTTAACCTAATAAAAATAACTATAATAATTTTTTTTTTGTCTTAATAAGGAGAACAAAAGCATAATATTCTTAAACTTGAAACTATAAGTTTGCTTGTTTGTGTTGAGAAACAAGTATTGATTTAGAATGCGTGGGGTGTTTTCTTATCCTGCTGTTTTTTTTTTTGTTGAACTATCGATTGCAACAGACACGAATATGAATCAAATTATGTTTATCATATCACGGAAAACCAAATAATATTCAACAAAGATAATGAGCTGTATAAAACACACCTCTGGTGCGAGCATATTGATTTTTAGAACATCAAGCTCTCGTTCCAAGGTAGAAGCCTCCAGTTTAGTACTCGGTGGGGATGCGTGCATAGGTTTCCTGGGTTTTTATAGATATAAAATCGCAAAGGAATGTGTTAGGTCAATCCCTCCAAAATGAAAATCGTCGACATGGTATTCCAACCAAAGAAAGGCAATGTCAAATTCATCGGTTACACGTTGCGACAATGGGCTTTGTTATTTTCGATCATATTCTTTGTAAGTTAATATAATGATGATATCTTGTTATACGGGCAAAGTTAAAATAAATTGATTGTTTATGAAAGTGAGATACTGAAAAACATTGATGTATCTTTTAGATTTTTACCGCAATTTTCATTACTTTATCCATATTGGGTCTCTTAAAATCTGAGTATGGTTGGAAGCTAATAAAAGCTGATATTGTTGAGGAAGAATATAGGAATAGAAATCATGACCCGGCAACTCGCAAGGAAATAAGTTCAAACGAGAGAAAACTGTGCGATTCCATCCAATCGGAATTAAGTAAGTGTAGCTGTCTGTTTTTAAATTCTTTAATTCCATCTAACATATGACCAACAATGATATAGTTTACATGGTTAAATTTGGATTTATTTTTGTATACACAATGTAAATCGTTTATAACCATCACTACTGCATGTAATAAAGTTAATTATCCGGGAAATAATCGCGATAATTAACCATATAAAAAAATACAAAACTGCCTCGTTGCATTTGAAAATATTGCTAATGTTCAGGTTGGATTTAATAATATAAAAAAATTGAATTATTTTCGTACAAGAATTATTAAATTTTAATAGGTAAAATTGGTAAAAACAAAAAAAAAAGTTTAATAATCTGTGCATATAAAAAATAAATTATCTTTAAATTTACTATGAATTTACGTTTCATAAAGTAGGTATAAAGAGCATGGAAATATTCTTAAATAATTTTATTTTTAGCAAAAATTAATAATGTTCAGCATGCTCCGTAGAGTCTTCTTAATAATTTGTAGGTATATTATATTTTAAAAAGGTTATTCGGAAGGGTAAGCGGTTAAATTATATGGGTCGACCTCTAAGGATTATGATCTTCACTTTTTTTTTCAAGAACCTATAAATAGTGTTTAACCATTCTTGTCTCAATCATTGGCAAGATGGCAAGGCATATTTCTTTGGGATACTATACGTTCTAATCAAGCAAAAGCTTCCTTTCGCATTCTTGACTGCTATTTTACTTACTTGTTGTAATTGATTTTTTTGATTAATTTAATCACTGAGTACGAATCAGATTTCCTTGTTATCCCCTTAACATTGCAGCCTGGGGCCAATTGATTACCAAATCAATTGGGCTTTAAAAAAAAGTTTCTTACCTAAAAAAAAAACTTGAATGAATAAATTAAAGCAACGTGCAATAATGCAAACAAAAATCAATGCCAAAGAACGTCAACCGAGAAAGAAAGAGTATTTCCATATTTGAAAATTTTAAAAACTACGAATTATCAAAAAAATCATTAGCAGAATAACAAGATATTCTATGCAAATAAGTTTTTACACTTCGCTTAAAATTATTAAAGGTAGTACAATATTTAATTTGATTAGGTAATTTATTAAATAATTTGCATAGGAACGACACACTTTTTTGAAGAGATGTGGGTCTATGAATCGAAGGTAGCCTGTAGTTCTCTTGTCTGGTATTGTAGTCATGCAGAATATCAGATGAAAATTCAGATTTGTACTTAAAATCAAAACGAAGCACTTCAAGTATATAAATACCATATATTGTGTGAATTTTCTGTACCTTAAATAGGTCCCTACAGGATAAATGACAAGGGAGATTAAAAATAATTCGGGGGGCTTGTTTCTGCAGTAGGAACACACGATTGAAAACTGAGAAATGGTAAATTTTGAGTGCATCCGTATTGCAAGATCGAGATAACTCGCCGCATAACCGATCAGTATGTAAGTTTTCATGAAATTTAAGTTTTCAAATAATTTAAAAGAGTTACTCAATTTCATGGTTAAACTGCACGGGTTAATAGTTTGAATATTATGGTTTTTACTATTGTGGAATAGAGTGCATTGGGTTTTATCATTGTTGATTATTAATTTATTGTTCCGGAGCCAATCAGATACTTTAGAGAATATAGAATCGGCTGTTTCAAATAGTTTGGAAGAGAATTTAAACTTACTACTATGTTAATATCATCTGCATAAAGCAGCAGTCGATAGAGATAAAGGAAGATTATTTATATTTAAAAAAGGGTACGTCCCAGCAATAGATAAAATATTTAAAAACAAATGATTTCTTACCCCAAAGTATATACTTAAATACTTTTTAACGGTTGTTTAGATTCTTTTCATGCGATAGAGCTCATGCAACTAAAGGCAAGCAGAGGCAAAGCAAGGCACATGAGTCAAACAAAGAAGCATATAACTAGTAGTAGCAATTGGGCATATTCTTTGCGATAAACTTGTACAATTTTGTGCGACGAGCTCTTATTTGGTTGTTTTTCATGTTTTTTTAAGAAAAAAATAATGGAATGGGCTAGAATTCAGATCAACATTGTAGAAGTTTTGTGTTTTTGTTGTTTGTTTCCAAAAATGTTTGGTGATGTTCCTAAATGTTTCTCATTGTTTCCGCAAGCAATTTTAAATAACTGTTGTAACAGGCAGTGGCGACTCATGACAATATTGAGTGGTGAGCCCAATCTCGGCCCAACTATCCCTACGTGTGTGTGTGGCCCTTGTTTCATTAAGCGCTTACGTTTTCGTAGAGTGCCACCTCAGATATGTTTACATTTAAATTAGTTGTATTATTCGCTCACGAAGAAATTTTAGGGAGGTGTCTCTGTTTACACTCTCTTAAAATAAACCAAATTGAATCATTGACGAATTTATGGTCTATCTCACCATGCCGGGAGTCCCATCAGTCCCTCCATAACTTTTTTATTTATAAATATTTTTTAATAAAATTCGAAATGTATTTTCATTAATTTTTCAATTACTTAACCTATCTTATTACTTTGTTTCACTTCCGGTTTTACCGAAAATTCCAAATTTTAAGCCTGGCTGGTAGTCGAGTGGCTTGCACGCTTGGCTATCAGTGCGGAGTCCGGGGTTCAAATCTCGCTCTGGTCAATTACGATAATCGGTTTTTTCCGGGGTCGTAATGTTGATTAGGAGGGAGATTTGGCTCTGAGGGGGCCTGATAAGCTAATCATATAGCTTAGGCGTTACCACCCCTTTTAAATAAAAAAAATAAAAAAAATGGAATACCCTCTATATTTTGGCATATTCAGATTTGTTAGTTTTCGTTTCCTTGGTTACCAGAAATTCGAATTTTCCTTTTTCTATCTAAAGTGCCGCGAATACGCCAGCGGCGGCTCGTCAAGGGAGGCCTCCTCTCTTACTTCTAATAAAATAAATAACGTTTATTATGTACCAAAATAATGTTTAAGCATTGGCTATATACTAAAATAAAGCAATTTTGCAAACAAAAATTTAATAAACATTATATTTATATATATTTATATTTGCTATCAGGCTGAAATTAAAGCAAATGAGTACTACTCTCTGTACTGTAAATACCAAAAAATTAGCTCAATCGAAGCCACTCCATTCGAGATATTAGCATAATGGTGGAACAATTCAATATTTTTTTCTCAGGAATTACTTAAGTTATCACGTTCAAAAAATTATGTAAGTAAACACTGATTATGATAAATCAAGAACTAATTCCATTCACTCAGATCAAAGTTATAACTATTTTCATCTTTTGAGGGGTAGTTTTTTTGAGTTTGGTTTTAGATGCCAACCTTTTCTTTTTGTTATATTAGACTGTATATACATTTAGGTTTACTATGTATTTTTTTCAGTCTTTTCTGTGTGGTAGAACATGTGAATAAATAATAAAATCTCTTTGAATGATTTTGGTAGGATCAATTTGTTATTGATTATTTTAGAGTTAAAATAATTATTCATTGATCAACTTCAGGATTATTTGTATAAATGTTTCAGCCCTAGTAGTTATAAAAGCACCGACATATACAAAAGCATATTGTAACAATAAAATAATATTTAACTCCGTACATGCAGTTTAAAGTTATTATTATTTTCTCTTTTTGAGGGGTGATTTTTTTGAGTTGGGTTTAAGGTGCCAATTTGACTTTTCATTATACATGAGCGTATAATTATATTTGGGTTCATTATATATTTCGTCAAGTTCTTTTAGTGAAGTAATGCAAATAAAAAATAAAACCTCTTTGAGTGGTCTTAGCAGCAACGCTGTTCGAAGTTATGAGTATTTTCCCCTTTTGAGGGATGTTTTTTCAAGTTGGATTTAAGGATTCGATTTGATTTTTGTTACATATAAATCTGTGCGTTTTGGTGCAATATACATATTTTTATATGATATAACATATTAATATAAATCAATCAAATCTCTGTTAGATATTTATTGTTCTAGTAACAACATAATTCTATCCACATTTGTTATTGCAACAAGCTATGTATTTATAATTGTTATAATTTTCTTAATGTTGAACAGAACCGCTATTTGTATATTTTTACTTTTGTTCTTACTGCCAAATAGATATATACATTTGTTATACATATTTCTTTAATCAATGCCCTGAAACGTGAATAATTTTTTTTAGTATGACAATTATTTGATTGTGAGAGTTTTGAGACTGTTGTTTAATGCAATTTTCTTATGTACAATAAACACCAGTGCGGTAGAAAGTAAGTTAAAATATGTTCTCACATAAGTGTTTTAATCGCGGTTGGTTGCTAATAAAAATATATGGAAGAAAAAAACTTAAACAAATAAATAAACGAAGGAGAAATACTTATTTGGAGCTATTCATTCTTACTAAGAATCAGTGAAAATTGCAAACCACAAGAACATACTTCTCAGTCCATATGACATCACTTGTAAAGAATTTATTTGAAAAAAAGTATGCTCATAATTAGTGTTTACTTTCATAATTTTTTTTGAACGTGATAGCTTAAGTAATTCCTGAGAAAAAAAAATATTGAATTTTTCCACCCTTATGCTAATATCTCGAATAGGGTGGCAGCGATTGAGCTATTTTTTGGTATTTTCAGTATGTGTGGCAGTAGTACTCATATATTTTAATTTCAGCCCGATGGCTTTAGGTGCATTAAATTTTACGAAAATTTACTGTACGCACCAACAATGACAATATTGAGTGGTGGGGCCAATCTCCGGCCTCGTGTCTAAAACAAAGTCCGTATGCGACGGTTCTCTACATATGTTTCTACTTTCAATAGTCGTTCTTCGACGGCCGTCTGCGTCTGACTAACACGCTTGCCTACCGTGATAGTGGGACACCGTGCGTTATCGGTCGTAAAACGTTGGCACGCAACTGCTTACTACTGATAACTTAAAAAGTTTTGTTAGGTGATTTTGTTGGGTCATACACACAAAATTAATAAAATGAACGAAGTAAGAAGCTGCGAAGATGTTATTGACTGGCTGGTAAGAAATTCTCCAACAAATACTCTTGTTTTGATGAAATTTAAATTAAAAATAAATTATCTGAGCTGTCTCATGATCCTCAAAAGTTCGAAGAATGTAGAACGTCAACCAAGATGTTAAATTTTATCAATAAGACCGATTTATATAAATGTATGCCGGAACTGAGTAAACTGGTAAACATTGTGGTCACTATACCTAACTTCTGCTTCAGTAGAGAGAAGAAAAAGGTCTTCTTAATTCATTAACGTAAAATGACGCATTTTACCGACGGGTAATTGATTACTTTGTTGGTACAAAGAATAGGCGAATGCCTCTAATTTATCGAAAAGAGTAAGCAATACAGTTTTGCACGTTTCAAAAAAATATACTACTGTATACTACTTCTTTTACTTTTTAAAAGATATTGGTTTGCTAAGGGTTTGTTATAATATTTAGAGTTTATTTTTGGTTTCCTATTACGCATATTAAGAGTTTATTTTTGGTTTATTATTACGTTTATCAAGAGTTTATTTCTATTTTCCTACCCAAGCAAGATTTCACTTTCACCTCTACGTGGTTCCTGCTAGACAATAAATTATATTGTATTTTAATCTCTTTTTTTTCAATTTTATTAAATAACTATAAAAATATAATTTATTGATCGAGAAGAGTTATCTAGGTTACAGTAGCCTCCCTTGAAAAGTCACGTGCCGCCACTGGAATAAGCTTCCTAACCAATTGCAAGTTGAAGTCAAAAATGTCCAATTTCTTGTTTTATACGCCTACTAGCATGTAACAAAGTTCTATATGACAATTTTTATATACAAAGATACCTTTTTTTAATGGAACTTCATAGGACCTACACATTAATCTAACATAGAAACTTTTCCTGATTTCAGTGATGTCAAATACTTGGTATTCGAATTAAAAGTTATTTCTCGGTAGATTAAAATTGCTGGATAGGTATGTCTTAAAATTGTATGTAGTTAATTTAAGTATTATGGAGAGAGAATTCCAGCTATATTTGAAAGGCGAAGTTTAAAATATAATCTGCCAGCGTTCAACCATCACCAGAATCACTTTCTTGGAAGAGCTAATTCAAAGTGTCAAAATCATCAAGTAGGTCGTCAGCTAAATCTACCTTATTGAACAACAATCCGAGATACTCCAACCGAGATACTCCAACCTGAACCCAACCATGCTGATGTTATCTCATACGAAATTTAATAATTCCTGTTTTTTATTCGAGTTCACTGTTGTTTTTTATTTGGATTATTAAAATAAAAAAGGACATTGTTAACAAGAATTATGACAATCAGTACCTGAATTCTTGTTTGATTACTAAACCAAACCAAGCTTGAAAAACAAACCTTTTACCTGAACGTTATTATTGAAAAACTGTAATTTATTTCTTTTTCAGTGAAGACTTGTGTATTTTATCTATGTTCCTGGATTGGGATATTGAACTTTATTGCGGTCATCTGTCTCCTTTATGGCGTAATCACAAGATGCCACGTTTATATTCTACCATGGATTATCATCAGCCTTGTTACTTTTGGAATGGCTTTCTTTACCCTTTTAGCAATTCGATATGATAGTATACACAGTATTGAAGGAAAAAATTTCGGTAAAAGATTTACTATGTGTTAATATTATTTTTTAAACTATAAAATCTCTTCCAGCTATAGGACTAGCGAGTACGGGTATATTTGCAGTCATGTGGAACACGATAGTAGCATATTTTAAAAGCTTGATGAAGACTAAGAAGGACACGATGACTACTATGATCAAAGCTTATGGCGGTTACACTCATACTTTGAAGCCAATTATGCAAAGTAATGTCAAATAAATGACAATCTTAATATTTGATAATTGTTATTTGTTATAAACTAACATTTTCTTCCTCCTGCTCAATATTGACATAAGAAATGAATGCGTTGACAACCATTTTGATTATTATAATGTGTTGCATGTTAGAACCTCTCCTCTACTTTTGATATTTATAGTTTAAGATGATAATTTAATCTTAAAAATAACTTTTTGTTCTCTGGATATGTAACCTTTTATTTTTCTAACATTTAAAATGTATGAAATATGTAAGATTTTAAGTTTAATATGTGAAATTGTATTTTGAAAGCGGTTTTATGCCAAAGAAAGAATACTTTTTGTAAGTTACAGCATGTGTAGGCATAATGATTTATATTAAGATTTTTTTTTTATTTGGATAGATAACTTTTTGTTATACTCCGTACCTACATATCACACATTTCTAAACAAAGTTGAATCAAGTTTTTGCATCTAAATGAATTAGCACATACAAAGCATTTGAAAGAAAAAAATGCTTTAATAGATACTTTTTATGTATAAAATAATATATTCATAAATATTTTCAATTCTGAAACAAAACTAAATGTATTCTGAAAGAGAAATCACGAAATTATTCAAACATTAGGAATCTGTTTATTAATGGCAAATATTCCTTACGCCAAACTTATGAAAGCTTAATATTTTTTGTCAATTTTTATTTTCACTGCTGTATACAGTGCGACCCATTTGAAAGCGCACCTCATGAAATTTACTTCTATTGTCCGATTTTGACCAACTTTTCTTTAAATTGTAGTGCGTAAAAAACTGTTCTTCTGAACAAAGTTTTACAATTTCCTTAATAAAAAACCAGTAATTGTGTAAGGTTGAAAATACGAGAAATCATATTGGGCATATTTTTTATAAAACATATACGTACTCCACTAAATTAAGCGCCACCTGAAATGAAATTTCATAAAAAAAGTATTGCATATAAAAATGGCGGATTAGTGGAAGCAACAATATTTGATTAGGAGGTGCCTTTTATTTTTTGAAATTTCCATAATTTTGTTTAATGTTATTATGAAGAAAAAATATTATTGTCAGTTATTTTTGACATTGCTGGTTTACTTGATCAAAACAATGTAAATTCATAAGAAGAATGTGATTCTCAATTTTGTCACAGAATTACTAATATGCAATAATTGTTTATGAAATTTGGTTCATGCCCATTTCAGGAGGCGCTTAATCCAGTGGCGTACTTCTTTTGAAAAAGAAATGTCTAATATGATTTCTTAGATTTTCACCGCTACACAATTATGCATTGGTTTTTTATAAAAAAAAATGATCAAAATTAAACAATAAATACAAAGTTTATGGGGGTGTCTCGCCTTCCGAACGGGTCACACTGTATTTATATATTTACTTACCGCTATCGAAGAGTGTAAAAAAAATCTTTAATTGTCAGAAATATAAATCTAGTATTGATTAAAAGTTTCACTGATAACTAGATAAAATAGATTAAACATAGTGAAGAGTTGAACAGAAGCTAGAAAATTAGGCCAAAGTTTGCGTTCATCGTAACCGTAATTGCCAGTAGTTGGTTCGTATGTATAGTGACTATAATATGGTAAAACGAGAAGAAAGAAAAGTATGATCTTCGAAAAAAAGAGGAAAACTATTTTATTTTTATTTAAATTGAAAGCAAATGAACTCTAGTTCCTCAAACTAATCTAGTTTATAAAATTTATACAATCATTTGTGCGTCGGTATCTACTATTAAAATTAAGAGCCCTATGCCAATTACATTGAAGAATTGAAACTTTTAATATTGTGAACCCTTAGGAAGCATAGATACAGCAAACAGAAGAACTGGGAAGAAAAAGAGATTAAACAATAAAAGAAATAAATATGTTAGGCAACGACCGAAGCACACAGAAGAAGTGGATCAAAGAATATAGAAAACAACAACCTGACGTCCTGAGGGAAAAAGGGATAAGAAGAGAAGAAGAAGAAGAAGAAGAAGAAAATCGTGAGCGATATTTATTGACTTAATTTAGTTTTTTTTTTTCTTTTTCTTGCGAATATTGGTCAGGTTAAATTAAAATTTCTTTATGAAGCCCTTTAGTTTTATTTCTTGTTGTTGTTGTCAACTTTTTCAAGCATCTTTTGCGTTTTTCTTTTGCATGGTGTTTCATTAGTATTTTGCGTTGAAACACAATGCAAAAGAAAAACGTAAAAGACGTTTAAAAAAGTTACCAAGGGGCAATGAAACGTACTGCTGTGGTTAGACAACCCATTTCCGCTGAGTGTATTTTAAGTTGCATATTTTTGGTTGTTTTGATTTCTCCGATTAGCTGATTTTCAATTTACCGCGAATTTTCACAATTTTATTTTGTTTTGATTAATTTTAGTTTAAGAGTTTATTGTATGTTTTTATTATGTAGTGTTAAGATTTTTTAATTTATTCCAGTCATTCAATTGTCTAGTGTTTGCTTGTGTTGATTTAATGCGTATTCTATTTAATATTGTTGTAAATGTTATACGTCTGCGTTGTACGATTTTGATAGAGGGATTTTTGTAAGAAAAACAATTAAAGGATTTTGTTAAGGACTTCCTTCTTCGACTATTGACGTGAGTAGACGTATTTTTAAATCCTTGTTGCCATTTTGTAATTCATTTTGAATTTGTAAATGTAATTGTCTTTTATTTAGCCAATCAAGGAATTCTTATCGTAATAATTGTTAATGTATTGACGTGTACACGTAGTAGATATAAGATCAATTATTAGTTTTTGTTTAGGAAGATTTATTTTAGTTTTTTTTTTCTCATTATAATTTAAAGAGTTAATCTTTCTGGTATTCAATTTTGCGTTTTTTTTTTTATTTTTCAATCACCTCGTTTGGGTGAGTTGAAGCTTTGTTCTTTCTTTTAGCTTTTTCATTTTTGTAAATTTTTTGCATTTGTCCACGTTTTGATGTTAATTTGTGAAACCACGTGCATAGAAATTCAAAGGTTGTGTATTTTGGATAATCTTCCTGAGCAAACAAAACTTTTGCTTTGCATAGGAAATGGCATTGTCCTATTTTAATTTAGAGTCAAGTGCAGTTTTTATTTTGGGCCAGAACCTTCAGTTCAAGGTTTTTTTTTCTGCACATCTGTAAGTTAACCCATTTTGTAAAATAAATTGATTGTTAATTAGCGTCATTCGGTTAAAAATTCTGTTCTTTTATTTTATTTTAAACCTTTTCAATTTTGCGGGTAATTAAGAAAGTCTGATTTCATTCACTCACAATTTACTTTTCGTGATTAGATTAAAGTTTTAATTCGCGAGGGTAACTCTGAGGTTATTAGTTCTTTTGCGTTCTTTAAAATTTTATCCGTTGAGCTAGCTAATTTTATTTTCTTTTTCATTTTAAAATTCCTTTTGCATTTTTAGCAAGAAATAAAACTAAATTCTTTTAATAAAGAAATTTTAATTTAATCTTCTCAAGAAAAAAGAAGTAACAATGGTTCTTTTTCCTTTTTTGATTTAAATAATTTACTGAATGATATCAGCAATTAATTAATTTTTATAATGTCTATTTATCAAAAATCAAAATGAAAAAATGTTAAAATATTTTAATCGGGACATCACAACATATTAAAGGAACTATTAACAAATAGAATGACCATCTAATGCAACATACTTATACCATTACCATCACATATAATGTCCGGTGTTTGCTGTATATCCTGAGCCTCTGATAAATGTATATTTGATGTATCGCCCCTTTTCTCGCTATAAACTTATTCTAACCAACAAAGTTAATATATAGCAAAGGTCTTAGGCAGGTGGCCTCGGGTATTCGGAAATAATTATGTTTTTCTAAGGATTAAAAATCGATTGAGATTATATACCGGACTTTCATTTCAAAAACTAGTCACCTCGGAATAACTTTTAAAATACCTTCAATTGAATTTAACAAGAAAACAGGTCAATTCGATTTACGGGGGGACAAATTTTACACATATCTGCGACCCCGTATAGTTTCAACACCTAACCGGGAGTGAAAATCATATCGAAAAGTTCAAATAGGAAGGGGCATCTTTGAAAATGTCGTGTTGTTAGTAATCTTTTTGCGCTTTATTTTTTAAAATCGGATCATTTTTTTACAAGTTATGCCCCTTTAAAGTTTAAAAATATCGAAATTTTAATCTTTTAGATTGTTAGATAAAATAATACTTGTCAAAAGTAGAAGTAAATTATTAATATTACATCTGTAATTGAAAAAAAGGTGCAAATGTAAACATTGAAGTAAAAAACTTAACAAAAAACGTTATTGTGCCTTCTATATTACCTTTTTAAAAAGATTTAGTTTTCAAGTTGCCTTCATTGTATAGTGGCCACCGAATTGGGCAATGGCTTGTTCATTACAAAAAACAATTGAAATCATTTTTCTGTATGGGGAAGAACACCGCTGTGGACATAGAACAGACCGTGTGTTTAATCATAGGCATCCAGACAAAAATGTTGGCCACCAGTATGTATTAGACCTAGTCCATAAATTTCAAGACAAATTTCAAGTGTGTGCAACAAAAGTGTCAAGAATCCTAATGTTTTAACTGAAGCCGCACAAATTGAATGTGTACTAGGTCATTTTGCCATGAATCCTCAAATATGAATACCAAACATCTAGAAGATAAAACCTTTCGACGCAATAAATTCTTCCCTAACAAAACACAGGATGATTGTGACAGAAGATTACAATTCTGAAGTAATGGAAGAGCAAATGCACGACCTAATTTTATAAAAAAAGAAAAACATTTGCCTTAGTGACGAGGCAAGTTTCTTTTTAAACAGGTTAATAAACTCGACTATAGATATTAAGACAATACCAATCCACAGACTTTTCGTGAAGAGCACACACAATTTCCTCAGAAAATTAATGCATGGGCTGGAATTCTTGGATAAAAAAATTATTTATCCGATATTCATAGAAGAAATTTTTACTGGTGGAATGTATTTAAATCTATTAGAAAATGTGATGGATCTCCTCATAACTGAATCTTTAGAATACCTTTAGAAATTTGTTGCTTGATGAAGAAAACCTATTTCTTCCACAGGACGGAGCCTCTCCACATTATGCTCTGTCTGTACGAACTTGGCTTCATCAAAGGTTTCCTGATAAATGGTTCGGAAAGAGGGACACAAAAGAATTGCTAGTGAGACCATCAAACTTAATGCCCCTTGACGTTTTTTTATGGGGGCATCTAAAGACAGTAGTATAAAGCTCAACTTCAAAGTATTCGTGATGTTAGGCCTAGAATAGTGGAGGAATATGAGCGGAAGATTTGTAACGTTGTGGAAAAAATAAATAAATAAATAATTGTAGACAGGAAAGCCAAACAGAGCGGTAAAAAAAAATAAAAAAAAATGACAAACCAAGAAAAACGAAGATGAGAGTGAACAATCAACACACGGCGACGACGCATGGAGACCCCCAGCCAGCCCAAGTCTTCCACATGGGTGATATATAACGGACGGACAAACTCGTTCGGAGAAGCGGGGAAGCGGAAAACTCAGTGGCGTTGCCTACACGCAGTGTTTTAATATTAATAATATGTAAATTATTTCTACTCAATGATAAAAAAATTACTAAGTTTTTGTTTTATTATTTTAAATAGTTAGTGACTCTTTATTCCTGCTTGTTTTACCTTTTTTTTTAAATAAAATACAAGAAAGAAAGAAAATGTCACTATTACCTATTTAAATAAGTAATACAATTATATATTTTATCTTGTTACAGTGCTTAAAACATATTCAAAATATAAATTATTTTAGCAATTCTTACTTTTCAATGAAAGCCTGAACGGAGGTATTTGAGTGCTGCAGAAATATAAATAAACAGCTACATCAAAGACGCCACCAATGCGTGGAATATTGCTAAAACACGGCTGCGTTGTGGTTCGTGTCGAACAAACAAGTTATGTATATACGCGTCATCACTGTGCATTGAAATATTCCATGTGATTTACGGGCGCATGTAGTTTTTATACATGGGTGTGTTTTTCTTACTCGGTCAAAACTACTAGAGGATTTATACGGGCAATCGGGTGCCTTTCTATCAACACCCGTATGTGCGTGTGTTCGTTCGGAACGGAGACCACCTTGCTTTAGTGATATACGTACGCCAGCGAATAGTTGGCGAAAAACCTCTGTGGCACCACTGCATTGTCACATTCAAATGATATGACGGCGAGACTACAGGCCGTCAACTAGAGGATGAAGGGGTGTGCAGCCTACGGGCTCATCCCAGTAGAGAATGAAGACCCATGAGCGGATTACCCAAAAGACATTTCAAAAAATACGGGAGTAGGCTTTATCATTGTCTTACCAATAATGAGGAGCATTTTGAATACCTGTTGAATTAAGTACAACTTCATTCTGAAGCTAATAAAATAATCTTCACCAAAATGTCAACTTTTCTTTTTTAAACTTTTTAAAAAGGCACACCTTGGAAAAAAATAATCCGATTTTAAAAAATAAAGCGCCAAAAGATTGCTACTAGCTGGACCTTTTCAAAGGCATGTCAGTCAACGGCCCTTCCTATTTTAACTTTTCGATATGATTTTCACCCCCGATTAGGTGTTGAAACTACGGAGTCATAGATATGTGTATAACTTGTCCCCCTGTACATCGAAATTAGCCTGTTTTCTTGTTACTTTCAATTCAAGGTATTTTTAAAAGTTATTTCGGGTGGCTAGTTTTAAAATGAAAACTTGGTATAAAAGATAAATACTAGGAATAAAACAAACTTTTTATTTTATTGAGTGGAATATTTGCTTTGAAAGATGTGAATTTGTGTTTAACAATGCAAATGATAGAAATTTGCGGTTTTTAAATAAAGAATCATTCCATAATTAAATATTTAATATATTTGTTGTACCACATTATACCAAGTATACCAAATATTAATCTAATTAATTACTGCAGAAGTTGTATGTATAAATACTGTATTGATGTAAGGGAGATTTGGAGAAAACCAGATGTTAAAAACAATAGAAACCGATAATTTTTCAATATGAACGCAAATAGTTATTTGTAAAGATATACGTAATATATACGTACCTAAATAAAAATTATCACTTTGCTTTGTACCTATTAATTAGATACGGGCATAAAAAATTTAATGGAATTGTATTCCATAAAAGTTTCTATGTTCTTCCCAGTATTAAGGTCACTGTAATAGGCCCATGTTGATATTATCCTTCTAATGTTATTTGTTTAATTGGAAGAAAGGATTAAGAACATTTGCTTTCTAGCTACCCGAGTAGAAAAAAGTTTAAATCAGAAGAATTGCTTATGTACTATCTGAAAATAAAGTAATGACTCGAAAAGCAATAAGACCTAGTGAATCTCGAACTACCAGAATAGGTGCAACATCAGGAAATAATATATTGGGCAACTGTTTTATTACCCCGCCGTATAGGGGGCCAGCATACCTGACAGATCCTCGGGTTATTCAACGCTGCACGTGTTCACTACATGAGCAATTGATATTATGTTTTTATTTGTTCTTTAAAAACTTAAGAGAAGCAGAAGAGAGTATTGAAGAATTATTGAGGATGAAATATATTCCCGTTATAGCAAATAAGAAATACTATGTTAGTACTGCAAACTTCTCCTAAACCCCTCACCACAAACTGCACTAAACTGGACGTACGTTTCAATAGCAAAGCTATCATCATCAGCAGAAACACTGAACTAAATAACTACACTAAAACTACCCTAATTTATAGCTAAAAAAGGTCAAGGTACATTAATCACGGTCATGGCTGACTGCCGTCATGCTTAACTAGTCACTAATCCTAACTCTGTCTAATCTACTACTTATGGTTTTCTTCAACCATAAGGTTGACAATATAAAATTAGTTAGAAACGTAAACAACTATGTACAATTAAATTGTTATGAGGGTATGGAAATATATAAAAACAAACATATTTTAATGAATTCAGATTTAGGACCCTTAAATTCTTGTCTTTACGG
This sequence comes from Protaetia brevitarsis, assembly GCA_004143645.1. NCBI lineage: Eukaryota > Metazoa > Arthropoda > Insecta > Coleoptera > Scarabaeidae > Protaetia > Protaetia brevitarsis. The sequence continues at coordinate 978,482 of RXPK01000045.1, forward strand.
TTTATTAAGCATAAGTAGTAGATTAGACAGAGTTAGGATTAGTGACTAGTTAAGCATGACGGCAGTCAGCCATGACCGTGATTAATGTACCTTGACCTTTTTTAGCTATAAATTAGGGTAGTTTTAGTGTAGTTATTTAGTTCAGTGTTTCTGCTGATGATGATAGCTTTGCTATTGAAACGTACGTCCAGTTTAGTGCAGTTTGTGGTGAGGGGTTTAGGAGAAGTTTGCAGCATTTCCAGTACCACAGTTTGGAGTATTTTTGTCACTATGTTAGTATATGAAAATAATGTATATTATATATACATTTTTAAAATACTGTATATTTTTTTTTGTAAAACTGAAGTTATTTTTATTTCAAAATAAAGCAAACATAACATAAATATAAAAAATTATTGAATATCAACATGAAATAGATTTATCTATTCACAATAAGAGATAATACATGGGTAGTGCTCAAAAACAAAACACATGTAAAAGTTATATGCCCTAATGGAAGGTGAAGCCGGTAATAAGTAAATTGCACCTTGCCAGTAAACAAAATTCAAATTTCCGGCAATTATTTGTGGTAACTTCAACATTAAAGCATAAAGTTACCTACGAATTTATATTACATTATAGTTATTTGAATTCCTTTAGGTTGAAGTTACTAAATATAATGGGAAATTTGAATTTTGTTTATTGGGTTCTTACCTATAATCCCTTGGAACTAATTTTGACCCAATGCAAATGCCGCATTACAAACCGGAAGGATTATTAGATTAGCCCAACTAGTAACTATCGGTAAGAGCTATTGAATAAAGTGGGTGATGCAAGACATTATTTTTAGATAGTACTTACATAACATCCGTAGGCCGTAAATGCATTAAGCCGCTAGAAAGAAAGTTCACATAATGGCATCAATTAAAGAATTGTAACTTACATTGCTTTAACTGTCAATTTTGTTAGAAGTTTTGTCATTAGCAAGCAGGCAACAAGATTTAAGATTTGGACAGTTCCTAAATGCGTGGATGGATCCATAATTGATTATATTTTATTTCTGGTTATTTCATTGAATGGATAGTGAACTCAGAACTGTAATCTATGAATGCATAGATAAATTTAAGAACTCTCCAATATTAAAGAATTACAAGATAAATAATGCAAATAATTCAAAATTTGTAAAACATGGAGTTAATATATTTTTGCGCTAAGATACGGAAAATAAAAATATACAACATATCCGTAACAAATCCTTTATATTTTTAATTACCTAAGTATACTTTTTTATCCTTGACCTGGTACTACATACTGTGTTGGCAAACCTAAATCTTGAACCGGGCTTTATATGTAAGGAAAGTTGCCAAATCATGCCCGTATAGATTTGATTACGTGTAAACAAACTTTAAAGATGAGTAGATTTCACCCAAACGAAATCTTACTAGCACGGTATGTAATATTTTACGTGCGCTGTCTATATAAGTACACCATGTTCACTCATATTTAGTCCAAGAAGAATATAGGCTTACTAGAAATACTATTTATTATCTACAGTATATTATGAATGGACTTCTTAAATTTAAAATAAATATATTCTTATGTAGTACCTGCTAAATTACATTTCTTGTAATTGAAAGTTTTAGATCTGTATTATGTACATATTTCTAAGATTTTAGTCTATTTATAACAAATAGCTTGGCAGATTAACTTCTTATACGCACATTGATCTTTCATCAGCGAAGCTATTTGCGATTAAATATAAATGTACAAATGAAATTGAAATAGCGTGGTTATCGGTTATTATTTACCTACTTTACATTCATATACTTTTAATATTGTGTGTTTGTTTATTGTTGTATACTATTTGTATTCGATAAAATATATTTTAAAACTAGTAGTACCTTTTAGTTAAACACCTTTTATATACTCGAAAACAACGTTTTGGAAGAACGACCGGGCAAGTTGGCTTTTTTGTCCCTTCGTGTTACAACGCAAAAAGTTATGATGAAACAAAGTTTTGCGTCGCGACAATTGCTTACGGAAATATAGAACTAGATATGGCTAAAGTTCTATATCGCTGCAAATGAATATTTACCCCAATATGGGGAAATGCATTCGAGAAAAAGTGACATCTGCGCACACTAATTTACATGATTGGTGTAATTTTAGTTGCTCATCTCGACTAATTTGCAAAATTTTAACAATTCTTATTTTCCAAAATAGTGAAGAATATTAAAATGCATAAGTAATAAAGTAAGGAGAAATAGTTTAAATTAAAAGCAATTAATATTTACAGCTGTGAGCGTCTGATATTTTTTGAATTTTTAATGCTATATACATAAAAGTTTTCAAAATTAATGTCGATTATTAAACATTGAATAAAGGTCTAATAAACAAAACATTCGATTATTAAACATTGAATAAAGGTCTAATAAACAAAACATTTTTTGTACTTGTTATATCTTTTCTATTTTAATACTTTTCTGTCAAAATTGGTTTAACAATAAAAAAAGAAATTTTTTGAGTTTTTCTCCGTCCGTGCTCCAAGCCTAGTTTGCGGCTTTCTAAATTGTTGTAATTGTCCCTTTATTTTAATTTTATTTATACAACCAATCTTAATATGTCCGTACCCTAGTAGCAAAATTTAAATTTCGTGCAATTATTTTCAGTAACTTCCACATTGAAACACGAAATTACCTCTGATTTTGTATTAGATTACTAGTTACTTTGACATCTTTCTGTTAAAGTTACTGAGAATAATTGATGTGGGAAATTTAAATTTTGCTAGTGGGGTAGTGTTTGTAATTTTAGTTTATTTTATACAAGACGACCAAAATCAATGCCAGAATTAGTCTTAATCTTCAGTAATGATCATGAAATGACATATATTGCTAAGTGTCCATTAGAGGTGACTGTAAGTTCTAGCATTATTTTTGTTAAAAAAATTCAATATATCAAATTTAATTCATTTCTGGTCTGAAGAAGGAACGCATTTTCTTTGTCCCGAAACATAACAAAACCCGTAAATAAATAAATTAAATGAAACCAAATAATTATTGTTTGATTTTTAATTAAACAAGTAAAATTTCAATTTTATCCAATATTAGAAGATCAGTTCAGAAGCTGAGTCATTACAACATTATTTCTATATAGTATATATAATATTGAATAAATTCACCTATATATGTATATTATGGAGGTTTTCCGTAAATTCGAGCTCCATCGGCCGTCGAATACAAGAATATGTTTATTTTACTTTTGCACATTTGTGCGATGTTTTTTTTTGCGGTTTATAGTAACCTACTTAAGTTATTATGCAGCGACTTTTAAAAAAGCATATGTAAAATATCAATATTGTATTTACATTTTGTTTGTCGCTCTCCCATTAAAAAATATGTTTTGGTTCGTCCTGGTAATACTCAAATATATTTAAAAAGTATATATTTAAATTTTACAGTATACTTCAGTATACCTTGAATAAGAGTATAAAACCATCAAAAGTATTTTATCACATCAAACTATGAAATCTATAAATACTTTTATCTCATATGAATAACGAAGTTAATCATTTGTATCTTGCGCTTCCATCTAAATAACAAATTGAAAAACATAACGTGGATACGAGAATCATTTGGAGAACACAACCAACACAACATAAACTGTCACTTATTTTTAGGTTAAGACAATGTATCTTGGTTATCGTATTTATTTGCGCTTAATATAAAGCCTAAAAATATATTTTTGTCGGTTTAGTATGTAATTCAGAAAACAAATAAAGACAATATGAATTTAGAGTTAGGAAATCCTTACAGCAATGGCTTACTATATGCAGGCTTTAATCAAGATCAAGGTATAAATTCTTTTGTATTATTGATCAATTTATTTAATTACATACTTTAGATCACATTTGTACAGCATCTTATTTGTACAGGTTGTTTTGCTTGCGCCACAACGACAGGATATCGCATATACAATTGTGATCCCTTGAAAGAGAAGCAGAGGCAAGATTTTGAAAATGGTGGTTTAAGTTACATCGAGATGCTATTTAAATGCAATTATTTAGCGTTAGTTGGTGGCGGAGAAAGACCACTGTATTCTCCAAATGAAGTCGTAATTTGGGATGATTTAAATAAAACGACACCCATAAATTTAAAATTTAAAGACCCTGTTTTAGGAGTGCGATTACGAAGGGATAGAATTGTTGTAGTACTAGGTAATGTTATTTTAGCCAAATTTTATGGAATATTTATTATTTTTCATTTTTAGAAACAATGATAAAGGTATACACGTTTACACATAAACCACAACAAATACATGTTTTTGAAACATGTCCCAATCCCAAAGGTCTTTGTGTATTATGCCCTAATAGTAACAACTCTTTACTTGCTTTCCCTAGCAGGAAAACAGGTCATGTGCAATTGGTAGATTTGGCAAACACAGAAAGGCCTGCTCTGACGATTTCTGCACATGAGGCAAATGTTAATTGCATTGCTTTGAATCTACAAGGAACACGATTAGCTACAGCAAGTGAGAAAGGTACCCTGATACGAGTTTTTGATACAGTTCAAGGACAAAAGATAGCAGAACTAAGAAGAGGTGCAAATCAGGTATACGAACATTCATAAGGAATTTATTAGCAATTATTAACCATTTACTGGCCAAGTGAGCATTAATGCAACTTTTCCTGAAGTGTAAAGAAAGTATTTAGGCATGATCAGTACAGTTTCAACAAAAAACTGATAGTATCATTGCAATTCAATAAATGTATGTATACATTCTAAAAAATTATGTAAAAAAAGAAAAAAAAGCAGCTAATTTAAACAATCGTAATTTATTTTATGTTGTTCAAATATTCATGAGGAAAACATTTAGACTATTACTGCAATCTTACTGTAGATTAGGTTACAAAAGGGTCAAAGATAAGAATAAATCATTGTTATCTAGTCTCCTAAATATAAATGTACAAATTTAAAATTTAAACTTAAACTGTTTCAATTTATGTCCAAAGCATTTATTTAAAAAACATTTATTTTTATTTTTATTAGGAATAACACTGATGACAAATTGAAATATAATGGATATCATTGCTTTCGACTTTTTTTTTTGGTTTCTTAACTTTAAAAATTCTTGTAAAATTACTGTATTTTGACCTCTTGTTATTTCCGTTTTAAGTTTGTCGTATATCGATCAGTTTATAACTGTTATAGCAAGTATATATAATACAGATTATTTTATACCATAACCAATAACCTGAAAATTTTTTTGAATTTTATCGTCGTTCTTGTTATGTCGTTTCCTTTGGGGTGTACGAAGTTATCCGAAGGTCGTAACGTCAACAAAATATGGTACATTCGTAACCGACGATAATGAACATGAAGATTTGTAATAAATAAAAAGTATTTTACAGATTTTGTATAATTATATATAACATAATTATAGCAATAATATAATAACCAATTTCGACACCAGTTTTCTCGGATTAAAAAGTTTGTATATTTTTATTAATTTCCGTATTTTTCACAGTTTCCTTCGCTTTTCACGATCCATCTTTCAATGTAATATACAGGGTGTCCCACCGAACTGGGTCATTAGATTTTTTTAACTTCTAGCAGAAATTTGATTTTGAAATTTGCAGTGTAGTCATGGCCCACTGTGGTCTATTTAAGGAAAATATTTTCAACTTTATAGCACTTTCGGTATACAAGGTGTTGATATCAACTTTCTTATTTTAAATGGAATGGTACAATTTTTATCAGTACAATGAATGTATCGAGTCATTCGCAATTAGTTTACATGAGGGTTCCCTACCCCTGAACTCAACCGTTTTTGAGATATTTGCGATTTTGTTAATTTTTTGACGTTTGGATTGTTTCAAGTGAAATTAAATAACTGATGAGGTATCAGATATTTAGTGGTTCTACTAATGTCGATGTAAGTACAAAGACGTAGGTAGAAAGTGTTATGGCAATAATGACCAAATCACATACAGGCTGTTCGAAAACACATCTATAATATTTTTGCCTGCTTATTAAATACATCGAAAATAAGTCAAATTAAAAAAAAAGCTAAGAAACTATTATTCTAAAATTTATATTGGACATTTTCGAAGACTTTTAATAATTTGTTCCTGAATTATGTTATTTGACTGTACCGCTTAATACCTAGTTTAATACAAAAAGCCAAGAGGCTGCATTGTTTTCGGAAACTCCATGTCAGGGGGCTCCCCTACAAAGAAAATAGCTGGTCTAGTAAGTGAACAATATTTGAAATATTATGGGTGTATTTAGGATATCTGCTTTAATTTCCCTTTGTATTTTTTTTTTTTTGAGGTTTTTATTCATTGCAAATAAGTGTAGGTACCTATCTAATCATTTTTACATTCTTCATGAATGTAGAATAAGTCTAAAATGTTATTTGTATATGTAACTTTCAATGTTTTTCTTATTTCGTTCGATTTACAATATTTTACTTGTTAGAAGAAAATGTGTGAAGGAGTCGACAGCATTAGGCCTTACTATAAAAGATATGACTTGTTAATACTGCATTGGTTTATCACTGCGCAATTTGGTAAATTACCAACAATGGATATCACTTGTTTGTTAGCACATCTCATGGCCTACTAATATCAAATAATTAATGTACGTTTTCTATGACTAAAAGACATTACTATTAGTAAGAAACTAGTGAACGTTAGATATCTGAAGCATAAATATTTAGATAGGTTAGGCAAATGAGGTACAGAGTGTTTTGTAGGAAAAACTCATTTTATTTGTTTGAAACTTGGAGTTTAGGCATATTTTTAGCAGTTTTTTTGCAAGAAATGCTAATACTTCAAAAACTATTAAGAATAGGTATACCAAGCCCTAATATCAATCGATGTAGAATTTTCCGCTGCATTCAATGCTGTATTAAAAAATACCATGTTCCATTTGAAAGAAAAAAGTTCTGATATTTTTATCCACATTGGAGGCGCGTTTTTGACCACCCTGTGTGTGATTCAGTGATTACTGCTATAACACTGTATAACTACGTTCTTGTATTTACATCGGCTTTAGTAGAACCACTAAATGTCTACTAACTCATGAAATATTTGATTTTATTTGAAAGAGTGCAAATGTGAAAAAATCAACGAAAATGAAAATATCTCAAAAAAGGTCGGGTTTAGGGATAGGGAACCTTTATACAAACTAGTTGCAAATGACTCGCCAAATTCATTAGACCGATAAAAATTAGATCATTCCATTTACAATAAGAAAGTTGATATCAACACCTTGTATACCGAAAGTGCTATAAAGTTGAAAATATTTTCCTTAAATAGATCACAGTAGGCCATGTCTACACTGCAAGCTTGAAAATCAAATTTCTACTAGAAGTGCAAAAAAATCTAATATCCCAGTTCGGTAGGACACCTGTATACTAAATTTGTATTTATTGACAACTTACACGGTTGCTAACCTCAAAGATGAAATCGCTATTTTTTAAATTTGGTATATATTTTACACTTCACTGCTTGGGCATGCGTAGAGGATCTACTTCTGTTTAAATAGAAGCGGGAAATTCTAGCTGAAATTTAATGTAAATCAAGCTTAATAACATTGGCATCATTTTTTTGTCTATGAATAAATAAATGCGAATTCAAGAAATCTCATTAATATCGTAACGATATCAGGTCGACTAGTAGCACTGATGATCCTTGCTAATGTGAAACGCTGCTATATCGACCGACAGTCACGCGCATGTTTTGATCTCTTCAAATTACGATTATTAATAAGAACGAATGTTTAAACTATACAGGTTGCTTAAAATATTATCATTCAATTGAGTATAATTATGTAATTTGCTTGTTTTTTAACATTTTTTGTTATTGTTAATGCCTTGGTCGCTAATAGGTTAAAATACTTGAAATGTATATTTGTTGTGTAAACATCAGTACACGGTAATCGGTTAGATTAAAATAGGGCTGGTTTTAGGCATCAATTTACTGTATAAATTTCAATCACACATCCACTTGCTTGTGTGTATCATCAGACCACGGTACAGTACATATTTTCTCACTGGACGATCCAAAATTAAATAAACAATCGTCGCTGGCGAATGCAACATTTTTACCAAAATATTTCTCTTCAAATTGGTCATTTTGTAAATTTACTGTTCCCAATGGACCACCATGTATCTGCGCATTTGGCTCGGATACTAATTCAGTAATAGGTGAGTAATATATTACGAATTTTCTATGATAGGTATGATTTCTAATTTTTTTTCTGCAGTTATTTGTGCCGATGGTTACTATTATAAATTTATTTTTAATGGAAAAGGCGAATGCACTCGAGAGATCAGCGCTCAATTTTTGGAAATGACTGACGATCGTTCATAGATGTATCGATATATAATAGAATTATATATTTTTATATTAATTATTTATTTTTACGTTCCCATGAACTATGAAGTAGTAGTATGTTTATACATTTTTATATGTATATCTCGTTTTCGTTGATTCCGTTTTATTGTGTTTGTCTGGTAATTTTTTTTTTGTGATGTAAGTATTCTCTATAATATTCTAATGATAAAAACTAAGTTGTATATGAGCAGATAAGTTTTAATAATCATTTACATCGATCCTATCATAAAATTTTATTTAATTACATATTCAATAACAATGAAAGGACCATCTAATAACACTTTTAAGATTACGTGGATTATTATAATTCCCCAAAATAAATTTACCTGTAGGAAATGTAGCTACATTAAGAATTGTACGTGCAACAATAGGCCCGCATGAAAATATTGTATCAAATGTTTCTTTTTAACTAAACATTATTAAACTCATGGATGGCACGTATAGAGAAGTGCATTTCACTGTGTTATGACACATGTGGTTTTTACTTTTTTCTTTAAATTATTCGTTTCATTTTGTATGGAAAGTTAATGTTATTTTCACTGATTTTTTTAGCCGTTCCTTGATAATGTTATAAAAGAAATCCATGTATTTTAAAAATGATTAATTGAATATTCTTGGGTCCGGTTTTATTCGATTCAGGGTAATAAACATACATCATAGTTACTTTGTCAGAAAAGTATGAGTTAACACTAAACAAGCATTACAGGGTTTTTCTTTTCCATAAAAGGTCGCTTCGAAACCACAGGAGAATATTTAGATTAAGCCAAAACTGTGTGTGGTATTTCATAAAATGGGATATGATCAGTACAAAATGGTATGTAGAAATTGACTTTGGTCTTTTGGATCTTTGGGATTTTTTTTTTTTTTGAAACAAAAGGAGTAATTTTTTTAAACCTTAGGATTTATTTAGATATATATAAAAGAAGAAACATGATTTTTTTGATTATATTGTTTTTAAAAATGGCGGCTTAGCTGGAGTGTTAATCCCATAAGTCTGCGCGGTAGGAGAAAAACGACGTGACGCATACCACCTGTTGTAAACTTCTGAAGCATAAAAAACGAAGGGGAATGTATTATTTATACTCATAGTTTATCGATGAACTTAAATATGATTAAAAAAATGATAATTGCAATATTTATATTCATTTGAAATAAAAATTAATCTTTAGGCCTTTTTTTTTCTTTCTTTTTTTTTTGTAATAGAAACCATTTTTTTAATTCTTTTTAAAAAAATGTTCATCGACAAGATAATAGTATTATAAAGATGTGGTAAAAAAATCAGAATGATTGGTTAAATAGTTTTCGAGCTACCCGTCACGTTACTTTGAAAAACCACGTTTCGAAAAAAAACGTGTCTAAAGTTTTGGCTCGAGAAAACTATATGATTTTTCCAACTCACCGGCTAATCAGAAATTCCAGGCCCATATAACATTCCTTCTGCTTCTTCGTAAAACTGATTTTCTTCAATGAATTGCTCATTTTTAGCTTTTCGAGCTCCCTTTGTTCACAAAGAGCTGCGTCGTTCTTGACAACGCAGCTGGCAGTCGTCGACTTCTTCGGCGTATCTCTTACTGAGGCTGCCTATCGTTACCTGCGGCTCCGCCATCATCTGGAAGATTGTTGTGTAGCCTTCGTTGAAAATACCAGCAGCTATAAAGACAACGATTCCCACTATTTTCAGTATGGAATGGAGATGTTTAGTGGCAAAGCGCCAGATTGTTGCGTTGAAACTTTCATTAGCATTTTGCGTGTGGCCACCTTAACATCTGACTAACAAATCTTCTTTTGATAATTTTTTATAGATTGGCAATGAAAATTCTTGAACTTTGTTATCAAGTGTAGGAGGATGCTCATATAAATTCATTTTGGCTCCTATTGCTTTTTCCTTTTGCTTCTCACACCAGCTCTCTTCATCTGACGGGCAGTAGTCATATGTTACGGTTTTTCATTTGTTAAACGTAGGTGGTAAAACGTAGCCATTATTTCTTTTTCATATTATCTACAGTATTTGAATTTCTTTGAATGGCTAACCATAGTAGGCAGTGAGCTTCTTTATCAAAGCGTCAGTCAATTTACCTTTACCACACAGTTTCTCCGTTTTTTTTTAAGTTTTGAAGCCGAGTGCCCATTCTCTTCTCCACGTGTCCAACACAGTCACTTTTGATAACGGGCATTTCGTCGCCATATGGATTTATAATATAGCCTTAAACGTTTTGGAATCTCTATTTCCGATATAATTTCCGTATTTTACACCAAATTTCTCCTCGGATCTTAAAAACATTTCTTTGATCGCATCGACTTCCATCTTGCCTGCACAGCCCTCATGATTTTTCGTGCATTCCTCCTCATGTTCTGCATACCAATCTTCATAATCTGGATTGTTTGTCTTATTTTTCCAAAGTGTACATGCATGACAGTAACTGTTTTTAACTATTAAATCAAACTTTATCGGTATAGTGGCCTAAACTCCATATAATGATTTGAAGCCGTGTTTCTTCCAAGTGCCATAACCGGATAATTTTAAATTTAGAATGAGCCGCTCATGTTGTTCATTCATTTTTTTTCTTACACAGCTTTCTTGCTGAAGCGTTCGAAGAAGGTTTCTGTAATCGAATGAATATGCACGATGATATTGTTGTACAATCATCGACATTAATATTTAGCACCATCACAACGTCGAGCTAATCGTTCGAGTGCTAAATAATAATGCCGGCGATTGTACATGCTCTCGCTTATACTGCTGCAGATACCCAATAAATTACACAGTAAATTAATAATTTCTTCACTGGCAATACCTAAAAGACGCATAACAAAAACAATTCGACGATTCACTTCATATCCAGTATTAATTAGAGGGCCTGAATTTATGTCTCTTCGGTTACAGCGACACAATACAGCTAGTTTGAAGCCGAGCCCTCGATTGCAGCTTCTTCAAATTTTATAGTTCCTTTGTACTTGCCACAAACAATTTTCTCTGTCAAAGCTCCAAAGACTATAAAATTCAATTAGCCGATAACTGTGCAAAGGGGTCCACGGAATATCGGTGGCATCTGTAGTTAATTTTTTTTAGCACTCGCACTTGAACATCCTTCTTCACTTTTATCACGTTTGTTAATAAACTGGTTATCGAAAAATCTTCGTTTGGGTTTCTTTGATGGGCGATCCGACGTTTCCTTATTACCTTTCGGATACCACGTTTTAATGTACTCAAACATACTGGGCAAAATTCTTAAAAAATACGTCTACGAATTTTGAAGCGAAACTGACGACGTATTATAACATTCCGGACAGCCGTATATCTACTGCTGTCAGGGCTTACGCGTCCCGTTTAACAGCTGTAACTATCAAATTATTTTGATCTAAAATTTTGGGATTATATTCTTAAAATGTGAGGTTGACATATTGCGCAAAAAAAGAAAATGCTTTTTTTTAAATTTCTAAATGTAACTTGTTCATTAATAAAATTCCAAAGAACAAAACCATTTTTAATTTAAAATAACTACTGGAGCCAAAGAGTTAGGTATAGGGAATGAGTAATAAAAATGAAGGAATCGATAAATATCTATGGAAACATCATAAAAAATATAGAGTGTTGCATTTAGGTTTATTGAGAAAATTAAGGATCCGAGTTTTTACTCACTTTGTATAAAAGAAATATTTCCTTTATTATATTTTAGCCAAACCAAGTAATTGTGCGAAAAAGGTGTATAATTTTTTTCTTATCGCAACTAACCCGCTTAATACACCTTAATTTAGACGTAAAAATGGTCATAACTTTGTAAACACTCGGAATAAATCTGACAAACCCTATATGAGGAGACTCACAAAAGTAGGCAAAATTTAAATACACAAAAAAGTATCGCATTCGATTTATAAAATATAAATTAGATCTGGCACGACGTTATAAAGCACTCTGTGTTTGTGTACTTAATTTTAAAATATAAAGCTTATCTTTTCTTAGTAATATTTTTGATAACTTTTAAAATATCAGATATATCGACTTCCATACACTAATGCGCCACCTGTATATAAAACAAGTGTATCTATTAGTAACACTTTTTTATCTCTATAGCCATTATAAAATGGGAGACCAAAATCGGATTGCAGGTGATGCATTGAGACGGGTCTACTATGTTTATTATTTGTTTAACTATATCCGGATGTATTTGAAAGGTCAGTCAATTCTTATAACTTGTAAAGTATTCACAATAGAGACATAAACAATTGGGAATTAATTCATTTTCAATTTCCACTCTTGTGCAGCATAATAATATAGTCACAATCGGTTTAATTAGAAGTGACCTGATTTCGCAATGTTCAAAACAAATTATTTCGAATTAGAAATTATAAGGCAACAGCACATTTTTGGTTGCCGGATACAAAACAAGGAGGGAAACTAGCAAATCAGTGATATATAGAGTTGGGCAATTGTCCGGCGGAGCAGATACGTATCGCGACGCGGGCCTCAAATAAAACAGATTAATCGTATTATTGTAATTTAGTATGTATTTATAAAACATACGTCATATTAATAGAGTTGTGCAAATTTTTCCTGGGGACAAAATCGGACAAAGCGGGCGAACAAATGGGCCACCTTGCGATGCATTTGCATTTTATATCACTACATGTTTAGATAAAATATTTTTTTTTTTTACATTTTATAAGAAAAACAGGCACTGTTCTTAATGACTTGCAACTTTACGGTTCATTTGCTTTATAGTACATAAGTTGGAGCGCACATTCTGAATACGTACTTGCCGCGCCGGAAAATTTGCTCAACTCTACTGATATATACTAATAGCTATAACTTTGTATTTTACAATAAAATTTTAGGTGTGGGTCGATGTAACGAAGCTACTCGTCTTTCATTTTAAAGCTTATATAAAATGTAACACGCATGTACCTGTCTCTAGTAAAACATTCTGCTTACGTCAAATTTGTTTATATAAACATATACCTTGTGTTTCTTACAACTAACGCAGGTTACATACCACAATCGTTATACAAGCTTTCATGGGGACTGCCGAAAACTGCAAATGGATAATATTTGACTAAATAATAAATTTATAGTAATTAATTTTCGTTTTCATCTGTGATCAAGTGCTAAAATAAATAATTTTAAGTTTTGAGACGTAAGTATTTTCAGAAGTTTTAAATTTCGCCAATCATTCATTTTATCATAAACGCTTTAATAATCCTACTCTCCCCAGTGGTTTCGTGAATCTTGCCTTCATTTCACACTCATGTTATTAATTGTAAGGACCTTTGCATCAAGTAATAAATTTTTCGGACAGATATAGAAGTTGGGTCTTAGCAAGGTTATTTGGAAAAACTCGAAAGACAAAAAATAGCAAATATTACCTATTATAGTGAAACCTCTCTAGAACGGACAGTTGCAGATTTGATTGATTTGCTTAATCGAAAAAAAAAAATTAAAAACAGTATCAGTAATATATAAGTAAACAAAATTAATTTATCCAAAGAACTGCAAAAGTTAGCTGGACCCAAAAAGAAATAAAAACAGGAGCGGTTTTTTGCGCTAGAATAAAACCACTTCAAATAAGTATTTTAATATGTCAATACGAAAAAATGACTACGCAAGAATATTTGAGGTGAGCGCATTTAGGACGAACTAATATAATAATAATAAGCACTGACTTCTTTATATGTTTATTTGACACAAAATAATGGTTATTAATAAAAAATTAGTAACTTTAGATTAATAATAATATTAATAATAAACGCAGCAAATATAAATACCAATAATGACCAAGAATTTAAAAAGGCAATTATACATGGTTAGAATCAAACAAAATAAGAAAAGCGTCTGGTGCTATACAAAATATCTTATTAAACCTAAACTCAAATGAATGGAATAAAGTTTATGAAAGATATAAAGCCCAGTTAAATTGTCCTCCAAATTTAACCCGAGATGGAGAAGTAGATTGGATAGCCGGAGTTGGAATTAAAAATATTTAATGCTGAAATACAATAGGTTTAATAGACATGCTTTGGAAAATTGGAAGCTACCAATGTACCAAATGTTATAAGTTATAACTGACAATCCAATAGATGTGCTGCATTTTATTAGCGATGAATTCGTAAAGTGATTGAAAGAAAAATGCATGCTTTGTTAAATCCAAAGCATTTTGTTTCAATACGTACATCATTTCCATATCATAACGCCGATTTGGGATTCGACTTGAGGTATGTGGCATTAAATCATGCTGTGAAAATTCTGAGACTTATATACAAGACTTACGAGATTTGCAAACTAGAGACAATGAAGTAATCGTATCGTACCGTAATTAATTTCATGCCGTAAAAACGTATACAGATATTGTCCGAAACGGCAGCTACGGTATACGACTGGATGGAAACTACCAAGGCAGCCATATTATCTTTGGCTCTGCGCGCCAATGCGCTGAAAATGCTCCAAGCTATTCTCTTATCCGAATGGCAAAACTATTAAGAACTGCTCAAACATCTGGGGATGCGCTTCGGCAATAAACATCTGGAGCATGTTTATCGGTCACGAGATCCTTCGCGAATCTGAAGTTGACATAGTTCGTTTGGTCAAAAGTGCGTATCCAACAATATAGGACGGTGGATATGAAAGCTTGGCAACAAAGAAATTTTTTGATGGTCTTTGTGATAGTAATACGCAACAAGCTGAAAACTTGCTCGCCCGCGACCAAAGACAAATGAAGGCTTAGCTCAAATTTTGGAATTTGACGCGGTAAAGCAATTGGTCAGGGAACATGCTCGCGTCCATACTACAGAGAGCCGTGAAGGGGAAAAGTCACCGGATGACCTTAGGAAGATGGTAGCTAAGATTCTCAAACGCTTAAGCATCAGGCGGTCAGAAAGACGATGCTGAATTGTGGAAGATCTAAGGAAAACCAAAATGAGCCAACGAGATGGGACGAAAGGCAATTCATGTAGTTGATGCCTTAGAATCACCAGTGGTTGTAGCTTAATTAAAAAATCAGGCCAACAGTCTGTTTATTTATGCCGAATCGAGAAGCTAGAAATTTGTTGGTGGTTTACTGATGCAAATAAGACAATTCTGCATCTGGAACCAGTGGGCAAGAAGAACAAGATATTCCCAACACGGTGAATGCGAATGTACGCTCCTGGCGACTCAGGAGTTAGTCAACGTGCTAGTAGGGACGATAGTCTATTTTCGCGTTGGTGATACTGCCAGTATCTCTATTCCAGTATCTTGTGTTAGCGGCAGACATTGAACAAGGCATGATCTTAGGAATGAACATAACTACAGACTTTGATTTAAATTGGGCTTACGAGTTGGAATATTGAAGGTTGGTGAAAAAGTTATCCTCAACCGCAATAAAGATGTGTGAGCGTGCATAGTTTTATCGGAGGATATAACAGTCAAGAAGTGAGCCGCAGTGAAGCCATTGTAGAATCGAACTTGAGGAAAAATATTCCAAGGGGCAGGTCTTAATGCTAGAACCTGAAGCGGTTGGCCGACAATGTCGAGAAATTTAAGTTACCCATTCGACGAATGAAGATCAACAATTATTCAGTAAAGATAAAAAAAGGTCTACCTTTGGGAAGTGGTTTAAACATATCACCCATTGACCACAAAACTTGATAAAATAACCACAGCCTCTAACTCGCTACCTAACTGGTTAGATAACTCCGTTAACACATCTTGCAAGGATTTGACAACTCAGCAACGCCATGCCGTAAAATAAACTGATCGAACCTCTTCCAAAAAGAAGACGAGAGCCCGAAAGGCAGAACTAATGTGGTAGGATAGCGGATGGATACTTGGAAATGCTAAGCTAATTCGCTAAGCTCCTAGAAGACTGCCGCTGGCAAAACAAACTGAAACGGAGCAAATCATACAAAATATGGCGAAAGATGATGTGATTGAGTCATCGAATAGCTAGTAATAGTAGATTATTGGCAGCTAAATAACGTCACGAGAAGGATAGTTATTCTTTGCTCCGAATTGATGGCACTCTAGATACCTTTTTTTGTAGGAGGAAAAAGGCTTTATCCACCTTCAGACTGTTAGTCTGGTGCGTGGGACTGTTGCCTACTAAAAAACCTCTTCGCGATCAAAATCGTCTTTGCGAAAGCAGAGACCCTGTACCATGTGTCTCGACTTCGCAGCATCACCTGAACAAGGTTTACCGGTGTAAGTACTCCAACATCTCGCTCCTGCCTGTCGATCCGCCTTCCAGCTTGTCCAGACAGATTTGCCTTCTCTTCTTGGCTAGAAGGTCTATAAGAATTACTTCTGCTATAACTAGGGCCTCTGCCTTCGACACCGTTCTATAGAAACTTGCTATTCGCAAAGCTCCCTTTCTTTGGACTGCGGCCATTCTCTTGCGGTACTTCTCCTTCCGAAGCGCGTCTGCCCAAATCTCACAGCCGTACAGGAGAATGGACTCCGATACCGGCATCAGAAGCCGGCGTTTATTTGCCGTCTGAGTCGGCTGAGTAGGGTGACCTTCTGAGCCGCTTTGTTTGCCGCGAAGCAAATGTGGCCCCCAAACGTCATACGACTGTCCAGGTGTACTTCTAGGTACCTTACAGACTCGGATGTCGTGATCGTTTCCGTATTGACTTTCCGCGGTATTCGCAGAGGAATCCTACGTTCGGTTAGCAATACAACCTCCGTTTTTTGGGTGGCCAGCGCCAACTCGTGGTCATCCATCCAGGTGGTGACCCTCTTCATGACCTGATTGAGCCGCCTCTGAGCGTCCTCGATGTCGGTAGCGCCAACCACGGCCGCGATGTCGTCAGCGTAGCCAATGAGGTACGTGTCAGCAAGCATCTACATACGGAGGATGCCATCGTAAGATATGTTTCAAAGGTCTGGTCCCAGGATCGATCCCTGGGCAGCTCCCGCCGTTATCCTCACCGTGCGCCATCCCTCCGTCGTTTCATATCTAAGCACTCTATCAAGCAGGCAATTTCGCAACATCCGCAGAAGGTAGTGTGGGATGTGAAAACGGCCTTCCAAGGCATCCAAGATAACGTTTCATCTGGTGCTATTGAAAGCATTCTTCACATCAAGGGTGACGAGCGTCACTATTCCTTTGGTGTGTCTGTTTTTACGCCGTTCCGCGAAATAGGTGTTCACTATTTCCCGAACGGCGCTAATTGTAGAATGGTCCTTCCTATAGCCGTGCTGCCTGGGAAATAGTCAACGCTGGTCAGGAGCCGCCTTCTTTAATAGCCTTTCAAGCAGCTTCCCTACCGTATCCAGCATGCAAAGGGTCACCCTTGCCGTTGCTAACAAGCACTAGGCGTTGAGTTTTCTATGCCCGTGGAAAAGCTCCTCCCTCCAGGCACTGGTTGTAAGTGTGCAAAAGGAGCTGTGGGCACCTGTTTGCAACCCTCTTTACGGCCTCGAGGGCGATTCCGCCTGGCCCTGGTGCTTTTCCGCCTTGCAAGAAACGTGCGGCCTGGGTCAGTTAGTTCTCTGTGAACGGCGGGATCTCGCCTGCCACCCCATCGGCATCGAGTTCTCTCTCCGGGTGCTTTGAAAAAAGCTCCTCGACGATGCGATCCATTTGTGCTGGGACGCGCAGACTTCATGCCCAACTTCTTGATAGCGATCTTGTCGCCGAGTTCCCAGGGGTCATTGTTAACTTCCTGTCGCAACTCCTCCCATTTGGCCCTCTTGCTGACGTTCATCGCTCTTTTTAGTTGTTTCTTGGCGGTTTTGTATTCCTCGTCTTCCGCTATTGCCAGGTCTGGATCTCGTCTCCTTAGGCTGGTGACTCTTCGCCTCAGACGGCGGCAGCTTCTCCTGAGTTCAGAGATTTCTTCCGTCCACCAGTAGGTAAAATAATCTCATTCTGGCCGAAGAAGATCGTCAGCCGTGCTGCTTCGATGCATATTTGCTTGAAGGAGCTTTACGATAGCGACCTTTTTCTGGCAGCCCCAGCTCCTTTCTAAACGTTTCATACCTGCCGGATCCCGGGACGTGATCCACAGCCGTGCCGCTGCAGAAGCAGCTTCTAGGGCTTCTCGTACACTGTTTAATTTTGTGACCCTTCTCACCGCATTTGATGCATAGGTCTTCCTTTCACCGGTCCGGTCCGGTACAGTTCCTCTGTCTGTGTCTGTACGCAAAGCCCCGGTAACAGCGTGCCACTTCCAGCCTTCGCCTTACTTTACTGTTTACCCACCCGTTTACTGCATCTGCCTCGTTGAGGTGGACGATAGCCATCCTCAATTCCCTGACTTTTTTATGGCTACTTTGGCCTCGATGGCCTCATTTTTCAGGGTGCTTCTGATAGCCTATCGAACCTCCTCTTCGGTGGTTAGATAATCCAGATCCCTGAACTCGAGCGATGCTTTCGTTGAGCGCCCTCGCCCAACAATGATAATATTTTCAACTATCGACCTGACGCTTTTAATAGGTAGGAGTAGAGCGAAAAAATAAGGAGATTATGATCGGAACGGGATTGTGGCAATTTACCATGATGCCATTCGGATTGTGTAACGTGTGAAAGACATGGAAAACGTTCTAAGAGGTCCAGTCTGTCAACTTGCTTGATATACTTTGACGATATAATTATCTTGGAAAAGATCCTTTGATGATCATCTAAAGAAGTTGGAGCAAGAAGTATTTCAGCGACGTAGTATCAGAAGAGGCAGTTAAGTCTCGGTCGGTCCCTAAGGACAAATATGAAATTCGCTGCTGGATTTGCTAACATAGCTAAACTAACCACGAAATTGACAGAAGATGGTAGAAATTTTATCTGGTACCAGAGTTGCCAAGAGCGTAACTACTGCGTGCCGAAAAGAAAGCTGTTAGCGCGATTAGGCCCGTAAAAGACTTTCGCAAGTATGTTTATGGCTGAAAGTTTTTGTTAAGCCTACCGTGCGACATTGAAGTGGTTGCTATTCTCCAACAATCCTGAAGGACAAGTGGCAAAATAGATCATCTGCAGACATATGGTTTTGATTCAGACCGTCGGGTTAGAACTAGTCATCGCAACGTTGACGCACTGTCAAGAAGATCTTGCCCAAAGAATTACGCACATTGTTGTCGCGCCGACGAAAAAGCCTAAACAACTTGCTGTCGAGTTTCTGTCATAGACGAAGATTGGAGAGAAGACCAAATTCGAACTGTCCAAGAGTCTGATGAGCATTCTAACTCTTATTAGAGTGGAAGATGGAAAGCACGCGCCCCAGCTAGGAAAGAGTAGCCCCGTATGAGTCATATTGAGCACACTGGCAGTCGTTAGTGATAGAGGAACGGGTTTTGAAACGAGTATTAAAAGATGAAGCAGCTGCTTCCCGAAGTGTTAGAGCTTCTGCATGATAGAACATCAGGAGGATATCTGGAAGTCCGAAAAACGATAGAAACGGTCAGAGAGCGGTTCTATTAAAGGAGCTCTAAACATTATGTGAAAGATTGGTGTTAGCGATGTACAATTTGCGCTATTAATAATAGGTCTCAGCAAAGGAAAAAGGCCCTTATGGAGCAATACAATGGTGGTAGTCCCTTCGAAAAAATGGCGATTGATATTGCCGATCCATTTCCTACAAGCGAAGACAGAAATAAATACACCATGGTTGCGATAGGCTACTTAGTTTGTTAAGGAATTATTCAGTAGGTTTAGTGCACTGCTTGAACTTGACACCAACCAGGGAGGTCGTTCGAGTCGTCGGTGATCCGAGAGAGCTGTAACATGCATTACACCCACAGTCAGATGGCATGGTACACGTAAACAGGGCCGTTATCGGTTATAGTCCAGCGAATGTATTTTTTTGGACGAAAAATGCGCCTGCCATGCGATTTCAAATTCCGTTTCAAACCGAATGAAGAAGTAGTCGGAGGTGATTAAGTTTCCAACCTCAGGAAATCAAGGGATGAAATTCTTGATTGGATGAGATTGAATATCCATGAAGGACTAAGCGAATGAAGGAACACTACGACATCAAGGCGGATACCGTCCTAGGACCGTGATTTCGCTGCTCAATCCTTAGAGACACTGAAGCTTCTCAACTAAACTGTAGTGATCGTAGGACGGTCCGTACGAAGTAATGAAACGAATTAGCAATGTTACCTTTCGCATCAGAAAGGAACCCAATGAAAAGCCAAAAGTAGCGAATTTTAACCGCCTAACTCCTTTTGTTGGAGTCAACCATGAAGAATGTAAACACGGGGGATTCATGACCAACTATAGAACTGACCGCAAGGTTTGTAACTTACCGTTCGATGTAGTATAGCTTCATAGTCTTAAGGGGGGAATCTCCAGTAGTGGCTAAAAAAATGATTTTCTGGTGCAAAAAAAAACTTTTTTTAAACGATAGCTTGGGATCCCAAAAATATAAAGTGAAAATTTAATTTTCGATTCTAAGTGCATACAGTGTATGCAGAGCGTGCAAAAAGTTTTCTCGGTTTTACAGTTTTCAAAATTGCTTGAATCATAACTCACAAATTTTTAGGTATAAATGGTTGTAAATTTGTTGATTTTTTTTGGTTCACCGACTTACTACGCATATAAACTTTAAAAAACTTTTTGATTTTTTTTATTTGCGACGCCTGTGTGAGGAGCTATAAATCGACCTATCGAATTTGAACATGTCGTACATCAAATGGAAATGTTATTGATGAATCAGACTGAAAGCAATGTATTTTACACTTCAAGACTACCTTAATAAAGCAAAAAAAGTTTTTAAGGGATTCATTTTTTTTCATCCCAAAAAAATCCCCAAAAATACTAATAATGTTGTAGAACAAGGCGCGAAATATAAACACGCCTGCAAACGATGACAAAGCAGTTCTATTAGAGAATGAACTAAGTAAGCGGTGCAAATAAATAGTAGAAGTAAATACTTTTTATTTAGTATATCCCCTGTGTCGGTTATTTGAACCCTTAAAACGTTGCAGTATGTTGCATTCCTATAATTTCTGTTGTAAATTCATATACTACATACTAGATAATAAAAATTGTTAAATACAAATAAACGATTGGAATTCGTTAAGAAAGAGTTCGTTTCACTCATAAAAAATCGAATAACAATATATAATAATCTCCATTCGAATCTCCCGCCACTACTGCAAATCATTAGGGATCGCCTTAGGCTGCGTTCCGAGTCGCGCATTATGCATTGTATGCGTCTGATGTAACGATACATCCGATTTAACATGTATGCGTGCATAAAAAGTTTTGCCGCGAAATCAGTTGAGACCCTGACAGAGGCTAGAATGAAACATACAACGCATAGAAGAAAAGGTAATGCAGCCTATGCGTAGCATATGCACAACAAGTAAATCGGAACGCTCACAGTTTTCTATGTCTTTCAATGCACGCATCGCAAAAATGCGCGACTCGGAACGCAGCTTTACAGGATGTTACCAGTATTATCCTAGATACTATTTATTCTAACAATGGGATACGTTTCTACTTGTAGTCAGTGGTGGAGCTTTTGTCATGATTCCGCCTCCTTCCTGCAGTTTGAAATTTTACGTCCCTTTCTCCCCATTTCAACGTTAATGTAACTTCTGTTGCTATCATACTTTATTACATTACATACCTAAGATACGATACCAATTTATATTACAATTCAACTTTTGTTAGAATGTCTTTAACATTATAAGAGTATTCTGTCAATAAATATTCTTTCATCTTAAACTTAAATATAATGAATTACAACATTAAACAGATAACAAAGTTTCAATATTTGGTAAGAAAAAAAAAACAATAGGGTACCCCTTTTACAGCATCAATGACAACCAGATTGATATTGCGTATTTGTAAGTATCGCCAATGTAAAAAAAATAGCTTATTACCGAAATTATCTAAATGCACAATTTCCAAATAGATGATTCGGAAAAGGAGTACCGATTTCTTGGCATATACGTTCACTTGTTCACCAGATATGAATCCAGTTGATTTTTGCATTTGGTCTCATATTAAACCACTGATTTATGAGCACCTTTTAATACAGAAGAATAGTTGGTAGCTCGAATTAATCTAGCATTTGATAATATTCGTGAACAGCCTCAGCTATTTAGAACAATGCGGTATTCGATTGCAATCGCTACAACTTGTACCGAAAATGGTAGTCGTAACTTCGAGTATTTTTTCTAAATTTTAATCCAACATTATTTTTAATAAAATGTTTCTTAACTCTTTCCTGCTATAATTGAGATTGCTACTTCATCTTCACACCAAGAAATTTACAGACACTAGTTTATTAATAAAAAATGTGTGATTTCAGTTCCTCTATCATTTCTTACCCCTCTCCAAATTGTGGTAGAGAGCATGGCAAAAAGAAGCACACTCAGAATGGTCAAGGAAGGAATGATTAGCCATAGTTCTCAATCTTCTGACGGCGATCAGACCTGGGGCATGCCCCGGGATGACATGTCAACAAAATTCAGCTTTGTGAAGGAATTCACCACACAGCTTAGTAACAAGTAACAAGTGTGAGCACGATCATAACATCATCCTGATGTTGAATAGAAATGCCATCAAATAGTACACCGATGGCTCCAAAATACCAAATGGAACTGGAATAGGAATATATAGGCCTAGAGTCAAGCACTTCGAAAGCTTGTGAAAATACGCACACGCTATTGAAAGATGCCTTCAGTTCAATATTGATAGAAATTATCGAAAGCAGGAGATTATCATCATGTTTGATAGTCAAGCAGCTATTAAGGCGCTCAGGTCACATGAAATCAGTTCGAAGGTGTCTGGGAATGCCTAGGGAAATTAAACGAGCTAGGCAAAACAATTTAAGTAACCCTTCTGTGGGTTCCGGGCCACACAGGAGTGGAAGGAAACGAAACAACGGATAATCTCGTAAAAAAGGGGCTGGAATACCTTTTGTAGGG
This sequence comes from Protaetia brevitarsis, assembly GCA_004143645.1. Taxonomy (NCBI): domain Eukaryota; kingdom Metazoa; phylum Arthropoda; class Insecta; order Coleoptera; family Scarabaeidae; genus Protaetia; species Protaetia brevitarsis. The sequence continues at coordinate 1,001,704 of RXPK01000045.1, forward strand.
CCTGAACCCTTTTGTAGAATAAGTAGCAACACAATACAAAGAAAATGAAAAGAGAAAAGGAGCAGAGAAAATCTAATTATTGAGAGAATCTCTAGGGTATGAGGCAAAGTAAAATTATTCTGGGAACCTATAACTAGAAAAGGTTTATAGGATGCAACCTGAGTAAGAACAATGTTCGCATATTAACCGGAATAATTTCAGGCCATTGTAAACTAAAAAGATATCTGAGTAAGCTTGGATTCGCAAAGGAATCTAAATGTAGATTTTGTGGGGAATAGAGGTATGGAAGACCCATCCACCTCCTCTCAAATTGCGTAGCACTGTGCAGCTCAAGGGCGTTACATCTGGGAGCATGTGAAATCGAAGAAGAAGACTTACCTAACCTGCGGCCTTCTGATATTCTACACTTCCTGAAAGAAATAGAATTGGAAGGCCAGCTGTAAAACAGCAAGAATAGGGGATACAATAGATCTCTTAGGTGGCAGTGTAACATCACCCTCCTCACATACATACATCATTACGGAAAATTAAAAATAATTATTCTATGACAGCCCTTATTGCAAATCTGCGGCTCCTCGCCATCGCGAACCCTGCGGGTCTAAATCTCTACTCCTGCTGCTATCATACTATATTTTTTCATTTCTCCCTCTTATATGTATATATTCACTTTAAGAAACTCTACTCAAAAATACACTTTGATTAAGTTTATTATTATGTGGTGAATTACAAATGGCATTTACATACATGTTGATAGCAACATAAAAAAATAACAATCAAATGAAACGAATACAAATGGTTATAAACAATGAATTTCTTTTATAACTAAGATTACGTATCACCAAATTAATGCATTGTGTTTTATTATATATACATACATATCAGACGTTTTTGCGATTTACATGTGTGATGTATGTAATAGCATACGAAGTGAACATTCCTAAACCGAAAATAAGCATATAGGGCCAATATTTCAACGCCTTCACTGTTGGTAGAGGTCTCAGCATATTCATTAAATAATTTAACTTTTTATCGCTATATGGGGGGTACCTAGCTGCTTGTAATTTTTCACCGATTCTGTTCACTTTTCTAAGTAACGTGCTTTTTTTGTGAACGAAGGTATCGAAACTATACTTTCCGTGGTAAGTACCCATTCCACTCGAACCAACACCACCAAAAGGCAGAGAATGTAACGTAAGGTGCATTAAAGTGTCATTGACGCAAACACCGCCACTGCTTGGTTCTCCAATAACGCGTTGATGCTCGACTTGTCTGCTGAAAATATGTATAGTGCTAAAGGTTTCTCCATCTGGTTAATAAACTCAACGGCTTCTTCCACACAATCAATATTCATTATAGGTAACAGCGGACCAAAAATCTCTTCTTGCATAACTGTATCGCTTGGTTTTACGTCGATTAGAACAGTTGGTTCGATGAACCTTTCTCCAGCATCAGCGTTGCCACCAATCGCAATTTTTCCTTCTCGCAAGTAACCACTTAGACGTTTAAACTGCTTGTCGGATATAATGCGGCACAAGTCGGGAGAATCTTGAGCGTTTTCTCCGTACCATTCCGTCAAAACCTTTTTGGCAGCTTCAATAAATTTCCCCTGAATTTGTTTTGAACAAAGAAGATAATCGGGTGCGATGCAAGTTTGTCCGGCATTAATACATTTTCCCCATAATATGCGACGAGCAGCTATGTCTACATTAACGGTATCGTCTAAATATGCGGGACTCTTACCTCCTAATTCTAAGGTGACGGGTGTTAGATGCTTATTAGCGGCGGCATGTATGATTTTAGCCACTGCAGTACTTCCCGTGAAGAATATGTAGTCGAATTTTTCTTTCAATAATTCAGTTGTTTCCGGAATTCCCCCATTCATTACCTGGTAACAACAGTTATCTCTATATATTTTGGTAGAGTTCTTGCTATGAAATCGGCCGAAGCTGTTGCTATTTCAGACGGTTTTATCACAACCGTATTTCCAGCCGCTATAGCAGCAGGTAGAGGTATTAATGATAACTGCATAGGATAATTCCAAGCACCCATTATAAGCACTACCCCATAAGGATCGTTGTATATGAATGCTTGGTCCATTATGTTCACAATACCTCTTTCTGCCTTTGCCGGTTTCGCCCAGTCTTTAAAATTTTCTATGATGAACCTTAGATCGTTAACTAAATAGTTTATTTCACCTATGATAGCTTCGAATTTGCATTTATTCAAATCTTTCTGAAGGGCGTCTATCATTTCTTGCTCATTTTCCTCGTACATTCTGAGCATATTTCTCAGTTGACATTCTCGAAATTCCAATGATCTTGTGCAGCCGGTTTCAAAAGCCGCCCTTGCATCTTGAACAATTTCTTTTGGTGTTTTCATTATATCTTTGGTAGCTGAAATTTAAAAAGAGCATATATATATATATAGACTGTAACCAAAACGTCCAATAATTTAGTGGTGGTTACTTTATTGTCTTAAACAATAAAATTATTTTACAGCAGTTCAGGATCTTCAATTAATAAACAGAAGAAGTGTCTAAGACCGACAATATAATTAACATGTGATCAAAAAACATACTATATTTTTTACTACGCTTTTTGTTGTTTTATTAGATATATTGTAAAATTGTTAGCTTTATATATTTGAATAGAATTCATGCTTACGCTTTTTTCAAATTTTATTTTATTTACTGTGAGTAGACATAGAGGACATAGAAGTCCACTTCTGCTCTAGTTTTATTACTGCTCTATTTATTATTAGACTATGCTTTTATAAAGGGTGCGGCAACAGTCTATAATCGGTCAGTTAGGGTGTACCTATTAACTTAATTTAAAAATGTTTTAAGTTTAAGTAAAAGTTATTTGGGAAAGCACGAACTACTACCTAAAATTATTTTGATGTATACAAGGAGTTTAGTTTCTTCGGTACGCTATGTAAGTTTCTTATTTTAAATGGAATATACTATATATATGTTGTTACATTTTTTGATTCCTGAGGGCAGTATAAAGTGGGTTTGTAGAACATACCATATGGTTTAAATTAATGGTTACCGAAATAATCAGTATTAAAGGAAAAAATTGCATTTACAATAATTTCTTCAAATATTTATATCTCCTGCATTAGTAATTATTTTGCAATAATCCTTTGATATCATTGTGACAATATTTTAAGGTGCTCAGTCAATAGAAAAAATCTTCATTTTAGAATAGTGGGTATTTCGAAAGGAAACATGAACTTGAACATTTTAAACCAGTTGAAAATCATTTTCTTCAAATGTAACCCCCTGTACATTTCTACGCCATTTGATGCAGATTAAAGACCCCTTTCGTTTCTAACACTTCCTATACCCAAAGTTAATAGTTTTTGAATTATAATTAATTTTATTTATATTTTTATTTTATATTTTTATCTTATTAAAAAAAAACAAGTAGTTTTATCCCGTATGTAATAAACATTAAAACGAAGATAAAAGTGCACTACAAAATTACAAAAGCCGTTCAAAATGACCGCCTTCATTATTTATACAATGATGTAGTCTTGGATGAGCCGAATTCCTTGCAAAAGTGTTTCACGCGTTATTTCAAGAAAAGCTGAAGGTTCCTCATATCATCTCGAGTTGTCGGAGTCTCCTTAACGCGGCCACATAGTCAAAATCTAAAGATGTCAGGCAGGGATCGTGAATATCATGATATTTATTAAAAATATCAAAATATCGGATATTAACGATATATTGGGTGAATTTTTTTATCTTGTGACAACGGGATATCTCTAAAACACTGTATCAAATCAAAAGACACACTTAATAAGATTTGTTATAATGTAGGGTGCTCACTGAATCGTGCCGAACTCGATCCCCCAACTCGCTCCCCCAAAAATGCACTTTATTGGATGTAAAATTTTGACAATTTTCATCATTAGTTTTAACAGATATAACAAACATACCTGATGACGGCCTAGGCCGAAACTAGTTGTATGCGAACTTAAAATTAAAGCATTGATTGAAGATTTGCGTTTTGCAGAAGTTTTGCGCTATTTACCCACTATATACAACCCATACATCAATCCAAAGACGTAATGAATTAAGATTATTGGTTCCCATCAGCATGTGGTTAATGAAAGTTTCCAAGAAATTATTTGTGTTTATTTTTTACGGATGGTTTTATATCTAAAACTCATGATAAATCTTCTTTTGGTGTTTATTTTCCATCACTCAATATAAATATTTCGGGAAATATTTCAAACCATGCTTCTATTTTTACATGTGAGCTACTAGCCCTTTATATAGCTATTTGTAAAACTGAAGAATATAGAGTTGGAAATGCGTTGATAATTTGCGACTCAAGAAGTGCCTTGTTAGCTCTTCAACATAAGAAGGTTTTTGATCACAAATTAGTCTGAGGTATTCTTGAGAAACTTTAGCAGTTGGAATTGAAAAATATTTATTATCATTTTATGTGGGTTCATGGTCATATTGGTAATGAAATTGCGGATAAATTAGTAACAATAGATGGAAATCAGATTGTTTCTAATTTATATCATGGTGATTTTAATTATTTAATTCACCAGGAAATTATTCAAAATTGACAAAGATGGTGGAATGACTCTAGATTTAAGGGGCAAAATTATTTCCGAATACAAAATTTTGTTAATTTAAAAATTTGGCATAAAAATTTTATTTTCCTTCGATATCAAGAAGATTTATAAGTTACCTTTAATAGATTATGAATAGGTCATTGTGCTGTGGAAGGTCACTTACATAGAATTGCTGTCGTTGCTCCCCCCTATGTTAGTTATGTCAAGAAATGGCTGATATTAATCATAGATTATTTCAATGTAGGAAATATGAATTGGAAAGAAGAATATTATTTACTACATTGATTGGAATTAATTATTTTCCTCCATACAATATTTCTTCTCTGGTTGCTTCTAATAACTTCAAAATTTATATGTTTCTTTACAATTATATATCCCGTTCCAATATTGTGGTTTGATATATATAATTTGATTATATAAAGATATGATTGTGGATGGAATAATACAATTTGTATCTGGTTTAAGAAAAGTCCTGAGGCTTTTCTGCGAGGGATAAACCGTTTTTTCCTACTAGAAGAAGAAGAAGAAGGTTCTGCGTTACAAATGCGTCAGGAGATCTGACTGGACATGTTACTGGTCCCCTTCATCCAATCCACCTCCACCTCTATATCTTTCGTCGAGCAATTGGTTTGTTGCCGCATTGTTGTGACTTGGAGCTCCATCATGCTGATACCACATATTCACTCTTACATCAAGTGGTAAATCTTCTAGTAAACCTGCCAGTTCATTGACAAGAAAGTTCCGGTATACAGCGCCATTTAAGTGACCATCAAAAGAAAATGTTGTCCGAGTACAGTAGTACCAATAAATTACCTCCCCAAACATTGAGCGACCACCTATTTTGACAATGAGTTTCGGACACTAGGTGAAGATTTGCGTTCGCATAGTAATGATAATTATGCCTGTTTACATAGCCATTATTGTAGAATATGGCTTCGTCTGTCCAAAGAAATCTTTTGACTAAACTGCATAAGATTGTGGTGATCCACTGGTAGCAACTGCTTTTGTTAATTCTAGGTACTTTATACGGATGAAATTTGTGTTTCCGTAATATTCTTGATATCAATTTTTCACTAATAACTTTCTTACGAATATTTCGTACGCTAACATGTGGATTTTCTACAACTAATACTTGTAGAACTCGTTCTTGATTTCCTATGTTTATCACAGGTCTTGAATGAAAACTGACATTATATTTTACACATCCATCAGCAACGAATCTTGCTTCTAGTCGCTCCAATGCTGATACTTGAGGACATCCACGATTAGGGTATTTCATTTTATAACGACTTGCCAATAAATAATTCTGTTGGGCTTCCCCAATAAAAAATATCATATCGACCAACTCTTTTCTAGAAAAAATCATTTCAGAAAACTAACAAACTTAAATTCAAACAGCAGAAAACACAATATAAATAACAAAAAATAAATAACGGGTGACGATAATAATATGAAAAACGTAATTGTTCTTTAAATAATAAATGGAGGAAAATAATCAATTATTTACAATTTGACAGTAAGACATATTCTAACTATATTTAACTAGATCCTCATTTTTTTCTGTTATTCGTCACATACCACTACATTTATTTTAGAATTACCTGAGCTCAACTCTAAACGTAATGTAACTCAAAAACTGTTTATTTTGGGTATTGAAAGTGTTATATGGAAACGAAAGAGGTATTTAATCTGCATCGAATGTGGAAATATACAGGGGTGTTACACTTAAAAATAAATATTTTCAACTGTTTTAAAACGTACAACTTCATGTTCCCTTTCGAAACACCCAGTATTATAGAATGAAGGTTTTTTTTACCTATTAATTGAGCATCTTAAAATATTATCACAATGATATCAAAGAATTATTGCAAAATAATTACAAATGCAGCAGATATCATTTTTCTAAGAAATTATTGCAAACGCATTTTTTTCCTCTAACACTGGATATTTCAAAAACCATTAATTCAAACCATATGGTGTGTTGTACATATATGTACACATATATTGCGCTCCGGAATCAAAAAATGTAACAATATATAGTGTATTCCATTTAAAATAAGAAACTTACATAGCGTACCGGAGAAATTAAACACCTGTATATATCAAAATAATTTTAGGTAATAGTTCGTGCTTTCCCAAATAACTTTTACTTAAAACATTTTTAAATCAATCAATCGATCAAACTGTTACCGCACCCTGTATATTAGTATTATACAAACGACCTAGTGAATCAAATAAATATTTCATTATTACTAAAACTTTACTGATACGTTGGAAAATATAATAAGTAATAAGTAATAACTATAACATATATTAGCTTTGTTCTTTTTGTCCATTTACGTTACAAAAACGCAAAAAATTATAGTAACAGCACAACGTTTTATAAAAGGAAATATTACATCGCGACACAAAAATAAAAAAAAAAATGTGTCTTCAACAGAAATCTGCCTCTACTAATGATTAACAACTTTTTAACATAAACAACTATTTGCTTATGCATAAGCAAGCAATATTGTTCGAAGTAAAACGAACAACCGTCTCGTTTTGTATTCCTACGCAAAAGAATAAAACGAACAAAACTAATGGGAACCACTCCGGGGTGGGTTTATCAATGTAAGGATAAAAGTGCAAGGTAAGCAACTGACAGATATCGTAAACTGACAGGTAAAGTTTTATACGTGTTTATCATTATATTTTTAACCGTAAGTTTAGTGTCCACAAGATTATTAATAGTTGGTAACACTCACGGGTAAATAATGCGCTACGATTGGTTAGCAGAAAATAGATTGACGTCTCGTGGCCTCGTTAGATATTTTACACATATGACATAGCGATAGGCTTTTGTTTACGAATTGCCTGCGATATCGCGCTTATTTTATTATGGAATATATATTCTGGATTATTCATTAAGTGGTGATGAAGACTGAGACATTGCACATTTAGTAAAACACGAACGACGGCCCTACACAGTGAGACCGAATTGATCATTGATATGATAATGGTATGTGGAAGAAAAGACTTCCTGTTTTAGCATCCAAAATTAGACTACAGTTGTAAACAACAGTAATAGTGGCAACAGCTATGTTACATAATATAGCTAATGTATTTCTTTCTGTAAATGAACAACAGTTTTCATTAATGCCTTCTTTAATTTATTTTAATAAACAATAATTATGTAAACGAAAATATAATCAATATCACATATTAAGCTAAATTCAATTCCTGTAAATAACTAAATAACATTGCTATTCGCATAAATAAAGAGTATAAAAAAAATAACTCCATTATTATGAATTTTGTGTAATATTTTCAAATATTTGTCTTGTAATTGGTTAATTGCTTACATTTGTAGGCTATGATCACCGATGATCATATGATCATCAAGCATCTAATGAATATCTACATTACCTTTCAAATAAAGTGCTGAACAAACTTATCTTCCACATAGCCATTATCTAGCAGGTAATTGCACATGATAAAAGGTTTAGATTATTTATTTTTCTGTTACTATCTTATCTGTAGGTTAATTTGTTTATCCTTGCATTGATACACCCACCCTTAGTAGCTAAACATAATTTTGAGTTTGAAAGGTTTCCACGTTTATTATGTTTATTTGATTTTAACAATTTTGCCGACAACTGAGAGTAATATTATAATGCAAAAAAATATATTTAGTTCTTGCACGAATCCAAAGTACCAGTTTTTTTATTAATTATACTTTTAATTAGTTAATTAAATTTTTAAGGAACAATCTGGTATTCTCAACGTTTGCTATCCAAATGCTTCGCCAAGATTAATATTATATAAACCAAATAAACTCAATTCATTTCTGAACTTTTTATATAGGGGGCCATTAGAAAATTTTAGATCCCTAAAGTAGAAATTTGAATTTTATAGGGCCTCAAGCTTTTTTTGATTTTAAATGAAGGGGTGTGTAATTTTTATCTATATAGTAAAGTAGCTTCGTTCACAATGAATCTTATGTAATTCTGGATAATATTCAAAAAAATGTATGACAAAATAAGTGTAGATTCCAATAATTAAATAAAAATGATGGCAAATGTATTTGATTCTATATCAAATTTATTTCACATTTGACAAAGATTTTATTGAAATTGAGACTTATTGAATTTATTATGTCATAAATTTTATAAGATAATAACCAATGAATTGAAGAAAAACGTGTATATTTATTAGTTGATTTTATTTTGCAGGTATTTCTGCTTTTATCTTGTTCTGGAATTAGGCGCATAATAAGGATTAAAAGTCCATTATAGTTTTTCATCAAGTTTTTCAAATTTGCTGTACAGCTATGTACTGCTATAAAACAGTTTTAATTATTCGGTGAATTCGAAATTATCATTAGGTTACATAGGAAATTAATGTTAATTGTTGTAAGAGGCCTAATTATTGAATGTAAATTTAAACAACAACCTAAAACTCTAAAGCAAATGAATTATAAATAATGGCAAAGGCTTTTCTTAATTTTTTTTATTATAAATAGATAGAATTCAGAAATCGAAAGGTGACCTATCGATTTCCTTATCAATTTTTAAATAAATTTAGCACGAAATTAAACTATGTTTGATATCATTTTGGACTCTTTTTTTTTCTTCATTTAACAGAACGTTAAAAAAATTTAAGAGGTCATATAATTATTTCTCCATTATTAGATATGCTACTTGCTTAGTAATAAAACATTATTTCGAATTTTAATGTAAAAAAATCATTACAATAGTGAATGTTTGTTGGAACTATTGAATTTATGAAGTACCTATTACTTTGTAGTCTCTTGCTTCTTGCTGTTATTTTTAACCTAGTGCAAAGACCGCACTTAACAGAATCAACCATTTCTTTCAATTTGTCATGTATAAATGTACTTGATTAGTGTTAAATGTAAAAATTAAGAGTTGCCAATCGGATCCAGCTTCTGAAACTAGACATTTAATAATTTAAAAATTCAAACATCAATATGTAGATTTGCCTTTATTGCCTTTGAATGTAACATGGCTCTGAAGATGACTATCTAGATCTAGCCGAAACTAGTAAGTGGATATTTTTGCTCTTTGTCATCAATATGTTGTACGTTCACACTAAGTATTAATAATTTCCATTCTTCTATCTGATTTACATAATTACTAAGAGTTTTAAGCATAACCATTCTAATACCTGCGGAAGTCGATGCTGGCTGACTGCCAAAAATTTAATGTCGGATTTTGGATTGCAATGCAAAATTCTTGACGCACTTTTTCTGTTAAAATGTTCTCTAAATGAGAATACATTCTCAAACGGTTTCGGTATAGGTATTTTAAATATCCACAAAGAAAATACTCCATAGGTAAAGACCCAGTGAAGACAAGTACAGGTTCTTTACATCTTCCGCGACCGGGCTTTTATTTTTAGAAATACCTAATTGATTCCGGAAAGTTGCTCGCGTATTATTGGAAGTTTATCTATTATTAAAAATTTCATTATCCATTCACGATATGTTGTACAAAATATATTGTGTTGTAAGAAACAATGGCCTAGTATGAAATATTGACTCCGGTTTTCTATCACAAAATTTTAATTTTTAGAATCGACTGTTTTGCGCACAATAACTTCATTAAATGCAAATTCCTCGATTTCATGAATTATTTTAATCCATAAAAAATCTGTGAGAGAATAGACCATTTTTTCACCAGCTCCATAAATGAAAATTATCTTTTTAGGAAAAAAAGTGGTCATCTTTTTACATTTTTTTGAAATCATCCGGAAAAATGAAATGCAGACATAAAATCCCTGTCCTTATTATTATTTCATTAAATGTAATTTAAACAAACTGTTTCATATGTATATTTATCGTGTTGATAAAGCCAATTCTCTATATTAATAACATATTTGTGGAGTACTCGAGTAATATGTTAATATTAATGTAGGTAACAATACCTAAATTAAATCTAAAATAATTTAAATAGATACTTACAGATTTATTTTATTTATATAGATAGGTAATATCACAATATATAAAATATAAATTGAAAATGGTATTGGTATAACGAATGTGTCTAAAAATGGCTACCTTATCTAATATTTGTCGTTGATAAGGATTAATAATCGTGAATTTTTTATGGATTCAAAATATTCATCTACTTGCAAATTAAAATTTAGATGTAATGGGTAAATAGAAACAAACTCACCTAATATAGGACTTTCTCGCACTCTCACTGGTGTGGTTGTGGAACATATTGCTTTATCTACTATCAGTAGTTGACTCAGTTTAAAATAAGCATTGTAGTTGACCTTTGACGCGCTAGAAAACAAAAATATGCGCTGTTTAATTAACTTAATTGTTAAATAGCTAGCTACACATAAAGTGTGATATATTATATGAAGAGTAGAAGTTATTCACCACAGTTTTTTTAAGTTTCTAATATAAGTACATAATATTCAACGAATCACTAAAATTTAGGGAACTAGGAAACATTATAGGAGGAACTAATATGGTAGTGTTGGGAATTATGAGTATCTTTTAATAGGGAATATTTGATACTTTTAATAGAGAATACTGTGCTGAATTTTGTATTCATAATACTCGCCACTGTTCTTAAAATATCCGCTACTTTCGCAGAGTATTTATACTCATTATTACTCACTACTTTATACTCATACCTATGATTATTTTATATTCCAACATTTTTTCACTTTGTAATGAATACGATAAGTAGGTATTTGATATCACATCTATGAGATAGCTTAAAGTGCCGGGCAAATTACATAAGTATATACAAAATATAAACGGTAAAGAAACACAACAAATCTTTTTATTAATTAATAGGTATGTTAAATATGCATTATAATAACAACGAAAATGGTTTAAATACGTGCTTTGGATTTTCTTACATAAGATACCATTGTTTTAAATTAGGGCTGGAAATAGCTTAGGAATATTTTTCGCTGCTCTTTTTAAATCATAAAACAACCAAGTGTGTCTACCTATCACCTGAGTTAAAAACGTTAAAACAAACAGTAAATCTGAATAAATTGTTAAATTTGCAGGTCGAAACGCTGGCGATAATCATATGCAGCAAAAACAAAAAAAAGCGGCATAAACATCCTCAGTATCAACAGAAATGCATGCATACGCAAGTGGATTTTCTTATACTGGGTGAGTTTTTTTATCTTGAGACAACGGAATATCTCTAAAACAGTGTATCAAATCAAAAAAAAGATCTTAATAAGATTTGTTATAATGTAGGAGGCTCACTGAATGGTGCCAAACTTGATTCCCCCCCCCCCGAGTGGGAGGGGGGACAACTTTGAAATCTTAAATGGGAACCTCCATTTTCTATTGCAGATGCGGATTCTATGCCATCAAGTATGTAGTTTTTGTTTGAAACTTTTTTTCGATTCGTAGCAGATTGCGCTGTAATCGCAAAAACATGATTGTGAACGTCTAGAAAAAATACACAAAAAGGAGAAGCAAGCAAACATTATTTGGTGTTTTTGGTTTATTTAATAAAAAATAAATAGAAAATATAAAAATTATCTAATGGAATATGCTTGTGTATTACCGGAAGCCTTGCACGTCCTTCTGGCAGGTCAATTCTCATTTAAAAATAGTGTGCTGATACCTTATTCTGTAAGGATCGAGAGTGTCGCTTTTCAGTGTGGTGTCGAAATGTCAAATTTTCGACAGTACTTTTCAGACTTATACTAACTTTGCGACAGTGCACATTTCAATACTAACGTGTCGCTTGATGCACTTGTTTTCGACAAATCCACATTATGTTGCTGTTGAAAAGTGATATCACTTTTTGACGTTTGGAATGTCGTGTAAATCTGTATACGTATACTTGTCAAGTGCTTTGAGTTATTGGGATATAGGAATATGGTTAATATAGGAAATGGTATTAAAATGTCTTGCTGTAGCGAAATTAATAAATAAAAATCTAAATTAGAAATTAACTATTTATTAACATTAACATCAACATTGGGATCACGTGTCACTCAAGTATGTCCGACAAAACGATATAACGACAAAAAACCACAATACCCACACAACCGTATTCTGTAAAATGTTATATATATAATGTTATATATTAATTATAGTTTTTACAATGAAATTTATTTACTATGCATTGTCTAACTTCGATTAAAGAAGGTGTTGAGTACATAAATGTGGCAAATACGTATGTCCACCAGCGACACATTCTAATTGTGCGACCTACAGGGTAAAATAGAGCTATATGTTTAGCGTGGATAGTAGACGGATCTACGCATTAACTAGTCGCTTCGAAATATGTAAATACAGATGTGCTGTCTCTGTTGTCAGTTTAAAAAGCTTAGGCTGCATTTATTAATGTGCGAATTTGAATGCATCCATTATGTATTTGTTATCTTTGCGTAGGAATAAATTTATTTGATGTTTGAAGTATTTCGAATCACTGTAGTCTCATTAAATGGTTTTAAAAAGCATTTTCATTTTATAGTTGAACTACGACTACGAACTAAACTAAAGGCATGTTAATTATACAATAAATAGCAATACTTTTATTGATATTATAGGTATGCAAATAATAATGAAAGTATCAAAATGGATCATAAAAACATTTAAAGTATTCAGGTATACTGCAATCAGTAAAGCATATTTCGGTTATGAATGAAACACTTTTTTCAGTATTGCTGAACACACTAAGTAAGTTGCGACAGCCCGTATGCAAGATATAAAACAATATTGTAAGAAAGATTATTAACTACTTCTATTTTTCGTGAGGTCGGTGTTGCGCCAATTAATTGATTAAATGCATAGAAATTTGTAGTAATGTCGTTATTGACAGAAATGCATGTTTTGTTTTCCCTGCAGCTTTACCTAAATATGTTCAAATTTTTTAATCTAACTTATGTCTGACGATTTCATATCCATTTTTTAATTCGCTCCGGCTTCCTTCTTTGACATTAAATAAAGAAAGAGATATGGCGAGGATGCATGCAAAACCAACATTTATATTAGATGTTAGAACAAAAACTCTACACTCGTCAGAAATATCTTTTATTGATTATAGTAATGGTATGTTTTTAAAATAAATAAAATATTTTGATTATAAATCCCCTAGTTCCAAAGGTTTTACCTCAAGTCTCACAATATTTTTTCAAAAGAAATACAAAATTTGAATTAGTCCTAAATCGAACAGCAGTGGTAGATATAAATATAAAATGCAGATTTAAATTAATAATTAATGTCTAATTAACATTAAATATATATATTTACATCCCGCTAACTATTTTGCTTCCTTTCATAACGCGGTCGTAGTGCGTCCCCAGGAAGGAGCGTAGTTAGAAAGCATTTTAGTAACGTATATGAACCGGGGAAAAAATGATTAACGCCGATCACTTTTTTATCGCTGTACGCTTTGAAATGAAATTATACGATTTTTATTCTACGCACTTTGTTTGCTTCCTTACTTTGCCTATCTATTTTGCGTCCCACTGCGTTATATTTTCAGACAAAATTGCTAACTATTTTGCGTCGATGTATATTTTTTTGTATAAAAGTTGTAAAGTATAATGCGTCCGCTACGTTGCCACATGTTGGTCGAAATAAACGTATATAGGAAGCAATATAGCATATTTAAAGGAATAATATAGGATCAATATAAAAATTGTATTTTGTGTTCCCTCGTGATGGACGCAAAATAGTCGAAATAAAGTATATATCGCCAGTCGAGAACAATTATGAACTTTGGTTTAATTGGATAGCCTAACTGAATTGAAAATCAGGTTAGCACCGTTTTTTAATGCTTAAGAATTATTTTATATGTGTGTAAGCTGATAGAAACATAATGATGAGTGTCAAAAAATAGTCTTATTTTCTTACTTCTAATTATTATGGTTTTAAAGCACATTTTATGGCTTATCTGGAAAAATCATTGTCACGAAGTAAAACCTTGGAACTGATTTTCCTCTGTGACCAAAAGTATTGAAACAACATATACGTACTTTCCTGGAGTAATTTCGCAATTGGAAGAACTGCCAAGAAAATATCGTCCAATTACAAACTTCTTACAAGCATCATTCAGAACTCATGTAGAGGGCTTTGAAACCAACAAAAGGGTGGTGTGTAAAGGAGATACCTAAAGGTCAACCTGTTGAAAATTACACTAGTTTCCTTCACAAATAGAAGAAAGCTGGGTGACCTAAAGCCACCACTCTGCATAACGAAAAGATACATTCAGTCAAAAATCCAAATCCTTAGGAACTGGGTTCTTGACTCGAGGCTAACTTGGAAATCAAACATCTTGACCATATGACAAATAAATGTAATGGCAAAAGGCATTAATGACAACCTTTAGAACAATTGGAAACAATATGGGGATTGACATCTCGTAGGTCTTTTGTTAACCCATGGCTCCCTGATTTGGTGGACAAAGACGATTATTAAACTCGAAAAGAGACAAGATTAGCTTGCTTTGTGCATCACTGGAGCTGCATAAACCTGCTACTAAACGATGCCAAAATCTGCTCCTTTTATGTTACATTAAAGGGGCGGCAAGAATGGAAACATATAGATACTCCTAGGAATGTCAGATAACTAAACATAACCGTATCTTGAAATTGGCAGTGATACAATGACGCTCAAAATCTCCTTCGACAAACCCTTCAAGATTATCTTGAAGGTGATGGTTGGACAGCAAACCCAAAAATGGTATGCAAAGCTGATCAATATCCTATCCGACAATCGAACCGCTCTAAAGGAGTATTCTATCAGGTAACCTCAAAATTAACTTGGATTGCTTGGTAAATAGTTGAGCTACTGACTAAATTCAATAAAGCTACTTTGGTGTGAGTGCCAGGGCATAAGGGCATATCATGCAACGAACTTGCGAACGCTAACAAGGGACTCTTCAATAAAATTCATCGATCTGACCAGCTCTCGAGATAACTTAAATAATCCAAAAGAGACACCAGGCTCACTAAGGACAGAACACACAACAATCGGATGATGAGCAACCATCTAAGGCATTTAGCAACAGATGTGTTGGCTAACAACCGAGTAGAGCTGGGAACGGTACCCGAATTTATGAACATGATACGGCTGCTTAAGATAGTATCCACATAGAATAGCGTCTTTAAAGATGGACTGTATGTAGACTATGCAACAAGGAGGAGAAGGTAGCCCACCACGTTGTTTGAAATGCGTTTTATTGAATGGCAGAGACTACCATTGCGGGAAGCAATCAACTTAAAAGCTGATCTGTCGGAAAAAGTAACCACACAGGCTGCTAAGCCCTAATTAAGGAATTAACACCCTTTTATGTAAAGAAATACACTAACTAACGGATTAATACAAAGGTGGTGTTATCGGATAAGATAGGAAAAAATTTATATTGAGTGCTCAAATCAATCAGTTAATCTAATTGATCTACGTATAGTAAATAGTGCTGATTTATCTGAAATTTACGCTTGTTTTTATTTCAATCTTTACATTATTCTTTGTATAATCACTAGTGCTGCGAATCCGAAATCCGTTATGTGAAACGGTTTTGGGCGTGGCATTAATCGCCTTGAAAATAGAAAAGTGTAACCGAAAAACCAGTAAAACTGGTTTCGAAACCAATACGGTTTTCAAAACAAATCGGTTTTTAAAATGGAAAGACAGGTATTTATAACGTTTACTTAAAAATGACACATTTTTTTTGACCTCAGGTTGTAAAATCGTGTTTTTTACTGAAAATCGATTAACCGGTTTTCGATATCTGGTGATTTCTGCAATACTAATATCTATCGTTCTTAAATTCATCAATATACAAAAAAAATCTGTTTTAGCCAAATTGTACTCAATCATCGCTATCTATTTACAAACAAAGGGAACTGCCAGGTCTATAGTTATAGCATATTCAAGCAGTGATAAGTAAATCGCACAACGTTACTATTGAATAACTTAAGGAGTCACCTCTTTGTGGGGATGCTATGCCATGTCATGTTTCAAAAATTCAACTTGATAGAAAATATCAGATTATAATACGAGATAAGAAGGATGCAAAAGGCACTCCATGAGAGCGGACTCGAAATGGTATACAACGCCTCTTGAAAGGCTACGCATCAGGAGCTGGAATATATAAAAGCCTAAAAAGACTCTTACGGTAAGCTTCACCAGAGATACACGGTATAGTTAGGCGGAGGTTGTTGCAATTCATCATTGGGTCAGAGAAATAGAACCAGCCCGCACTTAAGACGTTAGTTTCCGTAAGTGCTTGAGTCTAAGTGGACTTGGAACTGAGCAGCGCCCTAAATGAGGTGGGACCCGATCTGCTCGGCCTTAGGTTCCCAACACTCGAAAGTCGAGAAAAATAGAGAAGCGCATGATCTGTCCAGGCAGAAGCTTGTCAAGGTCATTCGTCAGAATCGTCCTTCTGTGGCATTATCAAATCGCAAACTTATTTATTTATTTTATGACCAACATTAGAGAGTAGCACGCTTTCGCTACATTCCCAAGCTTGGAGAGATACAGCGTTATCTTCATTCCGAAACTGAAAGGACACATACCATCCGAATCATTCAGACCAATTAGTCTCAGCATCTTATTAGACGAGACTATGGAAAAAATTATACACCTAAACATTACAGGAGGAGCACTTGTTAGATATTCTCTGCATCTTCTGCAATGAGCATACCCAAAGACACGAAAGGAATATGGACGCAAGGGTAAGCTGATGACTTTGTCATGATAGCTAAGAGGGAAGTTCCGGGCGTGGGTGGCGGCATCATGCGCTAATGCACTGCGAATGGTGGTGGAATAGTGGCCTTTCACAAGGACTCTCAGTTAAATCCACAAAAACAAAGTTGATTGCCTTTACCAACATGAGGAAACTCAATGACCTAGCGGCGTAGATTGTTTGAGCAGGGGTTACAATTAACCAAGGAAGTAACAGTATCTCGGTGTTACCCTCGATGCGAACTAAGCGAAAAACCATTTAATCAAAACACGGCCAGGACTATGCAACTATCTGGCACTGCAGGAAGTTGCCTGGCCAAAACCTGGGAATTAAAGCGCGAGGTGATCCATTGGCTATATACTGCCGTGACTAAGACCAACGATAACATACGAGGCAGTAGTCAGGTGGAGGAGGCACAGAAGTGTCCTCCGCAGTGAAACTGCTAACCGCTGATCCAGAGGCGGCATTGCTAGGAATCACTGGTGCAATTAACAAGCACAGAGACCCGCCCTCTTGGAGATCATTGGAGCCTCCCCCGCTGCAGCTTATGCAGAGCGAGGCAATGTATGCGATCTTTAGACTGAAAGCCACAATTTGTGGCATCCAACTCAAGTGGGAGGCCACACTTGCTGGACCCCAAATTATCTTCACTGAAAGGTGAAAATCCATACCGAACAGAGACCAGGCGCAGCAGGGCCAGGAGCCGATATTTGGCCCCAGTCTATCAAAGATATCCATAAGCCTGGAAACTACAAGGTCTTCAAGGCAGGGTTCGCCTTGCAGCCTGTGCGGAAATGATTGCAAAAGGGGGGCTACTGAGAAGAAAAATAATATATGACTGAAGCCAGGACACCAGCTGTAATAAGGCCTCGACCCGTAACTAGGTCAAAATAGTAGAGGGGCAAACAATCCCTAAAAACACTGGCACGAGACTCACGGTGTTTCTGTTGAGTGCCGAGGACATGAGGTATAAGGCAACGTACGCCGATGAACTACTAAGGAGGGCCCCACAGAACATTCATGGTCCGAGCCGATGTGCAATACTAAGGATTCCGCAGAAGAGATCGGACCTGGTAGATAAAGAAAGTAGAAAGAAATGGGTCGACGAAGGTCACTTGAACCAAGCGCTATAGGAGATGGATAGTAGGTTCTCTGATAACCTACCAGGCGCATAAGAAAGACGTTAAAACCATTACTGGGTGGTAACTGAACACTGTCCCTGCAAAAAATGAAAAAGCATCTAAACACACGACGGTAGCGAACCTCGTGCAGAGATGCGAACTACAGAGGAAACAGTACAGTAATCTGCACATGAGGAACTGAGGACTCAGGCAGAATATGTCGGGAGGATCTATTGAGCCTGAAGATCGCAAGTTCCCACTGGGCAAGATACTGGGCTTTATGGGAACACCAAGCTGCTCGCAGTGGAAATAAGAGAATTAATAGGGATGGTACAATGAGCACTAGCTCAAGTGCCCGGACATTAAGTGCCCACCTAAAATTTAATAAATGAATGAATGAATGATATGACAACATGATACACTACAGAGGATCACATATATATACATAAACAGCATATTAAAAATTAACAATTGAGATATATATAAACAATAACAATGTCCCTCATCTAAAACTAAGACAAAAAGCTATGACTAGACGCATGATGAGTCAGAGAATAGTGGCAAAAGTGAGCAGGAGAAAGACAGGCAAAAGTATTTCTAAAGGAACAAAGGTGTGAGTTTAACTAGAGACATACTGAGTAAAGACAGGAAGACTGTCAAATGTAGTAGGTCTGCTGACTGGTCATTGCAAACTAAACGGGCATATGTACAACATTGGCTTGGCAGATGATGCTATTTGCATATTTTCGTCAGGAGGAGGAAAAAAACACCAGTAGACCTAATTGAGACGGCAAAATTAGAGTGCGTCCTCTTAGAAAAGAAGGTGACCGCATAGATCGAAAAGGTTGTGGGTGAAGGTTGTCCGTCGCACCATAAACCTAACCCAACTTAACCTATGTGTCGGTGAAGGTCGATGCAACAAAACACTTTATTATTGTTATAATGATATAACGACAAATGTAAATAGCAAAGGTAAAAAAAGTGTGTGCTTTAAATGAAGAAAGCAGTCTCAGAGTTTAGTACATCCTAGAAATCAGATACCCACTAATGCAAGTTTTTGAATATTTGAACTGAAAATCTATTTAAATGTTGATTATCTACTTATATGGATAAGCAAGGCCATGACATGTTTTATTTTGGCGGAGGCGCCAGGTATACTTCAAGCATTGCAGTTCTTCCGTACTGTTACTTCTGATATACCATACCATAATCAGTTGAGAAAATTGTAAACAAAGTATGGCCGATTTCACTTTCGCGTTTGGCAAAGTGTTCTGAGATTGAAGTTGTGTTCTTGATTCTAATTGATCTGTTATGTGGTCTGCACATAGCCGAGACTTTAGTGCAAGAGTTAAATCTGTCATATGATATCCATTTTCTGGAATTTGTTTACTGTAACTTAAAGATACGTCGTTGTGAACTAAATTGGATTTTGTAACTTTTAAGTTCTAACAAAAAAAAATCAATAATGGCAGATATCCAGGGCATTCTATTGAACTAAAATAAAGTAATGGGAGAAACCTAACTGAAAAATCATGTAGAGGTATCAAAAAAAAAGAAATGCTGGGAGAGAAACGATAGTATAAGTTAAATAATTATAAATTTCCGGTAAATATTACATTTTGTAGAGAAAACATCTACAAAAAAAAATCAAAGTCACGGGCACCTCTTACTAAACGGACACTTTTCAAATGCTTCACAATGTATTCATTAGTCAAAGGAAAAGAAACACTTCTAACATTTTTTTTTAAATTGTGTCATACAGATGCTACTGATTTACAATCACTAACTCATCGGTTCTTCTATATGTGTGCGACGTTGCAAGTAGAAGAAGCAAATAATGCGCGGTATGTAATAAAAAATTACGGCATGTGTATATTATTTTGGCTCTATCGGCATTTCTGTGAACTAATATACATGAATTTTACATATGACGCACTATTTTGCTTCCACCTATTTTCCAACTTAGCTACTAAACGGGTTGGAATAAAATATGAGAAAAAAAACCTGGCAATGGTGGTGGCATGACCAACGGGCATGTACGGACAATTTTTTTTTCTTAGCGGTTTACTCGATTAATAAGGCGCGAAACTATTTTGCGTCCGGTATACGGACGCATAATAGTCGAGGACGCAAAATGTAATGTAAAATGGCAATGTATGGACGCAAAATAGTGCGTGGGATAAATATATATATATATATATATAATATATATAATATATATAATATATATATATATATATATATATATATTATTACATCCGCTAACATATTTTGCTTCCTTTCATAACGCGGTCGTTGTGCGTCCCTGGAAGGAGCGTAGTTAGAAAGAATTTTAGTGACGTATATTGAACCGCTGGAAAAATGGGTAACCCCAATCACTTTTTTATCGCTGTAGCTTTAAAATGAAATTATCGATTTTTCATTCCTACGCACTTTTTTGCTTCCTTACATTTGCCTATCTATTTTGCGTCCACTGCGTATATTTTCAGACAATTGCTAACTATTTTGCGTCCGATGTATATTTTTTTGTATAAACTTGTAAGTATAATGCGTCCGCCACGTTGCCACATGTTGGTCGAAATAAACGTATATAGGAAGCAATATAGCATATTTAATATAGGATCAATATAAAACTGTATTTTTGTGTTCTTTCGTGGTGGACGCAAATAGTCGAAATAAAGTGTATATCGCCAGTCGAGAACACTGTATGAGGTTTGGGTCGAATTTGATAACTAATTGAATTGGAAAATTAGGTTAGCATCGTTTTTAATGCTTGAGAATTATTTTTGTATGTGAAAGCTGATAGAAACAAATGTGAGTGTTAAAAAATAAAGTCTTATTAGTACTAATTATTATGGTTTAAAGCACATTTTATGCTATCTGGGAAAATATAAAATATATTGGTACGAACTAAATACCTCGGAAACTGATTTTCCTGCAAACCAAAAGTTTGAAACAAAATATACTTACTTTCCTGGAAGTATTTGGCAATGAAAGAACTGCTAAGAAAATATCACCAATTACAAACTTCTTACACAGCATCATTTCAGTACTCAGAGGGTTTTGAACCAACAAAGGGGTAAGTGTGTAAAGAAAAACCTAAAGGTTGAACCTGTGAAAATTACACTAGTTTCCTTCACGAAAAAAGAAAGCTGGGTGACCTAAAGGCCACCAATTCTTCATAATGAAAAGATGCAATTCAGTCAAGAATCCAAATCCTTAGGAGTGGTTCTTGACTCGAAACTAACTTGGAATCAACACTTGACCACATGACAAATAAATGTAATAGCTAATGGCATTAATGATAACCCTTGCTGGGTATCACTGATGTAATTAACAGCAGAGGGACCGCCTCTTTGGAGATCATTGTGGGCCTCCCCCCGTTGGAGCTTTATGTGAGGCAGAGGCAATGAATGCGATCCCTAGACTGAAAGCCTACAACTGTGACATCCCAACTTCAGGGTGGGGAGGGCACATTTATACTACGGGCACGATGCTCGACGGGCCTTGCTGCAAATGCCCACGGATAGCATGGCACCTGAAATTATCTTCACTGAAAAGGTGAAAATCTCCATACCGAACAGAGACCAGGCACGTAGTGAGAGCACTGCTAATGATAATTGGTTCACGGACGGATCCAAATCAGCCAGGGCACAGGAGCGGTATTTGGGCCCAGTCTAATCAAAGGATATCCATAAGCCTGAGGAAACATACAACAGTCTTCCAGGCAGAGGTATTCGCCTTGCAACCTGTGCAGAAATGATTGCAAAAGGGGGCTAATGAGGAGGAAATTAATATAATGACTGACAGCCAGGCTGTCATTAAGGCATTCTCGAACCACATAACTAGGTCAAAAACTAGTTCGGGACTGCAATCTCTCAATGCACTGGCACGAGACTACACGGTGTCTCTGATTGGGTGTCGGAACATGAGGGATGTAAATGGCAATGTAATAGCCGACGAACTAGCCGATTGAGGCTCTAAGAGACACTTCATGGGTTCAGAGCCCGTATGTGGAATTACTAAGAATTCCGCAAAAAGGGAGATCTGAACCTGGTTAGATAAAGAAAGTACAAAGAAATGGAGGTCGACTGAAGGTCAACTATATACCAAAGCCCTGATAGGGAATGGGGATGTTAGTTTCTCTGATAACCTACTCAGGTGCAGTAAGGAAGAAGTTAAAACCATTACTGGGCGGGTAGCTGGACACTGTCTCCTGCAAAAACATCTATACAACACAGGCCGGGTAAGCGAACCGTGGTGTAGAAGATGCGAACTACAGGAGGAAACGAGTTTACATGTAATCTGCACATGTGAGGAACTGAAGGTACTCAGGCAGAAATATTTCGGGAGAGATCTATTGGAGCCCTCGAAGGTTCTCAAGTTTCCAGTGGGCAAGATACTGGGCTTTATAGAGAACACCAAGCTCCTCGAGTAGAAATAAGAGAATTAATAGGGATGGTACAATGAGCAGCTAGCTCAAGTGCCCCGACAGTAAGTGCCCACCCTAACTTTAATGAATGAATGAAACCCTTAGAACAAATTCGGAAAACATCGAGATTGACATCTTGTAAGCCTTTTGTTAACCTATGGATCCCTGATTTGGTGGACAAAGACCACGCATAGAAGACGATTATTAACTCGCAAGAGACGAAGATTAGCTTGCTTGTGATCACTGCAGCTGCATAAATCTACTATGGAACCATGTCAAACTATCCTCTTTATTTACATTAATGGGGTGGCAAGAATGGAAACTCTAGGAATGTCAGAATAACATAACACAACCGTATTTTTTAAATGGGCAGTGATACAATTACTCTCAAAACTTCTTCGACAAACCCTTCAAGATTATCGTGAACGGGATGGTTGGACAGCAAAAACCAAATTGGTATGCAAAGCTGATCAGTATCCTATCGACAATCGAACAGTCTAGAAGCAGTATTCTATTAAGTAACCTCAAAATTAACTTGAACTGCTTGGTAAATCTTGAACTACTGACTAAACACAATAAAGTTACTTTGGTGTGAATACCAGGGCATAAGGACAGCATGCAACGAACTTGCGAATGCTAACAAGGACTCTTCATAAAATTCATTGGATCTGACCCAGCTCTCGAGATAACCAATACTGCGATACGTGATGCAGTAATGAGTGGGCCGAAAAGAACACCAGGCTTACTGGAACAGTATGAGGGACAAACAAAACAAGGGATAATGAGGCAATCATCCAGGCATTTAGCAACCGAATACAGCTTAGAACGGTACGAATCGATGAACATGGTACGGCTGCTCTAGATAGTATCCACATAGAATAAGCGTCTTTTAAAGATGGACCTGTATGTAGACTATGCAACAAGGAGAAGAAGGTAGCACACACGTTGTTTTGTGAATGCGTTTCATTGGAACGGTTCAGAGACTACCATTGCGGGAAGCAATCAACTTGAAGGCTATCTGCCGGAAAAAAATACACACAGGCTGCGAAGCCTAGTTAAGGCAATTAACACCTCTTTATGTAAAGAAATACACTACTCGTATCTAAGGAATAATACAATGCAGTGTTAAAGAATAGGAAGATGATCTATATTCAGTGCTCAATTAATCCGAGATTGAAACCAAAACCAGTTTTCAAAACCAAAAATCCATTTTTGAAATCAGAAGACAGGTATTTATAACTTAATTAACTTCAAAAATACACACGGTTTTTTTACCTTAAGTTGTAAAACGTTTTTTTCTTTTTTTACTGCAAATTCGATTAACCGGTTTCTGAT
This sequence comes from Protaetia brevitarsis, assembly GCA_004143645.1. NCBI lineage: Eukaryota > Metazoa > Arthropoda > Insecta > Coleoptera > Scarabaeidae > Protaetia > Protaetia brevitarsis. The sequence continues at coordinate 1,025,880 of RXPK01000045.1, forward strand.
ATCTGGTGATTTTTGGGCAACACTAATATCTACTATCTTAAAATTTATCAGTATACAAAAAATCTGCTTTACAAAAAATTGCAACATTCCATATCAAGATATCATAATATTTTCATTTGAAATTATTAGTATATGTGTGTGGTTGTCCAGTACATTACATTTGCGCATAATAACGATGTTGTTACGCATAGGTCGAAAGATATATAATAAAAATTTTAATGATTAGAAATTAATTAAGGTATTTTTATTTTATAAAATATACAAAAGCGAATCGTTTGGCAATTATGTAGACTTTACATGAACCAGCCACAATATCTAACGAATCAACTTCTTAAATTAATTAAAATGACTACAGAAATAAAAATTAAAACAATAAAATTTTGTATCCGCTGTAATTAGGTAATCTCACATTAACAGTAATCTTTCCTATTGTTTGTTTTACGTGTTAAATTACATTTGATATGAGCCGGCACATATATTTTCAAGAAATCTCATGCATCTCATATTTTCTTATTGTGAAACTGGCATTTCGGCACTATATATAAACAACTTATAAAGCAGTGCAAATGGAAACATTATGATTATAGACCCAGATACGTAAGGAGCAGTAGTATGGTGACCAAAATTGTAGTAAACGGAGGCGGTCAAAACGCCAAGTGTCGTCAAAGGCTAGCGTCGTTAACTGGCACGGGTGCAATGAGATGATCCCACACTGTGATGGAAGTCATTCTAAATCTGCCACACAGCTATATATTTACATACAAGGAAATAGTATATAGCATACTAAGCAACAATAAGTAATTGCACAGCGTTGACTACAAAAAACTATTGAATAAATTAAGGAGGCACTCTTTGTGGGGATGCCATGCGATGCAATGTTTCAAAATATCAGATTATAATACCAGATAAGAGGGACCGAAAGGCACCGGTGAGAGCGGACTCGAAACGGTATACAGACACCTCTGGAACGGCCTACGGCATAGGAGCTGGAATATATGTAAGAAGCTAGAGAGGCTGTTACGGTAAGCTTCAGCAGAGATACAACGGTGTAGTTAGGCTGAGGTTGCTAAATTCATCATTGTGTAGAAATCGAACCACCCTACACTTAAGGCGTTCGTTAATAAGTCTGAGTCTAAGGTATTTGGGACTGTGTAAGCGCCCTAAATCAGGTGGGTACCGATTGGCATCAGCATAGGGTTCCAACCACTCGAAATGAGGAAAATAAGAGAGCGGATGATCTTTCCAGGCAAGACTTGTTAAGGTCCTTCGTCAGAGTTGGTCCTTCTTTTGGCATTACAAAATCGCAAATTTATTTATTTATATAACAGCATGATAAACCTACAGGGGTCTCAAAATACCCCGTCGGTCTATTTCAAACTTAAAAGTCGTTTATAAGTAATGCATTCCATCGTGCAGCAGTGCATGTTTATCGTCGATCAAGCATGAAGATGTTAGTGGGCAAATTGCCTTGGAAGTATGCTCGTACAGCGATAACATTTGAGAAGATGAGAACTACTTTCTTGATGTGGTAAAAGAAATTGTAACGGAAGGTAAGCACTTGTCAATATGACGTTTATAAGTATGTGGCAACTGTGCGACACAGAATATACATAAACAGCATATTAAAAATTAACAATTGAGATATGTATAAACAATAACAAATGTGTCTCAACAAAAACTACAGACTAAAAGCTAGGAACTAGACGCATGATGAGTCCAAGAGAATAGTGGAAAAGTGGCCAGGACAGAGAAGGCAAAAAATCTTCTAAGGAACAAAGGCGTGAATTTGCATAGAGACCTACTGAGTAAAGACAGGAATATGTCAAGATGTCAAAATGGTAGTAGGTCTGCTGACTGGTCATTGCAAACTAAACAGGCATATGTACAACATTGGCTGGAGCTGATGCTACTTTGCAGATTTTGTCAGGAGGAGGAAAAAACACCAGTTCATGTACTGTGGTAATGCGACGACCTGGCGAGGAGATGGGCGTGGAGAACCACAGCTAACAATACAAAAAGAGGCGCTCTCAGGATAGTAGCATAATTAAATTAGAGTGTGTTCTAGGAAAAAGGTGACCACTAGTTGAAAAGTTGCAGTGAACTATCCACACATCTTAACCTAACACTTAATCTATGTGTCGGTTGAGGTGATGAAAGAAACTTAATAACTGTTTCATGATATATGCAATGTTTGTATTTACATTTGTCGATATATCATTAACAAGTAAAGTGGTGTGCTTAAATGAAGAGAATCTCAGACTTTAGTAAATCCTAGAAATAGATCTAAGTGATGCAAGTTTTTGAATAATTTGACTGAAAATTATTTTAAATGTGATTTCCCCCTTATTGGATAAGCAAACTATGAATGTTTTATTTTGTGGGGCGCCAGATGCATATTAATCTTGAGTTCTTCGTGCTATTACTTATGATATACATATGTAATCAATTGAGAAATTGTAAAGAAGAATAGTGATTTCACTTTCGTGTGGAAGTCTTTAGATAAAGTTGTTTTTTTGATTCTAATTAATTTATTAGGTGGTCTAACATAGTCGACACTTTAGTACAATAGTGAATTATCAATTGATATCATTTCTAGAATTGTTTACTAACTGAAGATAGTTGTTTGTGGCAACTGGATTTTGAATTGTTTGGGGATATCTTGGTTATTGAACTAAAATAAATTATGGGAGAAACTACTGAAATTATTGAGGTATAAAAAAAAAAAAGAAATGCTGGAAGAGAAACGGTGTTAAATTAAATATTTTAAATTTCTGTAAATATTCATTTTGTAAGAAAAAATCTAAAAAAATAAAAACCAGGGCACTCTACTAAACCGATACTTTCCAAATGCTCAATGTATTCATTAGTCAAGAAAAGAAACACTCTAACATTTTTTTTTAAATTGTGTAAATTGCCTATGATTTAAATATAACTCTCGATTCTTCTATATGTGTGCGACGTTGCAATAGAAGGAAGCAAATATGGCGTTGTAATAAAATATAGGCATAAGTATATTATTTTTGCTCTATCGCATTTCTGTGAACTAAATTATACGTGAATTTTACATATGACGCCTATTTTGCTTCCACTATTTCATCTTAGGTATAAACGGGTTGGAATAAAAACATGAAAAAAACTGGCATGGGGTGGCATGACCAACGGGCACCGGACAATTTTTTTTTCTTAGCGGTTGCTCGATAATAGGCCGGAACTATTTTGCGTCGGTTAACGGACGCAAAATAGTCGGGACGCAAAATGTAATGTAAAATGGAATCATGGACGAAAATAGTGCGTGGATAAATATTATATATATATATATATATATATAAATTAGTATATATATATATATATAATTATATATATATTTATTATAAATAT